>VZQC01006682.1:465723-606681 GCA_009823505.1 Rhizomys pruinosus | reverse complement strand
CTCTCTCTCTCTCTCTCTCTCTCTCTGAGACAACTTCTCCCTGTATACTATGTTGAGCAGGTTGGCTTTGAACTCAAAGAGATTTGCCTACCTCTACCTGCAGTGTTCTGGGATTAAAAGCATGCGCCACCACACCTGGCAAGACAGCCTGTTTTTAAGAGTGTGCAGCCTGGGGTCCTATTCTTAGAGAAGTCCTATATTTGGTGTTATGCCTTGCCATGGCCATATTAAAAGTGCTAATAATTCATTTTCAAAGTTCTGCAATTTTTTATTTGTTTCCTTTTGGGGGGGTCTTTTTGAGACAGTGTCTCCCTGTAGCCCCAGCTGGACTGGAACTCGCTATGTAGACCAGGCTGGTCTTAAACTCACAGAGACCCACCTGCCTCTGCCTCCTGAATGCCGGGATTAAAGGTGTGTGACACCACGCCTGGCAAGATTTATTACCTTTTTTTTTTTCGGTCTTTTTGAGACAGGGTCTCCCTGTAGCCCCAGCTGTCCTGGAATTCACTCTGTAGACCAAGCTGGCTTTGAACTCACAAAGATCCGCCTGGATCTGCCTCCCAAGTGCTAGGATTAAAGGCATGCACCACCATGCCTGGCAAAATTTATTATCTTTTAATTATGTGTCTATGTGTGTGCCTGTGTGGGTGTATATATGAGTATATGTGCCCAAGGAGTGCAGGAGAGGGTGTTGGATCCTCGGAGCTGAAGTTGCCTGCAGCAGTGAGCTGTCCTAGTGGGTACTGGGCCGAACTAGGATACTTTGCAAGATTAGTATGCGCTTTTTTTTTTTTTTTTGGTCTTTTTGAGACAGGGTGTCCCTGCACCTCTGGCTGTCCTGGAACTCACTATATAGACCAGGCTGATCTTGAACTCACAGAGATCCGCCTACCTCTGCCTCCCGAGTGCTGGGATTAAAGATGTGCACCACCACACCTGGCACTATAAGAGTAATTAAAAAAAAGTTTTTTAGTATTTTTTTAAAATTTTATTTCTGTATGTGTATGAATGTACTGTCTGCATGCAGGTTTGTGTAGAGTAATTTTAAAAGCATAAGAAAACCTTTTGAGATGGAAAGGCAGTCTCTTCTGAGTAGCAGAACAATAATTCTAGAGTTAAAGCTTTTTGTTTGTTGAGTTCTTTTTTTTTTTTTTTTTGGTCTTTTCGAGACAGGGTCTCTCTTTNTTTTTTTTTGAGTCAAGGATTCACTATGTGACCCAGGCTGGGTTCAAGCATAAAAGCTTCTGGCCTCTGCCTCCCCCAAGGGCTGGAATTACATGGGTACTGGGATACCTGCACAGATTTGTGCTTTGTAAATGAAGTCTGATGAGTCAATAGTGGCAATAGACACGTGTGTGGTCACATGTGGGCTCAGCCCTGGCTGCATGACACCTGTGCATGCATTGGATGAATGCATAGCACTGTGAGGCTCCAAGGCTACTGAGCTGGGCTGCTCAAGTTGTGGAGTAGCAGCCATGACCACAGAGGAAGGATGTCCCATAGGGACAGTGCTGAGCTCTCAGCGGGAAGCTGGCTTGCCCATCCATTCCTGGGATGTCTACACTAATATGAACTCTCTGGCCCGAGCACTGAGACAGGCTCTGTGGGCACTGCAGCAGGAAACACTGCCAACAATTATTACAAAGCAAAGCAAACTTACAGACTTCTGGATAAAACAGTGCAGGAGACTGGAATTCCCTTAAGAGTTTAGAACCTTGGTGTGTAAAACTGCTATACTATTGCAAAGCAAATGTCTCCACATTTAGAACACAAATCTAAAAGTGCTGTATTGGGGGCTGGAGAGACCTCTCATTGACTTATCAGGGGGCTGGAGCACTGGCTGCTCTTGCAGAGGATCCAGGTTCAGTTCCTAGCACCTACATGGTGGCTAAAAACCATCCATAACTGCAGTTCCGGGGATCTGACATTCTCTTCTGACCTCCGAGAGCATTGCATAATACGGGTGCACTTACATACATGCAGGCAAGACACTCATACACATAAAATAAAAATAATAAAATATTAAAAAACAACATAAAAATGTTGCATCACCAACAATGAGCAACTGGGCCCTCTTGAAATTAAAAAGTTTCTGTACTGCAAAGGAAACAGTTAACTAACAGAATAGCCTTTAGAGTAGAAGAAAAATCTTGGCTAGCTATATAACAGTGGAGGAGGGGTCCAGTTGGGGGATGGAGAGGCCCTGCACTCAGGCAGTGGGACGAAGGAAGAGGAGGGTTTCCAAAGATGCTAAGAAGGTAGAAACGCTGATTTGGATGTGCTGGATGGGAAGGAATGATGACAATGAACTCTAGAGCCAAATGTGGCGGGGTAACCCTGGAATCCCAGCACTCAGGAGGCTGAAACAGAAGTTTATTATGAGTTCAAAGCCAGCCTGAACTACACAGGGAGACTGTTCACACCAACAGGCAAACAAACAAACAAACAAACAAACAAACAAACAAAAAGAAAAGGAAAAAGTGAGCTCTCTTTTGAGCTTGTTGAGTTAGAGGGAACTATGGAAAAATGGATAGATAATAGGATGATATATTGGCTTACAACTAAGGGAAATTCCAGCCTGGAGATTTATGCTATGAAATCAAGGGCCTAAGTGACCCTTCCAGAGAGAGGATGCCGTGGGGGTTACAGGACTTTTCAGCTAGGTGAGAGGAAAGCCAGGAGTCTGGTTGGGAAAACCAAGAGAGGGAGGGTTTCCACAAAGAGAAGCACTCATCCCTTCAGAGGCTGCTCTGGAATGGGAAAGGACAGCCTCTAATGCTGCCCAGTCACGCAAGTTCAAGCGGGTATAGGACACCCTGGGGTAACCAGAAGTCAGCACCGGTGAGGCTGAGCTGGCTGGGCTGCTGTTTCTTCGGGCCTGGTTCACAGTCTTACAACCTGCAGGAGAAGAGGCGACAAGGACAAGCCTCAATCTGGACACATTGGCTGTAGCCCTTTTGGGAAGCTTGTGGGGACCTCTCAATGCTAAAAACGGTGACACTGGAACCATTTCCTCCTGGACATTTTCCCCTATGGAAATCCCCAGTTGTAAACCATATTGACTTTAATCTCAAGTGTCAGAAAGATTGTCCAGGAGTCTGGGGACTGACCTACAGAAAGGAGCATTTGTGTGGAATTAAGAGCAAACAAAATAAAATTCAGGACAATTTTTGACATCTGAGCTAGTAGTGAATTTTTCCAGGAAACATGAGAAAAATGGACCCTCTTAGGCAAAAAGTGCCAGACCTTATCATTATTCATTTGTGTTTCTGCTGATGTACACACCGAAAGGGAAATAAGCAGCGTGGCTTTTCTTTACCAGGCACATGGGCACTGGAGGAGGCCCCTAGCATTCAGCAGGCAGCTTTCTGTGTTTATATGCTTTGACTGGTGCTAAAGAGCTCTGTGCTACACAATGGGACGCTTCAAGTTGGATTTTAAAAGAAATAACTTTGATCATTTCTAAAGCAATGGAGCCTGGTGTTGCTGGGAGAAAAGAAAGGGGTAATTTATGGCTACCATTAAGAACACAAAGACAAAGGCTGGAGGGAACGTTTCACTAAGTGAAGATTTACAAATGTGTAAAAAAAACAAAAAACAAAAAACAAAAAACAAAAAAACAAAAAACCCCTACTCTTAGGACTAGAAAAAGCTGAGTGTCTCTCTCAGGACCAACTACAAAGGAAGTGCAAGGGAGGGGGAGAAGAGGAGATGGAGAAGGGTGTGACCAACCTTCACCGGACGGAAAGGTCAAAGGACAAACACAGAAAAGTGATTTTCTCCAATTCTCTGTCCAGCCGCAGAACGCATAACACCCCCGAAGAGGCAGCCTCCGCCTGGATCCTGGGGGCTAGGGTGGTAGACAGAGCTGATCAGGGCTCAAAGGTGGGGATTTCTGGGTGTATGTGGAGTCCCAAGAAGACAAGTGCAGTTTGTGCATGAGTTAGAGGGGTTGGGGGGCTGATGGTGCACTTTAAAAAATTTTTTTTTAATTTTATTTATTTATTTTTTATGTGTATGAATGTACTGTCTGCAAGTAGGTTTGTGCACCCGTGTCGTGCAATGCTGCGGAGGTCAGAAGAGGGTCTCGGATTCCTCTGGAACTGGAGTTCTAGAATTGGAGTTACAGATGGTTCTCAGCCGCCATGTGGGTGCTGGGGATCGAACCTGGGTCCTCTGCAAGAGCAGTTGGTGCTCTTAACCGCTAGTCCATCTCTACAGCTCCAATGGTGCTTTTTTTTTGTTTTGTTTTTCCTGGTCACCTACAGAATTAGTGTGTATGGATGCATATGTATTATGTATGTTGACATATGTCCACATATCCATGAAGATGTATGTAGTATTCACAGGAGAAATGGAATAAACACTACCCAGAAAAGCTCAGTAGAGAGCATTCATATCCCCAAGTCTGCTCACTGGTTTCATCCAGGGGTCTGGACCGCATTTGCTCCTGGACTGATGGTGACTGTCACAGCCTGGGTCCTCTGTGCCTGGAGAAGGGTGAGAAGTCCCTGTGTCTATTGTAAGAATGGTCATGCTTGGAGGGCCAGGTGGTCAGCACTGCCTCTGTTTGACCTGATATTTATAAGTTCCTGTGGTCATAGATGCTGCCTGTGCCCCACCACCCCAAAGTTTGTGCTGTCTCCTGCCCAGAGTGTCCCACCCTTGACCTGTAAACCCTTTTCCCTTCAAGGTTTAGGCTGCTCTTGGGCCTGTTGGTGCAGGCCTTTAATCCCAGCACTTGGGTGGTAGAGGCAGGCGGGAGTTCAAGGCCAGCCTAGTCTACACAGCAAGATAGTGAGTTCCAGGCTAGCTAAGACTATATAGTGAGGGACTGGAGAGATGGCTTGGAGGTTAAGAGCACTGGCTGCTCTTGCAGTGGACCCAGGTTTGATTCCCAGCACCCGGTGGTGGCTAACAACCATCCATAACTGCAGTTCCAGGGGTTCCTATGCCCTCTTCTGACCTTCACTGGCATTGCATGACAATCCCAGTCCAGTTACATGCATACAGGTAATACACTCATACACATAAAAAAATAAAAATAAAAAAATAAAAAATTAAAAAAAATTACATAGTGAGATCTGTTTTTTTTTTGAGACCTGTTTTAAAAGTATAAAAATTAGAGAAAGATAACGTTTAGCTAGATTGCAGTGGAGGGAAGATCTTCTGCAGTGAAATTTGAACCCTGTGTGTGCTAGAGAGGACAGTCTCAGAGTGCCCCACGGTGGGCTAAATGAGTTATGCCCCCCCCCCCCGCCCCAGCGGGTTGGGGGACCAGAGAGGCCTGGGCTAGGGCCAGGCACTGTGCGGAGTGTGTGTTGGGGTGAGCGAAGTCTCTGGGGTCACCCTTCCCAGCACATACGTGGAAGCGGCTCCGAGATCGTGTGGTTCGAGGCGTGCTGGGCCGGGGACTCTGCGGGACACTTTCTCGGTGCCCGCCTGCATATTTCAGGCTGGGCGGACGGACCGCTGGTCCTGCCGAGAGGGACCGGGTCAAGTCGCAGGACGCTGCACCCAAGGCTGAGGGAGCGCGGGGCGCTGGTAGCGCCGGGCCAGGGCGGCCGCGCCCCCTCCGCCCGGGGCCGGGGAGGGGCCAGGCGGGCGGGGCGGCACCGCGGGCCGGGGAGGACCGTGTGAAAATGAGGCCGGGGCTCGGGGGGCGGGCGGGGCCGGGGGTGTCTGCGCGGCGACCGGGAGCCCGCACACACCTCCGCGCGCCGCCGCCGCGCCTGCCATGGGGGTCGCGGGCCGCGCTCCGCCCCGGGCGCTGCTGCCGCCGCCGCTGCTGCCGCTGCTGCTGCCGCTGCTGCTGCTGCCGCCGCCTACGCTGGCGGGCCCGCCACGCTGGGGCCGCGCCGCCCGGTCGCCCGAGGGTGAGTGTCCCGCCCGCGGGGCGCACCTGGCGGGGCCCGGGGAGCACGGACGCCCGCTTCCGGGACCCCCACCACCACCGGAGCCCCGAGGCCTCGGGCCCGGGGCTGTTGACAGTTCCAGCCCTGATGCGCGTCGCTTTCGGGGTCGCCCGAGAGCTGCTGCTGGCCAGATGGTCGATGCTGAGCGGGGAAGTGGCGACTGGGGCCTGGGGTCCAGTTCCCCAGAGTGTAGATGGGGAAACTGAGGGTCCGGCCTGTGGCAACTCTCGCCTCTTTTTCTGCGCGTGGGGAGGGGGTCGAGTCGTTCTGCCGGCTGCAGGATGAGCTCAGAGATCCCGAGTGTGAGTGTGCAGAGATCTGGAGCGTGCCCAGGTTGGCCAGGTCGGGAGCAGCCGGAAACTCCGGATGGGCTGCGCTGACAAGGCGTGCTTGCAGGTTGAGAGGATGGGAGAGGTTGGAGTGGGGGCCTCCAGGAACTCTTGGAGAGCTGTGGATGGTGCTGCTCAGAGACCAGGGAAAGTTTCACCCGTTATCCCTAACTCCGGGTAAGCTGAGAGACAGCTGCCTGGGCGTTCTTCCATGGCTTTTTGGCCAACCTGGCGGTTCGCTCCTCTTCTTTCGCGAGAATTTACTAGATTCTCCTCAGGTGCCAGGGACTGTGCACCCTTGGCATCTAGGACATGTCTCAGTCTGTTGTTAGGACATTGTGTAGAGACAGACAAGAGAGTGACAGTTCCAACCCGGCCTATTCTGTGCTAGGAAGGGAGCTAAGTATACAGGAGCCTGTAGTGGGGACATCAGCCCGACACTGAGGGGTCGTGGATGACTTCCAAGAAAAGGCAGATCTGAACGGAGCTGCGAAGGCTTCTAGGCCACAGTAGGGGATTCCAGTTAGAGGGAACAGTCTGCACCTGGAAATGGGCCTGGACATGGCGAGGTTCATCCCAGGCCAGCCAGCAGTTTGGGCTTCTGAGGAGTTGGAGTGGTGTGGGCTGGTGGGAGATGACGTTCAGCTTGGGCACCATACCAGGGTCCTGCTGTGCTCTTCTGCAGATGTGGATGAGTGTGCCCAAGGGTTAGACGACTGCCATGCTGATGCACTGTGTCAGAACACACCCACGTCCTACAAGTGTTCCTGCAAGCCTGGCTATCAAGGGGAGGGCAGACAGTGCGAGGGTAAGTGACTTGGGGGCTGGGGTGAGTGGGCCGGCAGGCAGGGAGGCTCTCACCTCCTTAGTCTTGTGGGGTTCACTCATGTTGGTTAACTAGGGCTCCTTACCCCTGAGCCATGCTTTTCAGATCTGTAAAGTGGGGAGGCCCATGGGTCCTTCCCGAGCTCATGACGGCTTCATCTGGCGCCTTTTTTCTTGACTAGCTAATGGAAAGGAAATGAGAGACTTTCATATCACTTGGTCCCACTCAAAGAGAACAGCTCACCTCAAAAGCCAGGCCACCAGAGCCGTGTGATGCTGTCTCCCTGGGACAGCTTACACTCCCACCCTGAAGACTGAACGCTGGAGTTCTGTCTTCTGGCTCCGGAGGCTTTGGGCTATTTGGTATTGGGCCCTGACAGCCTTTAGAGTTATGCCAAGGTCCTGCCCTGTTTGGGTGGCAAGATCCCGCCCAGAAAAGACGTGTGCAGAGGGAGATTTTAGCCCTTAAGTGTTCTGGATCTGAGACCCTAAAGTCTGGACTCTGCCCACTGCAGATTAGCTCAGTGTTTGAACTCAGTCACACTCAGAACTGGCTCCAGATTGCACCCATACGTCGAAACTGTTCTCAGGGATGGAAATCTCATAGATCCTTGGACCTGAGAGGGCTCTTCAAGGGAGCTTTTGGCCAATTGCATTGCTCAATTTACAGATGGATACACTGAGCACAGGGGATGTGGGGTGACCCTCACACGATTAGCCTGCAGGTGAACGGCAGATCCCCACCCCATTCCCCTGTCCCAGCTCCTCACCTCTCAGATTCATGCAGCTGCCCCGCCTCTCTGGTTGGGTGAGGCATCCTATATTCATAGTCATCTGATGCTGGAAGAAGTTTAAAACTGATGAGAGGTATTGAACTCAGCTCTGAAGTGCCCACCTGCTTCTGGACTGAACTTGACCAGCATGTGGGAGCCCCCTTCCTCTTTAACTTTAAATTCGTTACAACTTGGGCTTTTTAAAATAAAAAATATTTTATTATTTTAATTTTATGTGTATGAGTGTGTTGCCTGCATGTGTGTCAGTGCACCTGTGTTGTGCAATGCCTGCAGAGGACAGAAAAGGGAGTCAGATCTCCTGGAACTGGAGTTACTGAAGGTTGCCAGCTGCCATGCGGGTGCTGGGAGTTGAACCCTGCCTGGCCTTATGCAAGAACAGCCCAATGCTCTTAATCTTAATCGCTGAGTCATTTCTCCAGCCCCAAGAATTTGGGCTTAGCTCTGGTGGGAATTGATGTGAGCACCTCTAAGAACTAATCCTATGTAGTGAGTCTAAGCACTTTGAAAAACACATTGAGTTCTTCGGCAGGAGGTAAACTTTTTTTTTTTCTGGTCTTTTGGAGACAGGGTCTCCCTGTAGCCCCAGCTGTCCTGGAACTCACTTTGTAGACCAGGCTGGCCTTGAACTCACAGAGATCCGCCTGCCTCTGCCTCCCAAGTGCTAGGATTAAAGGCGTGCGCCACCACGCCTGGCCCGGCGTTACACTTTTAAGAAAGAGATTTGTGGGCTGGAGAGATGGCTCAGAGGTTAAGAGCTCCGACTGCTCTTGCAGAGGATCGGGCTTCTATTCCCAGCACCCACATGGCGGCTAAGAACTGTCTTTAGTGACAGGCGTGGTGGAGCATGACTTTAGTCCCAGTACTTGGAAGGCAGAGGATCTCTGTGAGTTCCAGGCCAGCCGGAGCTATAGGGAGACCCTGTCTCAAAAGAAAAAAAAGAGGGGGCTGGAGAGATAGCCTAGCGGTTAAGAGCGCCGACTGCTCTTGCAGAAGACCTGGGTTGGACCCTTAGCACCCACATGGCGGCTGAGAACCGTCTGTAACTCCAATTCCAAGAGAACTCCAGTACCAGGGGAATCTGACACCTTCTTCTGACCTCTGAGGCATTGCACGACACGGGTGCACAAACCTACATGCAGACAGTACATTCATACACATACAAAAAAAAAAAAAGAAAAAAAAGAGAAAAAGATTTGTTTATTTAATGACTATATGTGTATGCCTTGAATGTACATTTGTGTACCACATACACGCTGGTGCCCACAGAGGCCACAAGAGGGTGTCAGAGCCCCTGGAATTGGAGTCATAGGTGGCTGTGAACTGCCCAAAGTGGGTGCTGGGAACTGAACCTAGATCCTCTGTAAGAGCTTCAAGTGCTCTTAATCACTGAGCCATCTTCCCACCTCTGATATTGAGATTTTTGATGAACACTGTTAGGCTCCTTTGCCTGTTTTCTTTTTTTTTTTTTTAATTTTTTTATTTATTTCTGTATGTGTATGAATGTACTGTCTGCATGCAGGTTTGTGCACCCGTGTCGTTGCAATGCCACAGTGCTCAGAAGAGGGAGGTGTTGGATTCCCTGGGAACGGATGTTCTCCTGGAATTAGTAAGTACAGTTTCAGACGGTCTTGGACGCCCATGTGGGTGCTGGGGATCGACCCGGGTCCTCTGTAAAAGCGGTCGGCGCCTCTTAACGCGATGGCCATCTCTCCAGCCCTGTTTTCTTTCTTTTTTTAAAATTTTTATATTTTTCATATGTGTATGAATGTACTGTCATGCATGTAGGTTTGGTAGCACCTGTGTCGTGCATGGCCTCATGGAGGTCAGAAGAGGGGTGTTGGATCCCCTGGAACTGGGTAGTTAAAGAGTGTTCTTATCAGGGCCGCCATGTTGGTAGTTGCGGATCGAACCTCTGGGTCCTCTGCAAGAGCGTCGGTGCTCATTAAACCACTAGGCATCTCTCCAGCCCTTGCCTGTTTTCTTATAATAAGGACAGATAGATGATCTGGGCATGGTGGCACTGTCAGGAGGATCACCATGAGTTTGAGACCAGCCTGGACTATATAGTGAGTTCAAGACCAACCTGGGTTTTAACATGATTGCAGAAAATGAAAGAAGAGCCAGGCATGGTGGCTTTACAACTTTACACCTTTAACCCCAGTACTCGGGAGGCAGAGGCAGGTGGATCTCTGAGTTCAAGGCCACCCTGGTCTACATTAAGTTACTTAGCCCAGCTGGGCTAAAAAAAAAAAAACCAAAGGAACAAAAAAACAACAACAAAAAAAAATTCAATCAAAAAGACAAAAAAAAAAAAAAAACATGATAGAAGAGAATGTCTTGTGTCTTTTGTGATATGATTGGACATCTGCATTTTTTGGTAAGGCAGTGTCACAGAAACAGTGCAGTGACTTTCCCAGCACATCTCATTAGGGATACATGATGTCACTATATCCCATCCTTGATCACATGGTTTAAGATGGTGTCTGGTGGTGCGCACCTTCAATCCCAGCACTTGGGAGGCAGAAGCAGGCAGATTTCTGTGAGTTCAAGGCCCAGGCCTGGTCTCATTTCTGAGCTCCGCCAAGCCAGAGCTGGGACTAAGGTAGACCCTGTTCCAAAAATAAAAATAATAAAAAAAAAGCTTGTGTGCTGGTGCGCAGCCTTTAATCCTGCCTTGGGAGGCAGAGGCAGGTGGTGGATCTTTTTGAGTTCGAGGCCAGCCTGGTCTACCCTAGTGAAGTTCCAGGCCCAGCTGGACTACCAGGGAGACCTTGTCTCGAAGAAGACCACAAAAAAAAAAAAAAAAAAAAAAAAAAAAAGTCCACACACACACGCACAAAAAAAATGGTGTCTGGGGCTAGAGAGATGGCTCAGCAGTTAAGAGCACTGACTACTCTTGCAGAGGATCTGGGTTTGATTCCCAGCACCCACATGGCAGTTAACAACCATCTGTAATCGCAGTTCCAGGGGATATGATGCTCTCTTCTGGTCTCTGTGGGCATTGCATGACACAGATGCACTAAATAACATGCAGGCAGTACTTTCATACACATAAAATAAAGATAAAGTTTAAGTTGGTGTCTGCTGCTTTCTCTACTACAAAGTTGCTATTTCCCCCCTTTCCAGTGGAAACCTATTTGGGGAAATATACTTTGACACTATGCCAATATTCTAGTTCCCCTCAGATCTGCTTTTTTTTTTTTTTTAAAGACGGGCTACTCTTTTTTTAAATTTTTTTATTATTATTTTTTTTTGTCTTTTCGAGACAGGGTCTCCCTGTAGCCCCAACTGTCCTAGAACTCACTCTGTAGACCAGGCTGGCCTTGAACTCACAAAGATCCGCCTGCCTCTGCCTCCCAAGTGCTAGGATTAAAGGCCTGTGCCACTACGCTCGGCGCTATATTTATTTTTAACTTGCTCCAGCCTCAGCTTTTAGAAGCAGCTTCATTATTTCCTGTGTTGTTTGATTTCCTCCCCCCCCTTTTTTTGGTTAATTTTGTAATATTTTGTGCCACAAGATGATCCAGACCCTTCTTATCCTTTGTGGTTCCCAGACCTAGAATCAACCACTTTCCCCAGTGGACTCTGCTTCCTTTGATTGGAAAGCATATACAGAAACTCAACTCGAGTAGTTGGTGTTCCCAGGGGTGTCACTGTTCCCAGACTGCTAAAAAATACATGTATGTGTGTTCTTTGTTCTTTTATTTTTTTATTTTTATTTATTTATTTTTGGTGTTTTTGAGACAGGGGTTCCCTGTAGCCCCAGCTGGAACTCGCTACGTAGAACAGGCTGGTCTTGAACTCACAGAGATCTGTCTTCCCCTGCCTCTCTAGTGTTGGGATTAAAGGCATGTACCATTGTGCCTGGCAACTATTTTCTCTTTTAAAACTTTTTTTATGGGTCCGGAGAGATAGCTCAGGGGTCAAGAGCACTGGCTGCTCTCGCAGAGGACCTGGGTTCTGTTCCCGCTCACAACCATCCATAACTCCATTTCTACGCAGTCTGATGCTTTCTTCTGGCCTCTTCAGTTAGTGCACACATGTGATGCACTTGCACACATGAAGGAAAAATATTCATACCCATAAAATAAAAAAACAAAATTAACAAAATTATTTTATGATTTTATGTGTATGAGAGTCTGCTTACATGTACGTGTGTATGACCGTGCCCAAGGAGGCCCGAAGAGGGTATTGGATTCCCTGGAACTGGAGTTATAGAAGGTATATTATAAAATTCACCAATTCTAGCCGGGTGTGGTGGTGCACACCTTTAATCCTAGCACTTGGGAGGCAGAGGCAGGCGGATCTCTGTGAGTTCAAGGCCAGCCTGGTCTACAGAGTGAGTTCCATTGCAGCTGGAGCTACAGGGAGACCCTGTCTCAAAAAAGACCAATAAATAAATAAATAAATAAAATTCACCAGTTCTATGTGTACATATCAAAGATTTAAAATATATTTTATTTGTTATTTTTGTGTGCATGAATGTATTGCCTGGATGTAAGTGCACCTGTACCATGCAATGCCCTTGGAGGTCAGAATAAGGCATTGGATTCCCCTGGAACTGGAGTTATGGATTTTTGTTAGCTGACACGTGGGTGCTGGGAATCAAACCCAGGTCCTCTACGAAGGCAGCCAGTGTTCTTAACCACTGCACCATCTCTCCAGCCCCTCATTTCAAAGATTTAAAATAAATTGTCTGAGTTGTGCAGCCGTAACATGTAGAGTTTTCAAACATTTTCTTCCCTCAATAAGATCCCGTATGTAGCCGGGCGTGGTGGCGCACGCCTTTAATCCTAGCACTTGGGAGGCAGAGGCAGGCGGATCTTTGTGAGTTCAAGGCCAGCCGGGTCTACAGAGTGAGATCCAGGACACCTGGGACTACAGGGAGACCCTGTCTCGAAAAGACCAAGAAATNGTTGATCTATACAATGGACTACTTATTCGATGAAGAAAAAGAATAACGTTTGAATACAGACTAGCATGAAACTACTTGGAAGCATTTCCAAAGTGAAATAGTCCACACAGTCAGAACAGTGTATTGGATGAGTTCATCTACAAGAGATACCAGAAAAGGAACAGGAATAATTATGGTTTCTTGGGGCTGGAACTATGAACTAAAGTATACCTATGGGATCTTTTTTTTTTTTTTTTTTTTTTTTTTTTGCAAAAAAAAAAGATCCCATATGTATACTTTATTCATAGTTCCAGCCCCAAGAAACCAGTAATCTACTTCCTGTTCCTTTTCTGGTATCTCCTGTAGATGAACTCATCCAATACACTGTCTGCTGTGTTTGGATTATTTCACTTTGGATAATGCTTCCAAAGGAGTTTCATGCTAGTCTGTATTCAAACGTTATTCTTTTTCTTCATCGAATAAGTAGTCCATTGTATAGATCAACCATGGGCTTTTTTGTTTTATGTTCATGATTGTACTTTATTTTGAATCTGTTTATACTCTCTGGATTAAAATTTCAGATCTCTGACTTCTTTTTTTTGTCTTTTTGAGACAGGGTCTCCCTGTAGCCCCAGGTGTCCTGGAACTCACTCTGTAGACCAGGCTGGCCTTGAACTCACAAAGATCCGCCTGCCACTGCCTCCCAAGTGCTAGGATTAAAGGTGTGCACACCACGCCTGGCTTCAGGTCTCTGACTTTTTAAAAATGTTTTAAAATTAAGTTTTTGTGAATTTCCTGTTTGTTTTTGAGACAGTTTTGGGATCAGACTTGTGATCTCCTGCCTCAGCCTTTAGAGTGCTGGGATTACAGACATGTACCACCAATGCCTAGCCTGTATCTACCTTTTGGCTCTTATCACTAATGCTTTCATGTATAAGCCTTTAAAACATTTTGGACAGGGTCTCATGTGGCCCAGTCTGGCCTCAGACTTGCTATGCAGCCCATGATGGTCTTGAACCCCTGATCTTCCTGTCTGGGACTCCTGATCCTCTCAAATGCTGGGATCACAGGTGTGCGCCACGGTGCCTGATTTTATGCAGTGCTGGAGATAGAACCCAGGGCTTTATTTATGCTAGGTAAGCACTCTACCAACTGAAGTACACCCCTAACCCATATATTATCACATACATTTTCATTTCTTTTAGGTATACATCTGGGAATTGATGGTAATTTTATTTAACCTTTTAAGAAATTGCTGAATTGATCATTCATTGAACATGACACTAAAGACACAGGTAGCAAATGAAAATACAGCAAATTGGACTTCATGAAAAATTTAAAAAGTATATGTTGAAAGGCAATAATGACTATATTTTATTTTATTTATTATTATTTTTTTGGTCTTTTCGAGACAGGGACTCTTTTGTAGCCCCAGCTGTCCTGGAACTCACTCTATAGACCAGGCTGGCCTTGAACTCAAAAAGATCCACCTGCCTCTGCCTCCCGAGTGCTAGGATTAAAGGTGTGCGCCACCACGCCCGGCCAATAATGACTATATATATATATATTTAAATTATTTAATTTAATTAATTTATTTATTTATGTGTATGAATGTACTGTCTGCATGTAGATCTGTGCACCCATGTCGTGCAGTGCCGTGGAGGTCAGAAGAGGGCGTCGGATTCCCCTGGAACTGGAGTTCTCCTGGAATTGGAGTTACAGACGGTTCTCAGCCGCCATGTGGGTGCTGGGGATCGAACCCGATTCCTCTGCAAGAGCAGTCGGCTCTCTTAACCACTAGGCCATCTCTCCAGCCCCAATAATGACTATATTTAAAGGCAGCTCACAGAATGGAAGAAAGTGTTTGCAAATTATATATCGGGTAAGGGAATAGTATCCAGACTATACAGAGAATTCTGAAACTCAACACCAAAATCAACTAAATAATGGGCAAAGGATATGAATAGACATTTCTCCAGAGAACAGGTACAACTGGCTAATAAGCACATGAAAAGATGCTTAGTATCACCAGTGCAAAGATGTTTTACACTGCTAGTGACTAGGGAAGTGGAAGTCAAAACTACACATGATGGCCACAATCCAGAAATCAAGTCAGTGTTGCTGAGGATATGGAGATGTTAAACCCTTCTGTACAATCGGTGAGAATGTTAATTAATATTAGCCTTGTTAATAGTCAGTGGAAAACAGTATGGTTGCTCCTCAAAAGATTAAGAACAAAATTTTCATATGACCCAGGAGTTTTGGGTATTTGCCCAATATAATGATAGGAGAGTTTTGATGAGATATATTAAAATTTTTAATTACTTTTATGTGTCTGTGAATGAATCACAGTATACTTGTGGAGGTCAGAGGACAGCTTACAGGAGCCCATTCTCTCCTTCTACCACATGGATCCTGGAGTTGAACCAAGGTCTTCAGGCTTAGCATCAGGCACCATTACCTGCTAAGCCATATCACTGACCCTTGATGAAACTTTTTTACATCCTTCTTCATAGTACTACAGCAGCCAAAAGGAGGAAGCAACTGAGGTGTCTACCTGATGCCTGAATGGATAGGCAAAATGTGGTCTATGCATACAATAGAATGACATTCATCCTTAAAAAGAAGGACATTTTCCTGGGAAATCCCACCCCCCCTGAAAAAAAAGAAGGAGATTTAGTCACATGCTCTGAGGTGGATGAATGTTCAGAATACTATGCTAAGTGAAATGAGTCATTCATAAAAAGACAAGTAGAAAATGAGTCCTCTTGAGGAGTTGGGCGCAGGCAGAGGCAGGCAGATCTCTGTGAGGTCAAAGCCAGCCTGGTCTACATAGTGAGTTCCAGGCCATCTGGAGCTATAGGGAGACCCTGTCCCTAAAAAACCAAAAAAATGCCACAAAGTTTTAAATTTTGATAGAGTACTTTAAGTTTATGGATTGTGTCTTTGGTGATGTAGCAAATAAATTTTTACCTTACTTAAAATCTTAAAGATTTTTCTCATGTATTCTCTCTCTCTCTCTCTCTCTCTCTCTCTCTCTCTCTCTCTGCTCCCCTCTCCCCCCACCTTGGTACTTTTGAGACCAGGGTCTCTTGGTATTTCATTCAGATGTCTAGAACCCACTAGTAGAACCAGATTGGCTTAAACTCACAGAGATCTGCCTGCCTCTGCCTCCCAAGTGCTGGGATTAAAGACATGTGCCACCACGCCTGGCTTTATGTATTTTTTTCTTAAAAGCTTTATAGTTTTGCTGTAAGAACAAAATGTAAGATTTAGGTGTCTGATCCTGTGTGTTGAATTTTGTGTATATTTGATTGTATGATTTTTTTTTTTTTGTCTTTTTGTCTATTGGACAGGGTCCTCCCTGTAGCTCTGGCTGTCCCTGGAAACTCACTCTAAGAACCAGCTTGGCCTCAAACTCACAGAGATATGCGTGCCTCTGCCGTCCCAAGTGCTTTCGGAATAAACGTGTTTACTACAAAATGGATTTATTATTTCTGTATGTGTATCAATGTACTGTCTGCTGGCATAGTTTGTGCACCCGTGCCGTGCACCTATGCCTCGGAGTGGTTAGAAGAGGGTGTCGGATTCCCTGGAACTGAGTTCTCCTGGAATTGGAGTTTCAGATGGGTTTCTTGGCCTGCCATGTGGGTGCTGGGGTCGAACCCGGGTCTCTGTAAGAGCAGTCGGCGCTCTTAACTGCTAGGCCATCTCTCCAGCCCCGATTTTATGATTTTTGAGTTTTAGCTCTTCTGAGTCTTTCTTTATTCTCATATAAATTTTAGGATATTCTTGTCAATTGTGGAACAAAAGCATGCTGAAATTTTGTGTGTTCCCTTGGAACTGGAGCCAAAGACGGTTCTCAGCCACCATGTGGGTGCTGGGGATTGAACCCAGGTCTTCTGCAAGAGCAATCAGCATTCTTTTGTATTTTGATTTTTCCCATTATGTAATGTATTCTATTAATTATTCCAAGTCAGTTCATAGAGATCTTCTTGATTCTCTTTTAGAGGTGTATAGTATTCCATCATGTAAAAGTGCCATCTTGGGGCTGGAGAGATGGCCTAGCAGTTAAGAGACGAGGACCCGGGTTCGATCCCCAGCACCCACATGGCAGCTGAGAACCATCTTTAACTCCAGTTCCAGGGGAATCTGACACTCTCTTCTGACCTCCATGGCATTGCACAACACAGGTGCACAAACCTACATGCAGACAGTACATTCATACACATAAAAAATAAATAAAATTAAAAAGTGCCATTTCTATTAAGCTGCTTTTCTAAATAGGGACTTTTAGGTTGTTTCCAATATTTTGTAATTTTATTATTTTTTTTTAATTTTATTTATTTCTGTATGTGTATGAATGTACTGTCTGCATGCAGGTTTGTGCACCCGTGTCGTGCAATGCCGCGGAGGTCAGAAGAGGGTGTTGGATTCCCCTGGAACTGGAGTTCTCCAGGAATTGGAGTTTCAGATGGTTCTTGGCTGCCATGTGGGTGCTGGGGATCAAACCTGGGTCCTCTGCAAGAGCGGTCGGCGCTCTTAACCGCTAGGCCATCTCTCCAGCCCCCCAATATTTTGTAATTTTAAACAATGCAACAATTAATAATTTGTGCATGTTTATTTTTATGTTTGGGTGGATTCTAAGAAATGGGCTGGCTGGCTAAAAGGTAAGTACATATATACATCTTCCAAAGAAATGGCACCTGTTGGTCTTACTTCCATTTCATTCCCTCAGACATCGATGAATGTGATAGTGAGCTCAACGGAGGCTGCGTTCACGACTGCTTGAACATCCCAGGCAACTACCGCTGTACCTGTTTTGATGGCTTCATGCTGGCTCACGACGGTCATAACTGTCTTGGTAAGGAAAACGTCGTCCATGACAGTTCCCTTCTACCTGCCTCAAGCATCATCTTTCCTTTCATGACTCATTAAAATATTCATCTCCGGGGCTGGAGAGATGGCCTAGCGGTTAACAGCGCCGACCGCTCTTGCAGAGGACCCGGGTTCGATCCCCAGCACCCACATGGCGGCTGAGAACCGTCTGTAACTCCAATTCCAGGAGAACTCCAGTTCCAGGGGATTCCGAGACCCTCTTCTGACATCCGCGGCATTACATGACACGGGTGCACAGACCTACATGCAAAAAAACAGTACATTCATACACATAAATAAAATTAAAAAAAAAATAAAATATTCATCTCCAGCACTGCAAAACCAGGCATCATGGTGCATGCCTGTAATCCCAGCATCAGGGTAGACACAAGTTTAAAGTCAGCCTACATGAGACCCTCTCTCAACAACAACAACAACAAAATTAAAAAAGAGATCAAAGGATCAGATAAATGTGATGTTTGGCCTTTTAGAGATCAGACTCATTAGAAAACTAGGTAGGTAAATTGCCTTGGTCCAAGGAGATAGGTAGACATTGCTGTTTGACATTCCTATTGGTTTTCTGACATTGATCTATCACATCTATATGTCAAGTCTTCTATGGAAAGGATCTGAGTTTTTAAGTGCTGTGTCTTTTTTTTTTTTTTTAATGTGTATGAATGTACTGTCTGCATGCAGATTTGTGCACCCGTGTCGTGCAATGCCACGGAGGTCAGAAGAGGGTGTTGGATTCCCTTGGAACTGGAGCCAAAGACGGTTCTCAGCCGCCATGTGGGTGCTGGGGATTGAACCCAGGTCTTCTGCAAGAGCAATCGATGCTCTTAACCACTAGGCCATCTCTCCAGCCCAAGTGCTGTGTCTTTATTTTGAAATAAGGTATAAGTTCTTGTCCTAATACTTGGAATATGTACTTGGGTCATATCCAGATAGATCCCCTCCTTTTTTTCTAGAAAGGGCAAATGAAGCAGAGTCTTTCCAGGAGTAGCTTTCCACAACCTGCAGTGAAGGCTACAGTGCTTGCACTGGTTCCTCATGTGGTGACTAGGTCTAAACCTAGACACGCAGTGGATGGGGCTGAGGCTGGATAGTCTTTAGGATGCAGTACATCTGGCAGCTGGTTTGTTTGCGAGGCTCATGTTGTCAGCTGTACAAGAGGACAGTATGCTGATCGCCCTTCATGTGGTTGACCTGCTGGCCAACTGAGGTACAACTTGAACCAGGCTCTGCCTGGGGGTGAGCTATTCAAATGCTCCTTTGTCAGGTGGTAGGAATGACCACTCAGTCAAGTGCTTTGAGGCCGGCTTAAGGAGCCCAAAGGTGCCAAGGTGATGGTCCAGTTAGTGCCTGTTGTGCAAATGTAAGGATCAGGGTTGGGATCCCCAGAACCCGTGTAAACTCCCGGCATGGTGGAACACACTCACACTCTCAGCATGGGGGAGGCAGTGTCAGGAAGGATCCCTGGAGCTTAGTGACCAGCCAGTCTAGCTAATCAGTGTCCTCTATGTCCAGTGAGAGACCTGGGCTCAAAAAATAAACTGGAGGAAGACTGAAGAGGACACCTGGCATTGACCTCTGCCCTCCACACACATGGTCATACCCACGTGAATGCATGCCCACAGCACGCATGCTCATACCCACATGAATGCATTCCCACAGCACGCATGGTCATACTCACATGAATGCATGCCCACAGCATGATCACATATTCTTTTCTGTCTCTCTCTCTCTTCTGTCTCACTCATACACACACACACACACACACACACACACACACACACACTCATACATGCACAGAGATATACAGTCCCCAGAAAAGTCCAGGTAGAACTTGTGTTTTGAGGGGTTGTGCTCTTGAGTGGAGGAGAATGGTTTCCCCTTGGGATTCAGCCTTGAGTGTAATTGCAGTGTCACCTGACTGTCCATCTTGATGGAGAAGCTGGCCTTTCCTGTATGTGCCTCTCTGAAAGAGGTCAGGCTTTGAGTGCACAGGCATGTGGCCTTCCCAGCCTGCAGCTGTCAGCGAGCCTTGATGGATGGCGAGGGGAGCAAACACTCCTTTGCTTACTTCCCAGGCACGCAGTACCACAAAAGGATACAATCGAGAGGCAATCCCGAGAGCAGAAATATATTGAAAACTCAGAAAGGCTGTTATCTGCTGGAAATCATACATGCTAGGGGTTGGTTGGCTTTGTTTTCCATTTTTAGGGGGTGGAATGTCCCTTTGATTTTCCAGAAGTGACATTTGGAGGGCTCCTGGGGGTTGGCCTGGTCATTACTATTGTGCTCAGATCCATAGCTGTGGGATGGGGGAGGGGGGGGCTAAGAACCTGGGCCAGGGCAGAGAGGGGCTTTTTGAACACAGGCCTGCCTAGACTTTCCCAGGCCTGGGTTTTGTCTTAGTCAATAACAGAAGGTTCCCGGGGTCTCTTCATGGACTTTGCACAGACCGTGAACATCTACTGAGCATGTATGTGGGGCTTGAGGAGTTCTCCTAAGGGAAGGTACGAGAGGGCTGGGGATTTAGTTCATTTGGCAGAATGTTTCCCTAGCACACACAAATCCCCTGTGTTTGATTCCCAGCACCTCAGAAAAGAAGTCTGGTGGTTGTCACCTGTAATCTCAGTATTTTGGAGGTAGAGACAGGAGGATCAGGGATTTAAGGTTATCCTCAGCTACATAGCAAGCTCGAGGCCAGCCTGGACTTTATGATACCATTAAGGAGGAGGAGGAAGAGGAAGAGGAGTAGGAGGAGGAGGAAGAGGAAGAGGAGGAGAAAGAGGAAGAGGAGGAAGAGGAAGAGGAGGAGGAAGAGGAGGAGGAGGGTAAGAGGAGGAGGAAGAAGAGGAGGAAGAGGAAGAAGAGGAGGAAGAGGAGAAGGAGGAGGAAGAGGAAGAGGAGGAGGAGAGGAGGAGGGGAGGGGTTTGAGAGAATGGTGTCCATTTGGAAGAGGAGGACCAGCACACAGAACCTCTTTGGGGGTAGGATATCTTGTAGCAAGATATTTTGTGTCAGGGAAGATCTCAGAGCCCAAATTCCTCAGAAGTGGCAGGTCCCTGTGTCCTCTGGGATGACTCTTCTCCTGTGGCCAGCCCCCTAGCCATACATTAGCCACAAATATCCGGGCTAGGATTCAGAATGCAATCACCTCTCAGTTCAGTACCATATCCATTTCTGAGGCCCAAGTGCTGAGCTGGGGAAGCGGCGCAGCTCTTCCCTGCAGCCCACCGCCCAAGTGCAGTTTCCATTATGGCCAGTTATCCCAGCTGTTTGGCTTTGTAGAGGTTCTCTGGAGAAGTTTAATGAGGAAGCATGGCCCTGGTCTCTTTGAAACCCCGTCACACTGGTATCTGGAGGTGACCCGGCGTCTGTCTTGAGGCAGAGTCTGTGGCCAGTGGCCAGCTGGGGATCAGTGTTGTTCATGGGGACACACAGTATTTATTCCATCGCAGTGTGTTGCCCAGCTTAATGACACATTGCTGACTGCTTTGGAGAGAGGACATAGGGGTGACAGGGGAGTGGGGTGGCTGTGCTGGGAGGGGGGCTCTGCTCACTAGGATACCTCCCTGAAGAGTGCCTAGGCCAGGTGTGTCAGCACAGTCTTTTCTGGAATGTGCTTCTTTTGCCCTTTAGTGTAAGTGGGGTGTTTGTTAGGCTTCGGTGGATGTCTGTAGGCCCATCGGTTTAGGGGAGCCTTGCTCTGTAGTGTGGGAGGACCCATGCCTGTAAGATCTGAAGCTTGAAACCAGATAAGAGGTATTTAGATGTGAGTTTTCTGGTTACAGATACAGGAAGGAGTTAGTGATAGGCACATGAGATGGCAGGCTGTAGAGATGATTGTTTTATTTTATCAGCTTTCTCAGGGAGCTTTTGTCGGATCTGAAGTGCTTCTGGAAGTGTCTTCTTTGGTTCTGGTAATCTCTATTCTGCTGCTTGTTGCTCAGCCATTGAGCAGTTAATGAATATCTACTTTGTTCCAGTATGCTACTAATTATTATATTGTGTACATAATATTATCTATTATTATATTATAAAGCAAAAATCTCTGTCTGCAAGGAGTGTGAAATCTAGGGGAGACGCACAGGTAGAAGGTGTTAAGAATGTAGCTGAGTAAGTGGCGCAGGGCAGCTGGGCCAGGGTCTCAGGCCACAGTGGAAGGCCACCTTGGGGTGGGTAGCAGCAACAGGTCAGGGGACCCTTCCTCCTGCCTTTCTGACAGCTCCTTCCCCAGGCTCGAGGGACTCCTGGTGATTCTACTTCAGCTCAGGCCTTGTCCCAAGCTGAGCCTCTGCCCTCCTTTCTACTCCCTTCTGCTTCCCCACACCCCAGTCTTTGGCTCCCCATCTTCTGGAAGTAAATGACTTTCAAAGCTGTGCTCACGTTGTCGTGTTCCCTGCCCATGACTCTTCTGGTCCCTCAGGCCTGCTGGATCCAGCCTTGAGTTTCAGCAAGTCAGGCACATCTTTTGGGAAGGGCGTGACCCAGTCTCCATCCCTGTTTCTGAGCCAAGTGCTGCTCTGCCCTGAATTTCTGGAAGAGTTCCTTCTGGTTGTCTGTAGGAGTGATGGGTGTTGACACTATCTCTGAGGGCACCTTGTCCTCCCAGCAGTTTTCTGAGCCAGCCTTCCCAGCACGCCCCAAGAGCAGCAGCTCCATCCCTTTCCATAGAACTGGCTCAGACTGCTTGGGGTCCACATGTGCCAGACCCTAGGCTTTCCATCTTCTCCTCTGTCTCCCTGTTCCCTTCATTTTGGCTGCTGTTTCAGACCTGGCCTTGCGACGTCAGTCTACCTTCCCAGCTCTGCCTCCTGCCGCCTCCTTCAGTGTCTCCTGTGCTCCAGCCAAATGGCATGACTCAGTGGCATGCATCAAATACACTCCATGCTTGCCATTCTCTGTGGGAGGGGAGGGCTGACTGGCCCTTCAGCCTGAAATCTCTTTTCTCCTGGTTTATAATTGAAGGAATCCCAAGGGCCCATCCGCTAGGAGTTTCCCCTTAAAAGCCATGCTGATCCTACGGAATCAGAGGCCAGCCTCTTTCCCGGCCCCACCCTTCACCCTATCTGAGAACCCTTTGTACATTGTCTTTCTGTCTCCTGAAGGCATTCTCAGGAAGCTAAGCATTATCTTGCCCATCTAGCACTGTGCTTTGGAAAGTGAAGGTGTTCTACCAGAGTTTGTAAACTGATCATCTGGAGCTCAAGCCCGGGGCTTGGCTAGGTGAGCCCCAGGCTTATGAGAGTTGGGTGAATCTTCCATGGGTCCTTTTGGCTCTGTGTCAGAAAGTTTCCGTGATGCAGGCACAAGAAAGGGAACCTCACTTCTGCTTAGCAAGAGCTCTTAAGCTGTCAGACACGGGTGTTTGAAATAGTCACAAAAGCAAAGGTTGATTCCTCTCTCCTTCCAGATGTGGACGAATGTCTGGAGAACAATGGCGGCTGCCAGCACACCTGCATCAACACCATGGGGAGCTACGAGTGTCGCTGCAAAGAGGGCTTCTTCTTGAGTGACAATCAGCACACGTGCATTCACCGCTCAGAAGGTACCTCAGCCCTGCTAGGGGTGGGAGGTAGAGTCTCATCTGAGAGTTCCCACCCCTAGGCACACACAATGACTTTGGCCAGGAAGCAAAGTATCTAGAGTCTTGGAGGCCCAGGGACAGAGGAGTCCAGACTGTTCTGCTAGAGAGCCATGGGCAAGTTGTTTTACCATCATCTTCTTCACCTGGCAATGTCAGTTGCCCCTGGTCTGTGGGAGCACTGAGGTCCTTGCAAATGTTCACACCCTCTGATCCTAATCTTAAAATGGAGTACATTTCAAGTAGGAGTACACACTGTGGAGAAATGAGGTGGATGCTTGCCAAGTTATTTTCAAAAAGATGCTGAAAACCACAGTACCAGTGTGAGCCTGCCCCTCGCTCTGGGCTGGGGGTAGGAGCTGGCATCGCCCTCAGGGAGTGGCCGCTGTTTTCAGCCTCTGGCCAGATCTGGCCCTTTCCTGGGTTTTGCGTTTTTGTACTCTAAGCATCGAGGGCTCTGTGCTGGATAGCTTTACTGTTAACTTGACATGCCTGGGTTGAGGGAGCCACAGTTCGGGAATTGGCTCCATTGGACTGGCCTGTGGCTAGGTCTGTGGAGTATTGTCTTGATTGTTGAGCGATGTGGGAGAGCCCAGCCCATTGTGGGCAATGTCATCCCTGGGCAGGTTGTTGTGTGTTGTATAAGAAAGCAGGCTGGGCATGGGCCAGGGGAACAAGCCAGTAAGCAGCATTCCTCCATGGCCTGTGCTTCAGCTCCTGCCTCCAGGTTCCTGCCCTGAGTCCCTACCTTGGGCTCCCTCACTGAAGAGCTGTGTGACCTGGGAGATGTGGGCAGAATAAACCCTTTCCTCCCCAATACCAATTGGTCAGGGTGTTTTCTCACAGCAATTGAAGAGAAACTAGAACAGAAATTGGTACCAGAGAGTGGGCTCCTGAGTTCCTGGCCCTGATTTCTTATCTCATGCCATGCATGGCCCTTGCAGAGAAGCTCATTTTTCTGCTGGGGTCCCTGGGTTCTGGTAGGCACAGAGTGAAGTTTTGTCTTAAGTCCTGAACAACTGGAGATAGGAATGTGTTAAGGTGCCACACCCAAATGACCCAGATCTTGGGCTATCTCTCCTTTTGGTTTCTCTAAGCTGCTTCAAGTGAAGTCGCTCTGGCTCTCTCTTCTGGTGTCTGGGGATGGAGGAAGTGACCTGTTTGTAAAGCCATTGCCTGGACAGCCCCTGTATAGACTTCATCTACCAAAGCAGTTTACAGGGCCTGGAATCCTACTTAGCTTGTGTTCCAGAGCTCTGGCTCAGCCCTTCTCTCCTTCCTACACACCCCTAGACTGATTCGAGACCCGGGCTTCTCAGAATAGAGGTAAACACCACCGCAGTTCCTTTTCTGTGAGCTGTTTTCTAACTTTTCTATGATTCAGACATTCTTGGATCCCCCAATGAGTATTTAAAATGAACGTAGTTGCCTGGAACTAAAACGAAAATCTAAGAATTGCAGTCGAGGTCGGTCTGGAAGCACTGATTTTCTACTGCATTTCAACCTGATTGCCTGGCAGATTCTTACCAGCTTGAGCCAACAGATTATAGCAATTTGCAGTGGTGACCCCGTCCACCCTAAGGTTTTACTTCTTCAAACAGAACAGATCCTAAGAATCATTCCTTAGGACTTCTTCCTTAATGTGCTTGTTAACCTCTTAGAAATTGTATCTAAAAAACTTTAAAACCCACCGCTGACACCCTAAAACTTGTTTAAAGTGGTAATGCCACAGGCTAGTATTTTTGATTGCTTACTGTTCTTTGTAAATTCCCTTTAATATGGGGGACTCTAACAGCTGATTGAGGGAAACTGAAGTTACTGATTTTTTTTTTAATCCTTAGAAAGCCTAAAGCTCTGACAAAACAAAACAAAAAAAACTGTGTGTTTTCACCCATGTAATGGGGTAGGCTGAAGAGGAACGCCACCCTCAGCCACCTTTGATCCTATTCAGGGTGCTCAGGCTTTCTAAATGAGCCTTCCTCTTTTGTCTGCTCTGAGAGTAGGTGTACTGCTGCCCTGTTTCAGGGAGGGGTCTGGGTGAGGAGGAGGTCGCCACACTCTCCTGGGGCTGCTTCTCATTTTATATACTGCTCTTCGTCTCATTTTCAAGCCATATCCTTATTTTATTTTCAGTGTCCAGAAACTTCCAGAGTGGAATCCTGGCTGAGAAGCACGGGATGGGGCATTTGCAGGGTTTCTGAGCTGTTTCTCTTCTGCAGAACCCCTGGCTCCAGACACAGTCCACACCAGGTCTGGGGAGCTCAGGCCCCTGCTGGGCTTCCTGGACAGCAAGCCTCTATAGTGGTGGCCTTGGTTTTTTTTTTTTTTTAATTATTATTAGCCGGGTGTAGTGGTGCATGCCTTTATTCCCAGGACTCGGGAGGCAGAGGCAGGCAGAGCTCTGTGAGTTCAAGGCCAACCTGGTCTATGTCAAGAGTTCCAGGCTAGCTGGGGCTACAGGGAGACCCTGTTTCAAAAAGACCCCAAAATTATTACTAAAGTATTCACATTTTATTTTTATTATTGAATTTTTGTGGTTTTCATTACTGAATGAAAATTTTGATCATATTTTGATCATATTTAGATCTCCTCCCCTATTTGAACCCTCTTACTACCTTATGCCCAACTTAATGCATTCTGTTATATAATGTGTGGCTATTAAGGCCTATAGATAAATGTCCTTCAGTATGGGTGCAGCCCCTGGAGCCTGGCTAACCCACCAAGAGCCACAGCCTTGAGAGAGGCTCACTCTCCTGCCTAGCAGCTGCCGGCTGCCAACAGTTCCTCAAGTAGGGCTGGTGTTTCTTCCCCACCTCCCCAAGACCGTGCTGGGATTTTGTCTAGTTTGGGCTTGCATGGGAGGTGGCATTGTTTTGAGTTGAGGTGCTGTGAAGGCTTTTGAGGTCACCTCTTAAAAGGCCATCTACATTTTCAGAATTGTCTGAGTCCTTGCCTTCTGATGGTGTTAGGTCTAACTTGCTATGATGGGACATCAGGAGAGCTTCTCCGAGTATCCCAGGCTTCTGGTCTTCCTTACAGATGTGTGCAAAGGAACTGGTCTGGGCAGTAAGGGCCACTTTCAGATGTCTAAGACACATAAACCAAGTAAAAAAGATCCTGAAGATAAAGGGAACTTGTTTGGGGTGTTTACTTTCTAGGAATTCCTGGCACTGTATCTCAGGCCATGTCAACATTTACCTGCAAGTGTCACACTGCTGCAGTTACTTTACATGCTCCATGGATCCAAAGACAGATGCAGTGCCTGGTGGGTCTTTGGGGGAGGGCAGGACCCTGCCACCATGGGCAGCTTTCACCTCCTGTGCCATTTGGTATTGAGGAGTGAATGGCATCTTCGGAAAGTACCAGCCAGAAATAGAAACAGAGCTTTGCAGATACCCGGTTCAGACTGCTCTCCGTGGTACTTGACAGCAGCCCTTGGCAGAGGCTGACGCATCCCAGCAGCAGTGTGCAGCAGATTGTGTGTGGGAGTGCCAACAGCTCCGAACTGTCAAATGAAAAAACAAGGTGGTTCTTGGAGAAACCCAAGGAGCAGAGGATGTCCTAACTGCTGCGCTACCTTTTGAGACAGAAATGACAACTGTGTTGAAGCAACTGTTCCCGTGATGCACAGGCTAGAGAAGACTCTGCTTTAATAGATCTTATTGTTTTTTGTTTTTTTTTTTGGTCTTTTCAAGACAGGGTCTCCCTGTAGCCCTAGCTGTCCTGGATCTCACCCTGTAGACCAGGCTGGCCTTGAACTCGCAAAAATCCGCCTGCCTCTGCCTCTGCCTCCCAAGTGCTAGGATTAAAGGCATGTGCCACCACGCCTGGATTTATGTTTTTTTTTTTATTTATTATTTTTTTTAATGTGTACGAGTGTACTGTCTGCGTGCAGGTCTGTGCACCCGTGTCGTACAATGCCATGGAGGTCAGAAGAGGGAGTTGGATTCCTCTGGAACTGGAGTTAAAGATGGTTCTTAGCCACCATGTGAGTGCTGGGAATCGAGCCTGGGTCCTCTGCAAGAGCACTCGGTGCTCTTAACCACTGAACCATCTCTCCAGCCCTGATCTTATGGTTTTAGAAGCCCAAATGGACCAGTGTTCTATTCCAGAGAAGTTGAATAAAACCTTCCGGTGCTTGGGTTTAAAGTAGTCCTACTTCCAGTCTTAGAAGGTCTTATTGGTTCTCTAGCCACTGAGAATCAAGTCAGTACTCCTGGAGATGTTTTAGAGTTGTGTCACACAGTGTCAAGAAATGACATATGAATGCATCCTTACTAATCCAGTTCTAACCAAGAAGACATATGTCCTGAGAATATGCTTGGGTGTGATGTGTGTGTCTTTAGAGTGCTGGCAGGCAGCAAGGTCTCAACCAATTGGCTTCCTGATGAGGCAGGATGCTGGTACCCGACTCAGGTGCTCCTGTGATTTCCCTGTGTTTTAGATGCACATGAACCCACCCAGCAACCTCATGTGGTCTTCTTTTGCATTGTTGTTAGCACAGATTGGGCTTGATGCATTCTTACAGTACAGCTGCTACAGTCACATGGAAGCTAAAGAAATTCTTTTCATTCTCCTGTCATGTTGTGAGATGCTGTCTGTCAAAGGGGTGTACTCTGAGTCCACAGAGGGAGGGGCCAAGAGCCCGAGGGTCCCATAAGAGAGGCCTCTGGGTAGGTAGGTGTTCATGTCAACATGCATTTGGTAGGGGTCATGAGGAGGGCTTCTTTTTTTGGGAAAAGATTTTCAAAGATAACATGAAAAAGTGGTGGGAATCTTTGTCATCTCTCCTACAGATTTGCTTTGATTCTCCTTTCCCTTTGCATTCCTGTCTTAGCTGACAGAAGAAATCTTTCATGTCTGGGTTAATTACCCCAGCTTGACTTTAGTGACCTATTCTTTATATTTATGTATGTATGTATGTATGTATGTATGTATGTATGTATGTATGTATGTATGTATTTGGTGTGTGTATGTGCACAGGCACACACATACATGCCATGGCACGTGTGTGGTTGTCAGAGGACAACTTGTGGGAGTTGATTCTCTCCTTCTACCACGTGGGTTCTGGGGATCAAACATGTCATCAGCGTTGTCTATAAGCAGCACCTTTACCCACTGAGCCATCTCACCAGCCATGGGGCTGGGGTCCTGTAAGGTGGCACATGCCTAGAAGCCCAGCATATGGGAGGTGGAGGCAGGAGGAGGTCTAGTCTGGACTATATAGAGAGTTTAAGGTCAGCCTGGGCTACATAGCAATGCCCTGTCTCAAAAAACAAAGATAGAATAAAATAAAACAGGGGTTGGAGACATGGCTCAGTAGTTAAGAGCACTGGCTGCTCTTGCAGAGGACCTAGGTTCAGTTCCCAGCACCTACATGGCAGCTAACAGCCATCCATAACTACAGTTTCAGAGTATTAACTCCCTCTTCTGACCTCTGTGGGCATTACACGACATGGGTCCACTTACATACATACAGACAATGCACTTATACACATAAAATAAAAAACAAAAAATTTTAAAAATAACAAAAGTGTGGCAGATGGAGTCCCGGGAGTGCAAGCCCAGGGCCCACCTCATCGTCTACCTGTGCAGCATATCTGCTCACCTGCTACATGCTGCTGTTTTGCAGAGGGCCTGAGCTGCATGAACAAGGATCATGGGTGTAGTCACATCTGCCAGGAGGCCCCCAGGGGGAGTGTTGCCTGTGAATGTCGGCCTGGTTTTGAGTTGGACAAGAACCAGAGAGATTGCATCTGTAAGTACGAACTGTTGCTCAGCTGAAAAGTCTTCCCAGAGGCTGCCTTCAACAACTAGGGGTCTGAAAAGCACGACACAGCAAAGCCACAACTCAAGGACACAAGTCTCTCCTCCACCATGAGGATCCTGGGGAACGGAACTCAGCTGGTCCGTCAGGCTTAGCTGCAGGCGCCTTTCACCCTCTTAGCCACCCTGCTTGCCCAATAGGCTTTTTTTTTTTGGTCTTTTTGAGACAGGGTCTCCCTGTAGGCTCAGCTGTCCTGGAACTCACTCTGTATAGGCTTATTTTTTAATAAGTATATTTGGTATTTTTGAGACAGTGTCTCCCTTTAGTCCCAGCTGGCCTGGAGCTCAATCTATAGATGAGGCTGGCCTTGAACTCACAGAGATCCTCCTGCCCCTGCCTCCCGAGTACTAGGATTAAAGGCGTGCACCACCATGCCTGGCTTAATTAAATATTTTTAAAGATGTCATTGCTTGGGGCTGGAGAGATGGCCTAGTGGTTAAGAGCACCAGCTGCTCTTGCAGAGGACCCGGGTTCAATCCTCCGCACCCACATGGCGGCTGAGGGCCGTCTTTAACTCCAGTTCCAGGGGAATCTGAAACCCTCTTCTGACCTCCATGGCATTGCACGACACGGGTGCACAAAGCTATATACAAACTGTACATTCATACACATATGAAAAAAAAAAAGATGGCATTGCTTAAATATTATTGTTACAACAACATTTGAATAATTAAAAAATAAACCGGTCATGATGGCATATTCCTGTTGTCCCAGTATTTGGGACATAGATGCAGGAGGATCAAGTGTTCAAGGTTATCCTTGGATCCTTGGCGACATATTGATTGGAAGCTAGCCTGGGCTACATGAGACCCAGGTGTGCTAGCACACCCCTTTAATCCCAGCACTCTGGATGCAGGTAGAACTCTATGAGTTCAAGGCCACCCTGGTCTACATAGCGAGTTCCTGGCCAGCTGGGGCTACAGGGAGACTTTGTCTCAAAAAAGACAAACAAATAAACAAACAATCGCAGTCCAGAACCACAGGACATAACCATTTCTTTTTTTCCCCCTCTTTTATTTGTTTATTTTTAAGGGATTCTACAATATAATAACAGTTGTTTTCAGATAACATTGATGTTACTCAGTTTGCCATACAATTAGGTAATTGGTGCATTTTGCAAGTATCTTTGTCCAAATTTTGAACAGCCCAAGGTTCCCATAGTCCAGTTGGTGATGCTTGTATGCACAGGCATGTTGATCAATTAGGAGTCCAGTCTATATTGCTGTAGTCTCATGATTCACCCCTATCTCTCCGCAGTCCTTACATTCTACCACGCCTCCTCTTCCGAAATTTGTTCCCTAGGCTTTGGGAAAGGGGCACAAGTGGGTGAGAAGGAAACAGTCTACTTTCTTTGGAGTTGTCATTTTGGACTCTAGTCTGTTCAGGTTGTTTCCCTTCATGGGTTGACAGCTTATCCAGTGATACCTTTTTTGTTTTGTTTTGTTTTTTGTTTTTTGTCTTTTTTTGAGACAGGGTCTCCCTGTAGCCCCAGCTGTCCTGGAATTCACTCTGTAGACCAGGCTGGCCTTGAACTCACAAAGATCCGCCTGTCTCTGCCTCCCAAGTGCTAGGATTAAAGGCGTGCGCCACCACGCCCGGCTCCAGTGATACCTTTTTAGCCATACTAACAAAGCACAAGCAATTGAATGTACAGGCATTTAAGCAGTACTAATTATTATGGCAAGCTCAGCTGTGAGCATAGACACAGATGCTTGGATGGTATGCTAATCCACAAACTGTGGTTTCTCTATAAAGGGTGACAAGTTCTTATTGTGGCTTATAACATCTCCTAACCACTAGAGGACATAAGCTTGTGGCATCTGCTGTGAGTTATTCCTCCAAGGAGAGAGAGCTATTATAGCCAAATAGCATTTGGGGATATATTAATAGACACAATGGCTGCCACTGTTGCCAGTAATCTCCAGGCAGTTGAGGTGTAAGCTGATACTGATGGCAGGAGATCTTGCTTGATCTCAGGGGAGACCAATATTTTGTATATTGCTTAGTGGCCTTTGGTAACATTTCAGGATTTTGAGCCAGTTGTACATTAGCAAGTGACGTCTCATAACATTTTTTTTCTGCTACACCAGGTCTTTGAACAACAGGGACCTTACTGCTCTTTCTCCTTGCCTTATATCCCACTTATAGGCAAAAGGCATTTATTAAATTTTTTGGGGGGGGGATGGTTCGAATCCCTAGCCAACATCTCTTTAGCAGAATATTTCATTGCTGATGTCAGAGCTTTCCTGTACTAATATATTTTGGCTTATACACAGCTTATAAAAGACTTTACTATTGAATTTGGCTCTAGAGAATTTATCCTTTCACATATTCCTATGCCTATCGGTCAACTTAAAAAAGGGTAGTTATAACCTGTTTTATAAAAATCAATACTCTATAACAGTTGGCTCTAATTTTACAGTTAGGGAATGACTTCTTTAACCATCATATTTTTTTTTTCTATAAATGGGAGACGGTAGGAAGTTTTCTCAGCATCATGGAGGTAAACTTCGTTAGGGCCATTATAAACATTAACCCAATAGAATTAGAGAGATGCTCAGTGGTCTGTGACCTCAGGCAGTCGGAGGTTCTCTTTTCTTTAATGTTCCAGATGGGTCAGCCTCGTCTGCTGGCATTTCCCAGTCCATCCTGCAAGCCAAAGTTGTTTTTCAGGCATTTAGATTGGATTTTTTTAACCTGTGGGAACATACATTCTCCTCCCATTGTCTAGTTTCAAGATCTCAAAATTGAAAATTTATCAAAAGGAATTGGAACACAGAGTTTCCATTTGTATCCCAGAAGGAGTATACCCCACCTCCCACCTCCCTCTTTTTATTTTTTAAAATTTTTATGTTTTGACCTATAGATGCCTAAGTGACATAGCCATTTCTTTTGATTTTTTTCATATTCTTATTTAGTCATCATTCATATGCATACACAATTTTGTGAGATACAATAGTTTCTTGTGTTGCAAATATTTGATTAGTTCTTTTAAATTAGAAAAGTTACATGTGTAAAAATTCAAACAGGTGGGAGCATATAGCAATAACATGTAAACTTCTCTCCAGTTTCCTTTGCCAGAGGTAATTCTGTCAACAACATGATGAGGTTTTTTTGGGTCTTTTTTTGAGACAGGTTCCTCCCTGTAGCTTCCAGCTGTCTGGAACTCACTTCTGTAGAATAGGCTGGCTTGGAACTCACAAGATCCACCTGCTCTGCCCTCCCAAGTTGCTGGATTTAAGAGCTGTGCGCCACAATGCCCAGCCAGATGAGTATTTTTATAGTTGGCTTTTAAAACTGATTTTTTTTTTTTGGTCTTTTTGAGACAGGGTCTCCCTGTAGCCCCAGCTGTCCTGGAACTCACTCTGTAGACCAGGCTGGCCTTGAACTCACAAAGATTCACCTGCCTCTGCCTCCTGAGTGCTAGGATTGAAGGTGTGTGCCACTAGGCCCAGCTTAAAACTGATTTTTTTTTTTTTTGAGCCAGGTGTGGTAGCACATGCCTTTAAATTCCAGCACTCAGGAGGCAGAGGCAGTGGATCTCTATGAATTCAAGGACAGCTTGGTCTACATAGTGAGTTGCAGGCCAGCTGGGGCTATAGGGAGACCCTGTCTCGAAAACACCAAAAAAAAAAAAATAAATAAATAAAATTGATTTTTGGCCTGTCATCAGTGCATTAATACATTAATACATAGTCTTTATAATTATTGATTAATGTTGTTATCTCTTCCTGTGATTGACTTCCCTTGTAATGAATCCAGGCGGAATCTGCAGAGAGAAACCTTATAATATATATTTACAAATTAAATATTGTCAGCTTATTCCAGACACAAAGTACTGTAGAGTCTGCCAAAGCCACAGGCCACTGGGATAATATGCAAGTTTCTCTGGAGAGAGCAAAACAATAGTCTAGAGTCACTCAGTATAATTTCCCCCAAATAGTGGAATATCCTCCACACAACTTTCTGTCTTCCTATATAACTTTGCCCATGCTTTTATTTTGGCATTTCTATGATGTATGTTGTGAGTATCTGTGCACACAGATGTGGATGGGTTTCTGTGGGAGACCTTTCTTTATGCCCAGATTTGATGCTCAGATACTTGTAGAGTAAAAATCAAAATTCTTTGGAAACAACTCAGCCCTGGTTGTAGAAACCTCATTGCTTTGTGTATTGATTCATTTTAATCTCAGTGACTTGTAACCATGGAAACGGTGGGTGTCAGCACTCCTGTGAAGACACAACTGACGGCCCCGAGTGTAGCTGTCACCCACAGTTTAGGTTGCACACCGATGGGAGGAGCTGTCTCGGTGAGTGATGCCCCCAGCTCCAGGTGAGAGTGTGCCCCAGGCTGTCCACCCTCACCCAAACCCTCATCTTAACCCGTAATAGTGTTTAACCCCAGGTGCAGGATATTGCTGGGACATTTAGGCCCTGCGACCCTGCACAGATCACTTTGGAGTGGCCTACTTTGGGTGCATGGACTAGGCTGTTCCTGAAGTTGGTATTGTGGAGACTGGGACAGTACTCCAAAAGGTGAGGGTCATAGAAGGTAGAGCTAGCTGCTTGTGATGACACAGCAAACTTTACGGCCAATATCTGTCCTTCATTCAGGACATGTCCTTTTAGAGAAGTTTCCAGTTCTTGTCGGGAACAGAAGGTAATGTAGTCAGTCTGAAGCTTGCACCCCGTGGAGTATCTGTGGGCAGTATATCCAGACCCCTTCCTATATTGACTGTTTGTAAGGATATCTTCAGCCATTTACTCTGTTTCTCACAGAACAGTATAATGGCTGTTTTTTATGGAGTGGACAGAAACATGTCCCGACTGGTCATACACATCATCTCTGGGATTTTAGAAGAAATACTCAGGGGATGATTGATTTAACTCATTTGGCCTGACAGTTGTGGTTTTGCTTTCCTTAAAGAGCAAGAGGGTGCTGCCCTGGAGGTGACAGAGAGCAACGCCACATCAGTGGCAGATGGAGATAAGCGGGTGAAACGGCGGCTGCTCATGGGTAAGCGCCTTCTCTCTGCTCCTCTACCGACCGCTGTCATTGCCCTTTACCCCAGCTCTTTGTATCTGGCCTGAGCTTGGGACTCATGTGCCCCAGGCCAACTGGATTGGGATGAGCAGCTTCTTCGAAGCCAGGGTATGTTTGTTCGTTACCCAGTGCTGTCCCTTAGTCACAGTCCAAGACCCTTGGTACTGTGGCAAGAGCCCTGGCAAGTAATCAAGATAATCAGGTTAATGTCCCAGCACCGCCCTGAGACTCTGAGGTCTCTTTTTAAAATGGACGTGCGGGCTGGAGATGTAGCACAGTCAGCAGAGTGCTTGTTTAACATGCACAGAGCCCTGGCTTTCATCCCCAGCACTGCAGAAACAGGGTGTGGTGATGCACACCTGTTATCTTAGCACTCCAGAGGTGGAGCGAGGAGGATCAGGAGCTCAAGGTCACGGTTGTTTACACAGTAAATCAGAGCATGGGATACAGGGGATTGTGTCAAAATTAAATAAATAAATATAAGAAAATAAATAGGATATAATAAAATCTGTCTTTTAGGCTTGTCAGGAAATTCAATTAAGATAATAATATGGGGGGGCTGGAGAGATGGCTCAGTGGTTAAGAGCACTGACTGCTCTTGCAGAGGACCCAGGTTCTATTCCCAGCACTCACATGGCAGCTAAGAACTGCCTTTGAGCCAGGCTTGGTAGCACATGCCTTTAATCCCAGCACTTGGGAGGCAGAGACAGGAGGATCTCTGTGAGTTCAAGGCCAGCCTGGTCCACAGAGTGAGTTCCAGGACAGCTGGGGCTATAGGGAGACCCTGTCTCAAAAAAAAATAAAGATAATAATATGGGGCCTTCAAGATGGCTCAGAGGGTAAAGACACTTGCTGTGAAGCCTGATGACTTGAGTTTGATCCCTGGAACTTACATGGTGGAGAGAGAGACGTGCGTTACAGTACACACAGATCCACACACATATGTACACACAGCACATAAATAAATGTAACAAAATGTTTTTGAAAGGTAGTAATATGCAGAAATGTTCAGAGTCCAGTGTGTGGGATGCAGCAGGTGGCCTTGGCCTGCCAACTCTCTTCTTTCTGACTGGCCGTGATGACAGCACTCTGGGCAGCCTCCAGCTTAGCATGGCACTTTGTCTGTTTTTGTGCCCACTGAGCCTTCCATCTCTGACTCAGCCAGTGTTAGTGCTGGAGGGGATGAATGGGGAAGAGTGGCACTTGGCTGGGGACATGGGACAGTTGGCCAACAGGAGCAACAGTCCAGCTGGAGCTGAGACAGCAGAGGCTATAGCTGTGGGGACCAGATAGATCCTTTGACACATTATTCTGCAGAGTTTGGCTTGACTTTAATAAACCTGGCCTGACAGAGGGATTTACCAGTCAGGTGAGATACTGGACAACTGTTGGTTTCCAAGCAGGGAACCTTTCTACTCCTTAAAAATTATTTTTTCTTTATCGTGTGTGTGTGTGTGTGTGTGTGTGTGTGTGTGTGTGTGTGTGTTATGGGATGTACTCATCCACACATGCAAGTGTGGAGGCCAGAAATTGATGTCAGGTGTCTTTTTGCTCTCCACTATATTTTTTGAGGCAGAGTCTCTCATTCAACCTGGAGTTCACTTTGATTCGGCTAGACTGGCTGGCCAGTGAGCTCCTGGGATCCACCTGCCCTCACCCCCGACAGTGTTGGGGCTGTTTTTATCTGGTGTTAGGGATCCAAACTTGGGTCCTCATACACACACATATTCACTGCCTTCCATACCTTTAATATACTTTATCACAATGTAAATCAATATCATTTACATTGCTGTGACTGAATAGCTATATACTATTTACCTGAGTCATATAGTGTACTGCCATGATAATTTCTTTGATTATAAGGAGGAGAATTCTTACCAGTTCCTCTGTGTATCTCTGGCAGAGCACTCCAAAATTCTTTTCAGTGTGTCCAAATGCAGAAGGACACCTCTCAGCTCGATTTTCTTCTCTGACAGTCTCTTCTGAGGCATCCCGCTGCTTGAGGAGGGCCTGTCTCCTGCCAGCAGCTCTGTCAGCTGGGCCTTTCCCATGGGCCTAGGAACCTCCTTCACTACTCTCCTGTTTTGGCAGAGCCCATGTCTTGTTCATTGTCACTTTATATTGAGAATGAGACACAGGTTTCCAAAATCCTTGCATGCCTGAAAATGACTTTATCTGTATTCTCTCTTTACTGTTCATTGAGGACTTGGATCTGTAGAGAATCCAGAGTAGGAAGGAGGATTCCATCCCCAGAGTTTTGACATTACTGCTCCATTGTTTTTATTCTTTTCCTCTCTCTCTTCGAGACAGGGTCAGACCTTGAACTTACTATACAGACAAGGATGACCTTGAACTTCTGATCGTCCTGCTTCCACCTGGCAGGTGCTGGGGTGACAGCCAGGTGCCAACATGCCCAGGTCTCGCAGTACTGGGGATGGAACCCAGGGCTCCCTGCGTGCTAGACCTGGCCTGATCCAACCCAGCTCCACCCATCTCTCATTCTTCCTCTTGATCTGTTGTGTAAAACCTGTAAAAGCATGTCCCTAGAAGACTTTAGGATCTTCTCTTTGTCTTTGGTGATCTGACATTTCTCAAAAATGTTCTGGGCTGGAGAGATGGCCTGGCAGCTGGGAGTGCCGACTGCCCTTGCAGAGGGCCCAGGGTTCGATCCCCAGCACCCACATGGCAGCTGAGAACCATCTTTAACTCTAGTTCCAGGGGAATCCGACACCCTCTTCTGATTTCCGCGGCATTGCATGACATGGGTGCACAAACCTACATGCAGACAGTACATTCATACACATACAAGAATAAATAAAAAATAAAATAAAATAAATAAAATTATTAAAAAAATGTTCCTATTGAGTCCTCTTACCATAGTCAATGGCTTTTCCAAGATGGGTGTCCATGTTGCTTGGTTCTAAGGAGTTAGCTTATGTATTTTCTTTTTCTTTTTTTTTTTTAATTTATTTCCGTTGTGTATGAATAGACTTTGGCATGCAAGTCTGTGCACCCGTGACGTTGCAATGCTGCGGAGGTAGAACGAGGGCTGTGGAATCCCTGGGAACTGGATGTTCTCCGGAATGGTAGTTTCAGAGGCTCCCGGCCGCCATGTGGGGTGTGGTGGATCGAACCTCGGGTCCTCTGCAAGATCCGGTCGGCGCTCTTAACACGTCTAGGCCATCTCTCCAGGGCCCAGCTTATGTATTTTCTTTAATAAGTGTCTTTGCTCCTTTCCTCTGTTCTCTTTCTGGAACTCCTACTGACTGCTGTAACTCGAAGGTCGATCCTCTAATTTTCATCTCTGTACTGGTTATCCTTCTAGATTTTCCCCCTCTTCCTCTCTCTCCCCTCCTCCTCTCCCTCCCCTCTCCTCCTCTTCATTCCTTTCCTCCTTCCCACCTTCAGATTCTTTTTTTTTTTTTTTTTTTTTTTGGTCTTTTCCAGACAGGGTCTCCCTGTAGCCCCAGCTGTCCTGGAACTCACTCTGTAGACCAGGCTGGCCTTGAACTCACAAAGATCCGCCTGCCTCTGCCTCCCAAGTGCTAGGATTAAAGGCGTGCGCCACCACGCCCGGCCCAACCTTTCAGATTCTTTTTAAAGTTTCTGCTTTCCTATTTTTCTTTCCAGGTTTTACTTTGGTCTTTTGTTGTAGGAACCTGTTCTTATTTCATAGATGTTTTTCTTATCTCCCTGTGAAAAATTATATTGTACTTTCTCTTTTTTACCTGTGTTATCTTTTGTTTCCTCCAAGTTTTATCTTTCCCTGTTTGACTTCATCTATTTTTTTTTTTTTTTTGAGAGAGGGTCTCCCTGTAGCCCCAGCTGATCTGGAACTCACTACGTAGACCAGGCTGGCTTTGAACTCACAGAGATCCAATTACTTCTGCCTCTTGAGTGCTGGGATTCAAGGCATGTGCCAGTACCCCTAGCGACTTCATCTATTTTGTCCTAAAGTATCTGGTGCTTCTTGACTGAATTTTTTTTTCATATTGATAAAGAAAAACTAAAAAGCCAGTTGGATCTTTTTTTTTTTTGAGACCAGTTAGAGCCTATATTAAAAAGTGGGCTTCTGTTTGGGTGACTTCATGCCTGGTTTTTATTTCGAAGTCCTCAAATGCCAGGTCTTCTCACTTGGGCAAGTCCATTTAGCTGAAGAGTCTTTTGCTTAGGGATTAAGTTTAGCTGGGAGCATTCTGGGAGCTGAAGTAGGAGATGTGGGTTTAGAATCTGTCTTTTCAGCGCCAGACTTTCCTATTCCTGGTCTTCCCTTCTCTTTCAACTGTTCTGACTCTCTGCTTTAACTTCTCCAGAGTATAACCTGTTCGGTAGCCAGGAAGTGGTAGTTGCATGATTATCTAGAAATAAAGAAGAGCTCTGGGGAAGGTTACTGTGTCTCAGGCTTTCTGTTTCTAACCCCATCCTCATCTCTGCTTCCAGTTTCCAAGTTTTCCTGGGATTCTGTGCTTCATGACGAAGTTTGTCTCTGTCCACAGTACCTTGAAGTCTGGAAAGACTTAGCTTGTGCAGCACTCGTGACCACGCCATTGACATGCCACTTCTGGAATATTTGACTTTGATCTGTTGTCTCTTCTTCCATTTTCTTTGTCCTTAAGGAGTTACACATTAAGAATTGATTGAATCTCAGTTTAGTTAAGTCACAAAGGGAAGCACAGATAAGCGGACACAAAAGCTGTCCTGTTGCCAGGAGTGGTGGTACATGCCTTTAATCCCAGCCCCTGAGAGGCAGAAGAAATGGGATCGCTGTGAGTTCAAGGCCAGCTTGGTCTACATAGTAAGTTTCAGGACAAAAAGACCAAAAAAAAAAAAAAAAAAAAAAAGCTGTCCTATTTAATTAGTACTAAGCTTTGTCCCCCAGGCTTTCAAATGAGGTAGTTATTGAAGATTTTGGAGTGCCAATCGTTGGGTGAATGTTGAATTGCACTTGCCTGTACTTGGGATAACCATATCAGATGCAGAAGTGGAAGGCCACAGTTGCAATTTAATAACTGCAGCTTATTTTTCCAGTAGTTATGACAGGCCTTTTTCATTTCAGAGAAAGATGAAGGTGTGATCAAATTGGCATTTGCAAGGATAAAGTCATTAGTTTGCAGCAAGGAAATGGTTGGGACTGGACCTTTACTCAAAGAAGAGGGTTTGGGAATAAAAAAGTAACATCCCCCTTTATCCTGTTTTGTGATCACTCTAGTCCCCCAGACCTCATGGCCATGCTTAGGCTGTTGGCTATGGATCATCAGGAACCTTAAGTGGGTGGGAAATGGCCCTGCAGGTTGGGAGACATCTTTATCTCCCTGTTCCCATATCCAACTTCCTGAGGAAACATAACCCATCAAATGTGAGGGAAGAACGGCACCTGCTTGCCCTCTATCTCTGTAAGTGGCAGAGACTTTGGGTGTGACCACGAGCACCTCTCTGGAACTTTGTCAAATATTAACAACTGTATCAGTACTTCTTTAGGAATCTAACTGCCCTCTAATCTCATCAGAAACGTGTGCCGTCAACAACGGAGGCTGTGATCGAACCTGTAAAGATACATCGACAGGTGTTCACTGCAGTTGTCCCATTGGGTTCACTCTCCAGTCGGATGGGAAGACGTGTCAAGGTAGTCTTCATCTGTCTTGGGTTAGGGACTGGGTGAAGGGAGCTCCATGGTGCTGATGTGTGGGATGGAGGCAGTTCTTCTCCTCCACACCCACAGGATGCTTCCAGATTTGCTTGTGAGCTTTTCTTCCCTGGGCTAGTGGACGGTTATAATTGAGTAAGCTTAATTAGAACCGACTTAATTACACTGACTGTTGAGAAGGTCAGCCTCTACAAGCATCAAATAATTCATGTCTGGCAGTGGGCTTATTAGCAAAAGGTGGTTCAAGGAAATGCTCATTGGCAGGAGATAATATCAACCTATCATGAATAATAGCCCCCAGATTACTATGTAAATAACAGCCGAGATTATTATCCTGAGCACTGTACTATAACTGTACCATTAACTTTTACTAATGAAGACAGACCCTGGTGACTTGCTAGCACTTCATGGGCAAAAGTACAAAGGATTAGTTCTTTAGCTTGATAAAAAAAAAAAAGAATAGATAAACTAGTTATGAGATGAAACTGAGGGAAGATAAGATTAAGTATTAAAATCGGTTCAAAACTTAGAGGCCATTTGATCATCACATTGTGTAATTTGCTGAAACTAATGCTCTTGTCTCTTACAGCTTTAATCATTAAGCTAGAATAGAAAGTATACTAATAGCTTATCTTTTGAGAGCTCTGTAGGGTGAGACTATAGCAGGATATCACCACTCCTCTCCAGCAATTGCTCCCTTAATGTTTGTCAAGGGCATCAGAAATCAAAATTCTTACTTGAATGAGGCACTTGTCTTCCAACCAGACAAAATAACATTTGTAAGATAAAAACTATCAGTGAACATTCTTACATGCTTTTACAGGTGTGTTTCTATTTCAGGGGATACAAGGTATACACACACACACACACACACACACACACACACACACACACACACACTAGCAGTTTGCCTATTACAGATGTCGACGAATGCCAGACCCGAAATGGAGGTTGTGATCATTTCTGCAAAAACACCGTGGGCAGTTTTGACTGCAGCTGCAAGAAAGGATTTAAACTGTTAACAGATGAGAAGTCTTGCCAAGGTATGTGCTGGAAGGTAGCTGTGAGGTGCAGGACTGGTTGAGATGGGGTTGTGAATGAGCCCTGGTTTGGTGGAGAACTGGCTCACCCTGCTCCTGATGGAGCCATGTACCCAGCCTCCAACCTGGACTTTACTTAATTAATCTGAGATTGAATGAAAACATTGATGTAGCACATCGGTATATTTTGGAAATGAAACTGATTAGCTGAACCCATCAGCTGTGATTACAGCAAAGTTCACTGCTAGAAATAGAATATAACACATGATACAGGCAGGATTAGGCTTGGAAATTGAGATTAGGGTTTATTTTCCTTTTTAAGATATTTATTTACTGTTTTTGAATGTTTGACAAAAGTTGTTAGCAAAAAAGCCCTGTAAATTTGGATAATACATATTCCTAGCAAAAAGTTAAGGTTGGGGCTGGAGAGATGGCTCAGTAGTTAAGAGCACTGGCTGCTCTTATAAAACACATGGGTTTAGTTCCCAGCACCCATATAGTAGATCACAGTCATCTGTTACTCCTGCTCCAGAAAACCCCTTTTGACCTCTGTGGGCGTTGGACACATGTAGTGCACTTATACACATGCAGACAAAACATTCATACACATAAAATAAAAACAGAATAAATATTTAACAAAATTGAGGTCGATCCATAATCTAGACCCCAGGCCACTCGGGCTGTTCCTGTAGCCCTTGTCTGAATGACCAGCCTTTGGTAACTTAAGACAGGAGGATGGAGAGAGAGAGAGAGAGAGAGAGAGAGAGAGAGAGAGAGAGAGAGAGAGAGAGAGAGGAGTAAGGGGAGAGATATGGGTTGGCCCATAGGAAGATCACAGACCCCTTTTCTTTTTGTTAGAGTTTTTATGTCATTCATCTTGCTCCGTTTCTGGGAATAAGGACTGCCTCAGTTATTTTGTAAGACATCTCAGCATTGGGGGCTCACGGCGGGAGGGGGTTTGGCTCGGTCGATAGTACTCTCTAGCATGCACGAAGCCGTAAATTTAGTCCCCAGCACCACGTGAACGGTGCGTGGTGGCACATGCCCCTGATCGCAGCACTCAGGAGGGGGAGGCAGGAGGATCAGAACCCTGGCTAGGGACCCAGTTTAAAATAAGGAATCTGGAGAGATGGCCTAGCAGTTAAGAGTGCTGACTGCTCTTGCAGGGGACCTGGGTTCGATTCTCAGCACCCACATGGTGGCTGAGAACCGTCTTTAACTCCAGTTCCAGGGGAATCTGATGCCCTCTTCTGACCTCTGCGTGCATTGCATGACATGGGTGCACAAACCTACATGCAGACAGTATATTCATACACAAAAAATAAATTAAAAAAATAAAAAATAAGGACCCTCAGCATTAAATCAAATCAGAATATGAACTCTGATTTCGCTTTTCATAATAAAGTTATAACATTAGTGGCTGAGGATATGGCTCAGTGCGTAAACTGCTTGTCTTGCAAGTATGGGGACCTCAGTTCAGATCTGCAGTCCCCACATAGGAAGCAGAGCATGGTGCTGTGTTGCCTACAATTCCAGTGCTGGGAGGCAGAGCCAGGAGGATCCTGGGAGCTCACTGTCTAGCCAGTCTAGTCGGACTGGTGAGCTCCACGTCAGTGAGAAACTGTCTCAACAAAATAAGGTGGGAAACAGTTGAGGAAGATACCTGATGCTGACCTTCACACACATGTGCACACATGCATATACACACATACACACACACACACACACACTCGCACACACCACACACACCAAAAGATGTAACATTATCTTTAAAAAGCTTTATAGAGTGAATTGGGCTTTTCTTCCCTCTGTTCTCAATACACAATTTGCCAAGCAGTTCAAATACATTCTCCTTTAAATCCAGCGAGTTAATTCTAGATAATTATTTCATGGTTTTCTTCAGTTTGATTTGGAAAGCAAATTTGCTATTCCACACAATGTTTCATAATGTATAGAGCAAGAAATATCATTTAAGCTGTGTAAACACATTAAAAAGGAATTAGGAAAGTGATCTCATTATTTTTGGCAAAGCAAAAGTCCACAGTGAGCAGCCAAGGTCAGCTACTGAACACCGTGCTTTCTCAGCAGCTGGCTGATATTAATAACAGACTTCATCGAATGGCATTGATTACACCGAAGAAACTCATTTTCCACCAATCACTCTTGGTAGAACAAATATTTGTAGAGAGGAAACTTGTAGAAGAAATTGTCAGGATTTCTGGGAAAAGCCAGGGAAGAAGCGATTTTGCACGAACTTGCCGTTTTATATTTTGCTTTTCATTTTCTCCAGTCCATCCCAGTGTGGTTTTTATTACCTTTTATTGCTGCTCTTTTGACACAGGCAAGTCTGGCTGGCTTAGAAATTGCTTAAACTAGGCTGACCTTGAACTCATGGCAGTCCTCCTGACTGCCGGATTACAGGCATGCTCCGCCATGCCTGCCTAACGTGTTCGCCTCTTGTGAATGCGGCTTTTCATGGAGTGTTTGGGCCACGAGTGCTGTGTCCTGGTTTGTGTATTCGGAAGCAAAAGTTTTGAGCAATCAAACCTCACCATGAGTTGAGAGGGTGAGATCTGGAGGAAAAACATGACCAGATGGGTGGATGCAGCTTCCTGAAGCTGGTTTACCTGCCTCAGCTGCTTCGCCAACCCAATTTTAGTGTCTTCTATAGAAAAGTACCAAGACTATTAGTGTTACTGCATTATTTTAATACAGAGGGCATTAAAACAGGATGAACTGGCCTGTTGGGGCCAGAAGAGTAAATTCCGGAAAGATGAGAAAGAGATAGAAACCAGATTTCCCTCCAACCAAGGTTTTTTTTTTTTTCTTTCCTTCCATTTTGCCAAGGCTTATAAAGTTACAGTTGACGTTTTACCAACAGTAATAATATAGCAACAATAATGCATAGCTAGCTAGCATTGTTGTTTATAATATGGGTTAAAAAACCGTTTTTAGTGTTCTCATTTGGCTTCATTTATATGACTTAAATGACAAAATGACAACCCCACAGATAAGCATGAGCCAGAGACTACACAGAGTTGTTTGCAATAGAATTTGGAACTGAGGACCTGGGGATGACTAGATTAATGGTGGGCTCCTGCACACGATCTTTGACACAGACAAGCGAAGAGAATAGATGGGTTAGCTCCCCCAGGTGTGTTGTTTTGCTGTTGGTCGTCAACTGGTGTTCCCTGTAAGCTTCTCCACCCGTACAGCACAGTCATCCTCAGCTCTCTTCCCCTTGGATGATTACAGATGTGGATGAGTGCTCTTTGGAAAGGACATGTGATCACAGCTGCATCAACCACCCTGGCACGTTTGCTTGTGCCTGCGACAGAGGGTACACCCTCTATGGCTTCACCCACTGTGGAGGTGAGTGGACTGTCCCCCCAGGGTGAGACTGGGCCTGGAAGCAAAACCACTCTTCAGGGTTATTTTCCTATGTGGTGTGAAGGGTGCATTCACATCTGTTCCTAATTTAGCATGTCAATCCTGGGACTGGACAGAGGGCCCTGAGTTCCCTTTCAGGTGTGGGTCCCTCACTGACTTTTCCTATGGTTGTATTTGGAGAAGGGGAGTCTCTTGGGAGCTAAGATGATGTCCTATGGACCTTCCCAGAGAAAGATTGCTGGGACACCCAACAAACCTACAGCTGTGCTCTGCCTAGGTGCTTGCTGACAGGTAGGGCTTGGAGCTGGAAGTAGAACGTTGAGTCTATCTCTCCTTCCTGCGCCCGTTTAGCAGTATGTTCTTGTGTCTCATAACCTTATGGGCAAGCAGGCTGTGGTTGCCCATAAGGTTATAAGATTTGGTTCCAACTGACTTGTATTGTAATCCACTCCCTTGGCTGTCAGCAATTGCTGAGCATAGACCCAGATTCTAATCTGGCATGTCTAGGGTCTCCACGGTGAGTCGAAGATCTGTAAGATTTGGGGGCCACTGGCTAGTATACATCCTGCCAAGCCTCGTGCCCTTCATTTAAGGAGAATGGGTGATGGTGCTCTGCTGTAGATAGCAGTGACTCCCCCTTTCCCTCTCAACACATCCTTGGCATAGCTAAAAATACTCCTCACCCTGCCCAGTCTACCAGGAAGCTCCGGGGAAGCACACTCTGAACACAGATGTGAACCTGGTTCAGAACCAGTCTCAGGTTGATGGGAATGGGCACACAGCTTCTCTGCCTCTCAGCTGTGGACACAGTCAAGAAGGGAGCCTTAATTATGTCTGTCTACCATGGTCAGTAGCTCAGAGGATGGTGGAATTTTTTAATTTTTACTGTTTATTTTATGTATGTGAGTGTTTGCCTATATGTATGTGTAGAACATGTGTGCATGGCACCTGAAGAGGTGAGAAGAGGGCATCAGAGACCCCTGGAAATGGAGTTACAGATGGTTGTGAGCTGCCATTTAGAAGCTGGGAACCTTACAGGGTCCTTCACATGATCAGCCAGTACTCTTATTCACTGAGCCTTCTCTCCAGACCCTGATGATGCAGTTTTAAATGAAAGCCCATGAAGGGTCTGAATCTGCACATCTGAAAGAAATGTGGTTCCTTCTGAGTGTTCCTGATGCACAGTGGTTGAAATCTCCCAAAGCTCTGGCTAGCAGGGAGTGCTGCCTGCAGCTAGCAGGTTTCAAGTACATATCCTGAAAGTGACTGCTAGCTGTGTGACTTCCCCTCTGTGCCTCCTTCAGGGACAGGTAGTCGCCCTGTGATATACAGTGTGACAGGGTAGTGTTTTGTCCCACAGACACCAACGAGTGCAGCGTCAACAATGGAGGCTGCCAGCAGGTCTGTGTGAACACAGTGGGTAGCTACGAATGCCAGTGCCATCCTGGGTACAAGCTCCACTGGAATGAGAAGGACTGTGTGGGTAAGAGTCCCCAACCCACCACAGTTCCCACTCAGCCACGGGGCTCACTCCCACGCCCAGAGGCTTGAGAGTCTGTGTGCTTCCATGTCCCACTGGGCTGGGTGTGCACCCGACCTTCCCCACTGGGCATTTCTCCCTCTGTAGCAGCAGCACCCCAGTTTTTAAGGAGTCCAAAAACAGGAGATACTTTGCAGTTTCCTTCTATGCTTCTGCGTAGACTGGAATGTCCTTCTGTTTGCTTGGTTGTTTCTCTGCATGAAAGAGCAGCAGACAAGGCCTCCCTGATCTCAGTGGGACATGAGGCTTCGTGTCTTCTGTGCAGGGGGTGTGGGGAGGAGGTCAGCTTTGCCTTCTTGGTGTACTGGACCCTCTGCCACTTGGAAGTGCCCTTCTTTTTCTGTAAGTGTCTGTGTGTTTTGTCCTGTCTAGAGGTGAAGGGGTTTCTGCCCACTAGTGCATCACCCTACGTGTCCCTGCACTGTGCTAAGAGTGGTGGAGGAGACAGGTGCTTCCTAAGATGTCACTCTGGCATTCACCTCTCTTCAGGTGAGTGGAGTTAATCCCGGGAAGATTCTCCTAGCAGGGCCCGTAGGTGTTAGATGCTCTCAGGTTCTGACCGGATGCCTTCCTGGCTGGCAGAGACTCGTGGTTTAAGAACCCATGTCCTAGGTGTTTTTTAGTGGCCCACATGGAATGGGGTGGGGGTGACTTTAGCTGCTGTCACCTTGCTTACATGTTTTGACAATTCCACATTCTGTCTGTCAGGACTGCAAGACGCATACTCTGTTACCTGCGGCTCTTCCTCTCTCAGGAGCAGACAACAAAAATCAAATGATTCTGCTTTTGGGGGTAATTACCAAGTCCCGTTCTCACCGGGGCTCATTATGTTCAGTGCGATTCTTTCCTTGGGTGCCCTTCCTGGTGTGTGGCTTTGGGTGCAGTGAGCACGTGCGGGTGTTCTTGTCTGCAGTCACGATGGTTCGCTTCTGGAACAGGTACTTACTTACTGAGTGTCCCCTGAGTGCTTGGGTGAGTTGCCACATTGACAGACCCCCACAGAGCTCTGGAACTAGGGAGTCTCAGGGCTCCCCAATTCCCTCTATCCCAGAGCCCCTCAAAGGCCCAATAGGAACCATGCCTGGGACAGGGAATTGATGGAGAGATAGCCTGGGCAGGCCAGGAGAGATAGCCTAGGACAGGGCATTGATGAAGAGATAGGCTGGGCAGGCCGGGAGAGATAGCCTAGGACAGGGCATTGATGGAGAGATAGCCTGGGCAGGCCAGGAAAGGCTGGGGATTCTGTCTCAAGAAAGAGACCCAAACAGTCCAGTTTGCCAGAGGTCTAAGAATAAAAATTCAACATTTCCTAGAGGCCCCATCTTCCCAGCTGAGGACACATTTGCCATTTTGTCATGAGGATATCTAAATGAGTCCCACATTCCATCTTGATATCCATATTACATTTATGTGCAAGGCTCAGGACCCCAACCAAGCACGACAGCAACTGAGAAGTTAAAATGTGCAGCCGCCATATTCCATAGATAGGGGATTGAATCCACACTAAACACTATATCAGTTTTTATTATACACACACACACACACACACTGTGTGTGTGTGTGTGTGTGTGTGTGTGTATGGAGAGAGGAGGGGAAGGTCTCACTTTGTAGGCTAGACTAGCCTGGAACTTATTATGTGCCCCAGGCTGACACTGAACTCACTGGCTCAGCCCCCCCCCCCATTGCACATGTTATCCCATGAGCTCACCAAACTCAGCTGCAGCAATTTTATTATTATCTTCATTAACCAGACAAAGAAACTGAGGCTCTGAGAGGTGAAACAACTTAGTCAAAGTGTAAGATAAAGATGTACAGGAGGCAGGATTTGGCATCCCAGTTCACTGCCCTTTCGATGGATGTCAGGACCAAGCAAGAGGAGACAGCATGCTGTTTTGCCAAAGCCCTTAGTGCTAATTCCTAAGTACAGCAAGTGACTAGTTCTTACTGTGTGTCAGACAGCTGGCTAAACACTCTTATTTGGTATCATCTCTTTAGTCCCTACCATCCCTATCGGTACTAATTATGTGTATTTTACAGATGAGGAAACTAAAGATGAGGAAATTAAGGAACTTGTTGAAGTTCTCACCGGAAGCCAAGGGGCTCTCAGTTTGAGTCATTGGCTCCAACCCAATGTATGTTAAGACCAATTGTGGGAGAATGGAATTCGTGCACTGGCCTCTCCACCTAGGGCCCTCCCTCCTTCCCAGACCCTGGGAGTGGTACACATCTGGACTGGCAGCTCCTCAGCCCTGTCTTTTCAGGGAAGCAACACAAGAGAAACTTCCCTTTCCCATCTCCCCAACAGTCTTGTCCAGATTTGATCTCAAGGGAACTTGACTTTCTTCTCAGGAAGGCATAAGAATAACCTCACCTTTCATCTCGATGTGGATGGAGGTTGTTTGGGGCCCTCTGTCTGTCACATGAACCTGACTCATCTCTCCCATGGGGAGATAGTCTAACTCTGAGGACACTCCAGGTGAACCCTGGAGGCTGATGGGCACCTCACAGTCCAAACTTTCTTGATCCCAGGCGAGAAGGGCTCAGCACGTACCTGTGGCGGGACCCCACCAGTGGGAAGCTTGCCTTCCTTCCTTTGCCTATGAAGGTAATTTCTCTCAATTATTTCTTTCTGAAGATGTCGCCACCGTCAGGACAAGTGTAACCTTTAAGCTAAATGAAGGCAAGTGTAGTTTGAAAAAGGCTGAGCTGTTTCCCGAGGGTCTGCGACCAGCGCTACCAGGTATGGAATCAGAAGGCTGGTGTAGGGAGCTTGCCTGCATGCTGGGAATGGGGCCTGCGACCAGCTGAGCTGGAGGCCCAAGGGGCTGGACAGATGGTGTCCAGTTGACACAAGCACATGTCACATGCGACTGAACCATTCCGAATCTCCAGGGACTTTCCAGGGGAGCAGGGCCTGGCCTATGCTGCTGTGTAGTTCAGGGCTTTATCTGTGACACTGTTGGTGAGTTAGCAACTTGCGATTATGTTGGGTTAAGTTTTTCTAGACCTTAGAGTTTGCTTGAAATATAAGCCGCCGGTGTGGAAAAAAAATGAGTGGACTCAGAAATGGTACCTGTGAAGGTGATTTCTCTCACTTATTTCTTTCTAAAGATGTTGCACTGTCAAGACTAGTGTCGCCTTTAAGCTAAATGAAGCAGGTGTAGCTTGAAAGAGTGTCTGGTTTTTGGAAGCTGCAATTCCTTTGGCTCTAATGGAATAAATACCATTCGAAGATAACTGGACTTTGGGAGGTTTCTTTCCCCAGTGTACCCTCAAATAGATCAGCCAAACAAATGAACCTAAAGCTCACTCAGCCACTTTGACACCCTGTTGATAAATAATCAGGCCGAATTCTGTTACCTCCACTGAAGGACTGCATCCACCTGTTAGTTACATGTATTCAAAGAATGTTAATGACATAGGAAAGTGTTCTTGTTATATTGCTGAGATAGAGAGATGGAGAGTGATATTTTACATATCTAATATAATCAAAATGATGTATGAAAAAGAAATAGAAGGAGAAAGCTGCAGAAAGTTCATGATACCGATAGTAGTCATTATCTCTGGGGGGGAGAAATATTTTCTGTGTTTCCCATATTCTCAATTTTTATGCTTTCTGTGACTTTTATTAAATTTGTTCTTTGATAATTTCTTTTTTTTTTTTTTTTTTGGTCTTTTTGAGACAGGGTCTCCCTGTAGCCACAGCTGTCCTGGAACTCACTATGTAGACCAGGCTGGCCTTGACCTCACAGAGATCCGCCTGCCTCTGCCTCCCGAGCAGTGGAACTACAGGCATGGGCTACCACGCCTGGCTTCTTTGATGATTTCATACATGTGTATAGTGCATTCTGATAACTGCTGCCCTCCATATATAGTGCATTCTGACGATGGCTGCCCTCCGTATATAGTGCATTCTGACGACGGCTGCCCTCCGTACATAGTGCATTCTGACGATGGCTGCCCTCCGTATATAGTGCATTCTGACGACGGCTGCCCTCCATATATAGTGCATTCTGATGACGGCTGCCCTCCGTGTATAGTGCATTCTGACAATGGCTGCCCTCCGTGTATAGTGCATTCTGATGACGGCTGCCCTCCGCCTTCTCTTTTCTCCCTCCCACCTCTTTGACTCACCCTCCACATCTCCCTCCCTCACAGATACTGTTTTGTCTTGTTCATCCGTGTGACCATGCCTTTAGAGTTAACCATCAGGATCCTTTGGACTCATCAGTGGGTTCACAATGGAGGAGAGTGTCTGCCCCTCCCCCAGAATCCACTGGTAGCCAGTTATTCAGTAGGGGAGGAGCAGGGGCTTGTGGGCACCTCCGTGAGCCATGATCGATGTTGACAGGCTCAGTCTGGTGGAGTCACTGCAGGAAGCTGCAGCTACTGTGAGCTCATGGCCGCACTGGTACTTCCGTGTCCGGAAGACAGCATTTCACAGCCTGCTCCCTGCTTTCCAGTTTTTATGTTTGTTTGTTTTTTAAGCCGACAATCTTATTCTTTCTTTTTAAAAAAATAAACTATAGGTTAATTCCAAAACACATTTAGGGATTCACATTTTAACAGTAAAGTTGCATGCAGGTTAATCCTAGCACTTGGGAGGCAGAAGCAGGAGGATCTTTGTGAGTTCAAGGCCAGCCTGGTCTACAGAGCGAGTTCCAGGACAGCTGGGGCTACAAGGAGACCCTGTCTCAAAAAGACTAAAAAAACAAAAACAAAAACAAAAAAAAAGTTGCATGCAGGTAAAAAGAAATATAACTTTACATTCTAAACTACATAGTAAATTGATGTATGTTTTAATGTACTTTTTTTTGAAGGTTCTATAAGAATTTAATATAAATTTTACAATAAGTTTACAATGTAAACTATACATTATTATACTATTTCAATAACTTGGGGATTATACTGAAATTATTCTATAAAGCTATCAATACTTTTTTGTTCCCTCCCCTTTATATTACTCCAAATTATGCCCATATAAACATATAAAGAACACATATGTATCACTTCCTTTCCCAAGACGTTCCCTGAGCCTTAGAGAGGTGGGTGGCATCAATGTCCTGTTAAGGACTCAGTCTATTTTTATTCTTTTAAATTAGTAATGCATTATTCTTGTTTAAATGCTTATTTTTAGGAGGCTGGAGAGATGGCTCAGCAGTTAGGAGCGTTGACTCCTTGCAGAGGACGTGGGTTTGGGTCCCAGCACCCATGCCCACTCTGGTGCCCTCTTAGTACACATACATGCAGCCAAAACACTCCTGCACATAAAGTGAAAATAATAAAAATAGGTAAATAAGAGGCAGGAGAGATGGCTCAGAGGTTAAGAGCCCTGGCTGCTCCTGCAGAGGACCTGGGTTTGATTCCCAGCACCCACATGGTGGCTAGCAACCATCCTTAGCTCCAGTTCCAGGGGAATCTAACACCTTCTGACCTCTGTGGGCACTGCATGATACAGGTGCACTTACACACATTCAGGCAATACACTCCTACACTAAAATGAAAAAAATAATAAATAGATAAATTTGATCTGGAGTTTATTTAGTAGATTGGACCAGTGCTAAAGTAACAATGAGAAGCCTGAGAGGAGGGTGAGTGGAGACTATTTATTTATTTATTTATTTAGTCTTTTTGAGACAGAGTCTCCCTGTATTCCCAGCTGTCCTGGAACTCATTCTGTACACCAGGCTGACCTTGAACTCACAGAGATCTTCCTGCCTCTGCCTCCCAAGTGCTTTGATTACAGGCGGGCACCACCATGCCCAGCGGAAAGTATGTACTTTTTAGCAACTTTTCTTTTTTTCTTTAATTTTAAAATTTATTTTCATATGTGTATGAATGTATTATCTGCATGTAGGTTGGTGCACCCGTGTCATGCAATGCCACGGAGGTCAGAAGAGGGTGTCAGATTCTCCTGGAACTGGAGTTCTACTGGAATTGGAGTATAGACGGTTCTCAGCTGCCATGTGGGTGCTGGGGATCAAACCTGGGTCCTCTGCAAGAGCAGTCGGTGATCTTAACTGCTAGGCTATCTCTCCAGCCCCACAACTTACCTCAGAATACAAAGTTTTAAGCTGGATGTGGCGACTAGCACATATAATCCCTGAATTTGGGAGGCTGAGGCAGGAGATTGCCATGAATTTGAGGTTAGCTTTGTTTACACAATGAATTCCAGGGCAGCCTGGGTTATAGAGTGAAGCCCTGTGTAAAAACAAAATAAATAAATAAACAAGAATAGTTTTAGGGCTAATAAGATGATTTAATGAATTACAGGTGTCTGCTGCTAAGCCAGATGATCTCTCTAATGACCATACAGTGGAAGGACACAGTAGCGCTGCCGGTTGTTGCTGTCTGACCTCCACACTCGTCCTGTGCCACATTCATTTGTAGTCACATATACATGCACACAAAATAAAGAAAGAAAGAAAGAAAGAAAGAAAGAAAGAAAGAAAGAAAGAAAGAATAGTTTAAACATAGATACGAGAAAGTTGAAAGGAAAAAAGTTCAAATATCTGTTTAAGATTTTCAGTTAGGGGACTGGAGCGAAGGTCCAGCACTTACTGCTCCTGCCGAGGACCTCCGCTTGATTCTGCACATCCCTGTGGGGTGGCTCACAACTGCCTGAAACTCCAGCTGCAGGGTCTCCAGCGCCCACTTTTGGCCCCAGGTACCCCTGCACTCACTCAGGCCAAACACATAAATGTAATTAAAATAAAGATTTGAAATAAGCTTTTTATTTTTTATTTATTTTTTTGTATTTTTGAGACAGGGTCTCCCTTTAGTCCCAGCTGTCCTGGAATTCGCTCTGTAGACCAGGCTGGCCTTGAATTCACAGAGATACACCTGCCTCTGCCTCCCAAGTGCTAGGATTAAAGGCATGCGCCACCACTCCCGGCAAAGTCAGATTTTTAAAGATGTCAAATAGGTATATGGGGAGAAAATATAGATAGGAAATGAATCTGTCTCTGCTCTGGCCCCTGATGATCTGGTACTTCATAATATTAAAGACTCTGATACAGATAATCCTTTAGTTCAATAAAGGAAGCTTTAAAAATGGATGCAAGGCCGGGCATGGTGGGATGCGACTTTAATCCCAGCACTCAGAAGGCAGAGGGAGGCAGATCTCTGGGAGATCAAGGCCAGCGTGGTTTACATATCTAGTTCCAGGACAGCTGGGGCTACTGGGAGACCCTGCCTCAAAACAAAAAGCCAAACAAATAAAAAGAGATGCAAATTGATTTTGTGTCTATGGGGTCCTGAGTTTTAATTTGGTTCATGTTCAGTTTGGTTTGTTGACAATCGACAGATTCACTGAAGCCCCGGAGAACAGGCTACCAAAATCGAGAATAGGCACCTACAAAACCCTGTCTTATGGCAAACCTTCCTCTTCGTGGCTTTTTAAAGGAGACATTACTACTGATGCCCAGGCTTTTTGGGATGGAATTTCAGTGATACCAGTTTGCTCCAAAGCAGGAATCTGTTCCCTCTCATTAGCTGTTTCAGCCTCAGCATCTGTTCAGGCCATCTTGGTCCAGTTTGGAGAAGAGCCACTCTGAGAACATGTGTCGCTTTAGCCAGCCCTCCTGAGGGGATACAAAACAACCCCAGGTTCTGTTGGTCCACATATATGGCTGGTCAGTGTGAGACACCCAGCCTCTGTCCATGAAAAGATTGTTCAAGAGCTGGGTTGTAGAGTTGTGGAGGCAACGCTGGCTGTTGAGAACGGAACTGTCCTGGTGCTCCAGGCCGGGGGTTTGTTCGCCATGTGGAGTGAATCACGGCCGTGGAGGGTTGTCATGGAGTGTTTACTGAGCTCTAGCGAATGCTCAGCTCCGTGCTCTGCCAGGACTTGGCTTCCGATCGTTTTGTTTCTTCACACAGAGAAGCACAGCTCAGTAAGAGAGAGCTTTCGCTATGCAAACCTAACATGCAGCTCCGGCAAGCAAGCCCCGGGAGCCCGCGGCCGACCGAGTGCCCCTAAGGAAATGTTTATCACTGTTGAGTTTGAGCGCGAAACTTACCAAAAGGAGGTGACAGGTTGGTCTGAAAGCCATCTGGGGTGCCAGGCTTCTCGCCGCTTGCCTCTTCTTTCTGTGCTTTCCGTCATTCTGGGGGCAGAAACTAGTGCAAACACCGAAGTATCTCCTGTTTGATTTTCATCCCCAGAATACACTAAATTGGTTTAGAACCTGATGATTTTTTTCTCTGCTTCATAAAAACGGGAAGCTACCATTCCGGTCCACAAATTTGTCTTTGAATTGAACTCTGCCCAGCCTGCTAGGTGCCCACCTCCAGGGAACCCGGTGTGTTTGTGGGTCTAGCCTGGCCTTCCTCACACACCGCAGCCTGACCCCTCCCCATGCTCCTGCCCTCTTCTCCCTCAGCTTCCTGCAATCTGAGCTGCATGGTAAAGAGGACAGAGAAGCGGCTGCGGAAGGCCATCCGCGCTCTCAGGAAGGCGGCTCACAGGGAACAGTTCCACCTCCAGCTCTCGGGCATGGACCTTGATGTGGCTAAAAAGTCCCCCAGAGCATCGGAACAGCGGGCAGAGACCTGTGGAGTGGGCCAGGGCCACGTTGAAAACCAGTGTGGTGAGTCTTGTTTCTACTGACAGATCTGCCTCAGCTACAGGCACTAAGGGAGCCAACCACAGCCCTGGGCAGCCTTTCTTCTCAGGGCTCACTTCAGAGAACATTCTGGATGCCTTTTCTCATCTGCTGACTGCTGTGCATTGTCAGACCTGGAGCTCACAAGGGGCTGAGATGTGGCTCACCTGTCTTTTCCTAGTATACCTGCCACACGGCCTGGTTATAGTGGGCAGATTATGGACCTGAAGCCAGTAAAACAAAGGCAGCGTTGGAGATGCTGCAATGTTAGGGGCCAAGAGAGCTTCGGAGCACCCCGACCCTTCTGCACACCCCCATCTTCACAGTTTCTGTTAGCCTTCGCTCTTTGGCTTGGAACACCCAGCCCCCCCCCCCTTGCTGGTGATGAATGAACCCTGCCTGGGCTTCGCTTCCAGGTCAAGGCTGCTAGCAGCGCCATTTCCATGTTATGTTGTTGGTCTGTGTACATGTATTTCAGAGTATCAATTCTGATAAACCTAGCAAGAGGCTCCACGACAAGAGTTCCAGATTTGTTAGATGTTAGATTTGTTCTGGGAAGTTATGAGAGAGGTGCCTGAAAGTCTCAGATAGGGAAAATTGGGGTCTCACTTATTAGTCAAGATTGAGATTTATTTGGTTCTTAACTGTTAGCATTGAGGGCCTGTCTCTGCATTATCTCATTTGATGCTGGCAATAACCTTACCAGGTCAGAGCCATCATTCTTATTTGAAAGTCACATGGAATGAACTGAGAGGTCTACGTTCTTTTGCCTAAGGTCTCATTGCTGGAGGCTGGGGAGATAACTCAATGGGTAAAGTATTTGCCACCAAAGCCTGAGGAGCTGAATTTGATCCCTGGCACTCACATAAAAGGCTAGGCATGGTGGTACACATTCGTAAGTTCAGCGCTGGGGAGGCAGAGCCAGCCTAGCCCAGCCTAATTGAAGAGCCCCAGGTCACAACCAGAGACCTTATCTAAAGGAGAAAAAAGGTGGGTGGTACCTGAGGAGCAACATTCAAGGTTGTCCTCTGACTTTCACATGTACACACACCCTGCACACATCCCCCCAGTAATACTAGTAATATTCTATTTATTTATTTACTTATTTATTTATTATTTATTTTTTCAAGACAGGGTTTCCCTGTAGCCCCAGCTGTCCTGAACTCACTATGTAGACCAGGATGGCCTTGAACTCACAGAGATCCACCTGCCTCTGCCTTCCAAGTGCTAGGATTAAAGGTGTGTGCCACCATGGCCGGCTTTAGTAATATTCTTTAAAGATTGAATTTGTAGTCTAATTCCAAAGCCTGTTCTCTGTTCCTATGCAAGGCAACGTTCAATAACCAGATCCCTCCAGAGGGAACAGATGTCCTTTCTGAAGTGTCACAGACTCCCAGGCCCCAGCTTAGGAAGGTGTAATACGTCAGTGTTTCTGCATAAGCAAGACTGACTCCGGCGTCATTCCGGAGAGCTGTCATCAGGAGAGCCACAGCTCCAGCCTGTTGCCTTGCCAGAGCTTGGAGAATATCAACAAGGGGCCAGTTCCCAGACAGTTCTGACTTTTATTCCAGATGATTCTCTTAAAAAGAAAGAAGAGGGGAAAATAAGCCCATCCCAGCTGGCTGTCTTCTTCATTTAGAACTCTAAGAGTTCCAGTCTCTATAGCAAATTAGTGGTGAGAGCTGGCTGCTGCCACCCTGCCTGCTTTCCAGGATGAGGTGGAGGAACTGCAGGCAGGCAGGCAGGCAGGCAGGCAGGCAGTCTTGGGGTAGGCAGGCAGGCAGGTTCTTCTCTGGTCTTCAGAGCTGATTGCACTGTCTCCCATTCTTGTCCTGTTGGGGTGAGGCCTTGTTGTTCATCAGGGAGACTGTAGCCAGTCAAAATTTCAGGAAAAACTAGTGTCAAGTCCTGTGGACTCTCCCAGGGAGCATGTAACCAGCACTACCATTGGGTATGCTTCAAAGGCCCAAGGAGAAGGAACAGGACTCACTAATTCAGGCCTTGTGACCATGATGGCCTATGAAGGATGCCCAGAAGGGTTTGATTGGTATGTGTGTGATGTGTCCCTGGGATGCTACCATGCTAAATTTGGTTGGATTTATTTCTTAAGAGTCAGTATACTTTCTTTTTTTTTTTTTTTTCCGAGACAGGGTCTCCCTGTAGCCCCAGCTGTCCTGGAACTCGCTCTGTAGACCAGGCTGGCCTTGAACTCACAAAGATCTGCCTGCCTCTGCCTCCCAAGTGCTAGGATTAAAGGTGTGCGTCACCACACCCAGCTCAGTATTGCTTTCTTTTTTCTCTTGATTTTTTTTTGTCTTTTTGAGACAGGGTCTCCCTGTAGCCCCAGCTGTCCTGGAACTCACTCTGTAGACCAGGCTGGCCTTGAACTCACAAAGATCCACCTGCCTCTGCCTCCCAAGTGCTAGGATTAAAGGCGTGCGCCACCACGCCCGGCTTTCAGTATTGCTTTCTTAAGAGCTTCCTCTAACCCTAGATGACTCTTGTACCCAATGTGGGACCAAGTCAGGTCCCAGGAGAATACTACACAGGCATTGCCAGCAACTTCCTTTCGTTCTTTCTGCTGGAGTAGGTACACAGAACGGGCAGGTGTACTAATTAGAAAGGGTCTGGGGGACCATGGCGAAGGCTCAGCAGATGAAGGCACTTGGAACCAAGCCTGGTAAGATGAGTTCAATCTCTCAAAACCCACATGGTAGAAGGAGACAACCAACTCTTGCAAGCTGTCTTCTGACCCTCCACAAATGCACTATAGAAATTCATGCCCCCCAAAAGAAATTCATACTCCCATCCATACAAACAGACACATAATAAATAACAAATGGAATTTTATCTATTTTTAAAATATTTATTTTTTGTGTGTATCAGTGTATTTCCTGCATGTATGTGAGTGCACCCATGTGCATAACTCTCATGGAGGTCAGAAGAGGGTATTGAATTCCCTGGATCTGGAGTTATGGATGGTTGTTACCTACCATGTTGGTCCTCTGCAGGAGCAGCCAGTACTCTTAACTGCTGAGCCATCTCTCCAGCCCCAAATAAATGTAATTTTAAAAAGAAAAGATTTTTGTCCAGCAAGCACTTGGCATGGTGTATGCATGTGTGCGTGTGTTGAATGCACATGTCATATTTCTGGTCTATTTGAGGGTTTAAGGACTTCCTACAGACCAGGTTTATTGGTATTTTGGAACTCCAGATGGCACATACAATAGAGACTGTCCTTGGCACTTTGGGAAGTTATTGTCTGTATGTTGCTGCTCCTGTCACTGTCTGGAAGTACTAGAGGTCTGTTGTGGCATCTGGTTCTGGAGACTGGGTGTCAAGGAGCCACAGTTCATAGCGGTCTTCTGCTGTTGGTCTCGAGGAGGTTCAGGGCCTCATACCTGGGGGTATGCCACCAGCGGGTGGCAGGGCCTTATACCCGCTAGGCAGACACCCCACTCCTGAGCCGTGCTCCAGCTACACTGAAGACATCAGTACACACCATCCCTGACCCTGCGGGTGGACACTGAATTGATCCTGCTTTGCCTATTACACACAGTGCTACAGCACTCAGGAGGCAGAGGCAAGCAGATCTCTGTGAGTTCAAGGCCAGCCTGGTCTACATAACAGGTTCCAGGCCAGCTAGGGCTACAACAGGGATACTGTGTCTCAAAAAGTCTAAAAAAAAAAAGTAAAATTTAAAGTCTCAGCTAAACCAAAGAATCACATTTAATCAAATCAAACACTTTGTTTTAAAAATATTTTATTTATGTTTATGTGTCTGAATATTTTTTACATGCACCTACATGTATATAAATGTACCACATGCTTACAGCACCAGAAGAGGGCTTCACATCCCCTGGAACTGGAGTACGGATAGTTATGTGCACCCAGCACAGGTGCCAGACTGAACCTGGGTCCTTTGGAAGAATAGCAATTGCTCTTATCCACAGAGCCATCTCTCTAGCCCCACGAAATCTTTCTCTGAAAAAGATGATTTATTGCCTGTATGTATACTGGTATGTGTGTAGTGCCCGAGAAGACCCGAAGAGGGTAGCAGAGCCATCATGTGGGTGCTGGAAGTTGAACCCAGGGCCTCTGGTAAAACAACAGCAAATGCTCTTATGACCCACCTCTCCTACAAAAACATTCTTATTATCACTTTAAGAAAATATTGCTGGGCTGGAGAGATGGCCTAGCAGTTAAGAGCACTGACTGCTCTTGCAGAGGACCCGGGTTTGAACCCCAGCACCCACATGGCGGGTGAGAACTGTCTTTAACTCCTGTTCCAGGGGAATCCGACACCCTCTTCTGACCTCTGTGGCATTGCACAACATGGGTGCACAGACCTACATGCAGACAGTACATTCATACAAATGGAAAATAAATAAAATTAAAAAAAAGAAAATATTGCTGGGCATGGTGGCAGATGCCTTTAATCCTAGCACTTGGGAGGCAGAGGCAGGTGGATCTCTGTGAGTTCAAGGCCAGCTGAGACTAAAGGGAGACCCTGTCTCAAAAAGACAAAAAAAAAAAAGAGGCAAAAAAAGAAAATACTTTATGTGTATGAGTGTATTGCCTGCATGTGTGTGGGTGCACCCATGTTGTGCAATACCCTTGGAGGTCAGAAGAGGGCATCAGACCTCTGGAATTGGAGGTTCAGATGGTTGTTAGCTGCTATGTGGGTGCTGGAATCTGAACCTGGGTGCTCTGCAAGAGTAGCCAGTGCTTGGGGCTGGAGAGATGGCCTAGCGGTTAAGAGCACCGACTACTCTTGCAGAGGACCCAAGTTCGATCCCCAGCACCCACATGGTGGCTGAGAAGTGTCTGTAACTCCAATTCCAGGAGAACTCCAGTTCCAGGGGAATCCGACGCCCGCTTCTGACCTCTGCAGCATTGCACGACATGGGTGCACAGACTTACATGCAGACAGTACATTCATACACATAAATAAATAAATAAAAAATAAAAAAAATGTAGCCAGTGCTCTTAACTGCTGAGACATCTCTCCAGCCCCTTATTGTCACTTTTTGTTAGAGTTGGTTTTTTTAAATATAGGGTCTTCTTGTAGCCACAGCTGACCTAGAACTTGCTATGCAGACCAGGCTGGCCTGGAGCTCATATCCATCTGCTTGCTTCTGCCTCATGAGTGCTGGGATTTAAATTTATCGTCATTTATATGTAGTGAAGTTTATTAATTTGGCATTTGGGGAAAGATTGCTCTTCATGTAATCTTTGTGCCATCTGTGATCAGTTTTAGCAAGATGTCAAAAAATAAAGAAAAGAAGAAGGGAGAAAGAGGGAAATCAGGTCTGGGCCTGGGGAGATGCTCAGTTAGGAAAGTGCCTGCTACACAAGCCAGAGGACCCGAGTGTGTGTGTGTGTGTGTGTGTGTGTGTGTGCGCGCGCGCGCGCACACGCACGTGCACGCGCGTGAGTGCATGTGGAGGCCAGATGTTAATGCTAGGAGTCTGTCCATCGCTCTCCACTTTAGTTTTTGAGACGTGATCTCCCACTGGGAGCTGGAGCTTACCAATTAAGCTAGACTGGCTGGCCAGCACTCACATGTATATACACATACACACAAAAATAGGAAAACAATTCCACTTTACAAAGAACAGCTTCCTGGGCTGAGGCTCTTGCTTAGCATGTGTGCAGCCCTGGGTTTGATCCCCAGCACCGTAAAAACAAAAGCCAAAGTGGACTTCCTCAAGCACCAAAGCTTCACGATGTTCTTCATATCTAAAGAAAAACTAGATAAAACACAGATTTTTTTTTTTTGCTATTATGGTTTCATAATATCAGTTAAATGAGAAGTTATTGCCGGGCATGGTGGTGCATGCCTTTAATCCTAGCATTTGGGAGGCAGAGGCAGGCGGATCTCTGTGAGTTCAAGGCCAGCCTGGTCAACAGAGTGAGTTCCAGGACAGTTGGAGCTACAGGGAGACCCTGTCTCAAAAAAAAAAAAAAAAAAAGAGAGAGAAGTTATTAAAGAAATACACTTGCCAGGCATGGTGGCGCTCGCCTTTAATCCTAGCACCCGGGAGGCAGAGGTAGGTGGATCTCTGTGAGTTCAAGGCCAGCCTGGTCTACAGAGTTCCAGGCCAGCTAGAGCTATAGGGAGACCCTGTTTCAAAAAGACAGAAAAGGGGCTGGAGAGATAGCTTAGCGGTTAAGAGCACCGACTGCTCTTGCAGAGGACCTGGGTTCGATCCCCAGCACCTACATGGTGGCTAAGAACCATCTGTAACTCCAATTCCAGGAGAACTCCAGCTCCAGTTCCAGGGGAATCCGAGACCCTCTTCTGACCTCTGCAGCATTGCACGACACGGGTGCACAGACCTACATGCAGACAGTATGTTCATACACATACAAAAATAAATAAAATTAAAACAAAACAAAACAAAGACAGAAAAAAAAAAACTCGATAAGCCACACATGGTGGAACATGCTTGTAATGGAAGCATTCAGGAAACCTAGGTAGGAAGATCACAAGTTTGAGGCCAGCCAGGTCTACATACTGAAACTCTGTCTCAATAAAAACATAGGTTAGTAAAATGCTGACATAGAGTACTCACAGTGTGTTTGGCAGATCTTTTTCTAAACATCAGCCAGCTAAGGAGTGGCAGAGGCAGGACTTACATCCAAATCTGAATAAAGAGCCATGGTCCGAGCCTCCCAAGGTGAGTACCTTCACTTCTCCTGAGGAGAGCTTGTGCCCTGAGACCGATAAACAAGATGACACCATCTTTGGAGTCCCACACAGTCCTACTAGGACAGGGTCAGAGAAGTCTTCTGGAAAGAGGGAAGCCTAAGTGAAGTTTGGACAGAGACACAGTTGACATGTGTGTGGGGAGGAGTATTTGGAGAAACAGGCCAAGCAGGCAGTGCACAAGGCCTTCCCCTGCTAGGACCTGGAGATCGAGGTAGGACAGGCAAGTGTGGCCCAGCACGGAGACCTGAAGTACACTGGCGAGGAGTTTCTGTTTCATCTTTAAGTGGTGTGTTGCCATTAAAGATTTAATCAAGAAGTGGCCAGGTCATGTGTGCATTTGTGGAAAATCTTCCTGCCTGACTGGTGGGGGCAGGACTACGGGCAGCAAGAGTAACAGGGGTTCTGAGTATCACACATGGGAGTGATGCGGTTGGACAGCTAGTGGAAGAGAGAGAGCATGTGGTGTGAACGGGATGTATGGAGGAAAGTGCCACAGTGAGCCCGGTGGCTTCAGTGGCATCTGGTCCTGCCACCTGCGTGCCACATGTTCCTCATCATTCCCAGCCCTGTTTCAAATGAGGGAGGTGCTGAGAAAAAGCCAGTGTCTTGGTTGAATGGCTAGAGGAATGTGATCACCAGAGAAGAAATAACTGGATGAGATTTATAGGAGAAGCTCTTGAAATAGCCCGAGAGAGGTTGAAACAATGTAGAAAAGGAAGCTCCAAACTGAATATCGATCAAGACATGGAGATGGGTTCAGGGAGCCTCCTTCACTCAGCTCCCTGGGATTAAAGGCATGTCAAGCGAAGGGGTTGGGGTTAAAAGCATTCACCACCAGGCCCAGCTTGAAGGAGGCTTTTGAGTCAGGGAGTGAAGCTAAGAGGAGCCTGTTAGACGATGAATCTGCTGCTGTCGGAACCCAGGGAACAGGTGGAAAGTTATTGTGAGAGTCCACATGGGAGAGGAGGGGAGCTAGCAGGTACAGGAGCACTGGGGGACAGGTGATAGTCCACATGGGAGAGGAGGAGGAGCTAGCAGGTACAGGAGCTGGGGGACAGGTGATAGTCCACATGTGAGACGAGGAGGAGCTAGCAGCTACAGGAGGTGCTGGGGGGACAGGTGATAGTCCACATGGGAGATGAGGAGCTAGCAGCTACAGGAGGTGCTGGGGGACAGGTGATAGTCCACATGGGAGATGAGGAGCTAGCAGCTACAGGAGATGCTGGGGGACAGGTGATAGTCCACATGGGAGATGAGGAGCTAGCAGGTACAGGAGTGCTGGGGGACAGGTGATAGTCCACATGGGAGACGAGGAGGAGCTAGCAGGTATAGGAGCGCTGGGGGACAGGTGATAGTCCACATGGGAGATGAGGAGCTAGCAGGCACAGGAGTGCTGGGGGACAGGTGATAGTCCACATGGGAGACGAGGAGGAGCTAGCAGGTATAGGAGCGCTAGGGGACAGGTGATAGTCCACATGTGAGAGAGGAGGAGCTAGCAGGTACAGGAGTGCTGGGGGACAGGTGATAGTCCACATGTGAGACGAGGAGGAGCTAGCAGGTACAGGAGGTGCTGGGGGACAGGTGATAGTCCACATGGGAGACGAGGAGGAGCTAGCAGGTATAGGAGCGCTGGGGGACAGGTGATAGTCCACATGGGAGACGAGGAGGAGCTAGCAGGTATAGGAGCGCTGGGGGACAGGTGATAGTCCACATGGGAGACTAGGAGGAGCTAGCAGGTACAGGAGCGCTGGGGGACAGGTGATAGTCCACATGGGAGAGAGGAGGAGCTAGCAGGTACAGGGGGTGCTGGGGGACAGGTGATAGTCCACATGGGAGACAAGGAGTAGCTAGCAGGTACAGGAGGCACTCCGGGCACAGGTGAGCAGCACTGTCAGTGTTGCAGCCGAGTGTTAAGCAGGAAGGAGACACTGTGGTTTGGAGTGTCAGTGACGGGGACAGCGATGCTTTTTTTTTCTTTGTGTTTTAGAGACAGGGTCACCTTGTAGCCCGGGTTGGCCTGGAACTCACTATGTCTATCAGGCTGGCCTTGATCTTGCAGAGATCTGCCTGCTTCTTTCTGCCTCCTGAGCACTGGTATTAAAGGTGTGTGTCAGTCTGGAGAGATAGCCTAGTGGTTAAGAGCACCAATTGCTCTTGCAGAGGACCCGGGTTCGATCCCCAGCACCCACATGGCGGCTGAGAACCGTCTGTAACTCCAATTCCAGGAGAACTCCAGTTCCAGGGAAATCTGAGACCTTCTTCTGACCTCCGCGGCATTGCACGACACAGGTGCACAAACCTACATGCAGACAGTACATTCAGACACATACAAAAATAAATAAAATTAAAAAAAAAGGCGTGTGTCACCATGCCTGGCCCTTACTTTCTTCTGTTTATTTATTTAGGCCAGAGGACCTTGCCACCCACAGTTAAGATAGGTCTTCCCACCTCAATTAAAGCTCCCTGGAAACAACCGCACAGACACTCCGAGGCATGTCTCCTATAGGATTCTAAATTCTGTCAAGTTGACAGTCAGGACATCTAGACACACACACACACACACACGCACACACACACACACGCACACACACCCCTCCCTGTCCAAGCCCCCTCCTGTCATCTCTGCGCATGCACACACACACATACACGCACACACACACGCACACACACACACGCACACACACACGCACCCCCCTCCCTGTCCAAGCCCCCTCCTGTCATCTCTGCGCATGCACACACACACACCACACACACACACGCATGCACCACACACCACCACCCCCCCCTGTCCAAGCCCCCCCTCCTGTCATACTCTACGCATGCACACACACACACACACGCCCCACACACCACCCCTCCCTGTCCAAGCCCCCTCCTGTCATCTCTGCGCATGCCCACCAACACAACACGCACACATGCACACACAGGCAACGCTGCGCACACCACACACACACGCACACACACCCCCTCCCTGTCCAAAGCCCCCTTCCTGTCATCTCTGCGCATTGACACCACCCACACTACACAACACCACGCTACACACGACCACACACACACACGCACCACATCCCGTCCACACCCTCCTGTCACTATCGCACACACGCACACCACACCACACCACCACCCACAACATACACCCCTCCGATCCCACGCCCCCTCCTGTCCTCTCGCGCATGACACACACACACACACACACACGCACACACATGCACACACACACCCCTCCCTGTCCAAGCCCCCTCCTGTCATCTCTGCGCATGCACACACACACACGCACACACACGCCTCCCTGTCCAAGCCCCCTCCTGTCATCTCTGCGCATGCACACGCACACACACACGCACACACACACACACGCACACACCCCTCCCTGTCCAAGCCCCCTCCTGTCATCTCTGCGCATGCACACACACACACACACACACACACACGCACACACACACACCCCTCCCTGTCCAAGCCCCCTCCTGTCATCTCTGCGCATGCCCTGTCTTGCTTCCTGCTGTCATGGCCGCTCTTCTGGCGTGCCTGTCTAAAGTGGGCTTCTCTGCTCCATTCTGGAGCCCACACTATGCATTCCTCCCTCACATGGCTCTGCTGTTGGACCCTCCCCCCGCAGAGACCCTTCTCTATGAAATCATTGCCAACTACACACCAACTAATGTCCTCTCTGATGAAATAAGCTCCCCTCCGCTGACTTCTTTTGAGATTTTGCCTCATTTCCTTGTCCTGAGGAATGGAATTCTTTGGAAGAGTTGTACTGCCCTTCCTTACCTTCCACCTCAGTCTAATTTTCATCCCAACTTCTCCACCAAAATGACTTTCTAAGATTCCTAATGATGGCCATGGCCCCAAAGCCAGTTGGCAAATCTCACTGCTGCCCTCTCCTCCCCTCGAGGCAAGCACACTCTTCGTTGCTCCTTACGGATCCCTTTTCTCTCTTTCCTCCCTTCCCCCCAGTGGTCGCAGGGCTTGGCCTTGTCTTCCCCCTTTATCTTTATGCTCTCCTAGATGACCTTTTGCTTTAAATACCACTAGAGAGGCTGAGGTAATGGCTGTGAGCAAGAGTGCTTGCTTGAAAGCAAGAGGAGCTGAGTTCAAATCCCTAGCACCTGTGGTAAAAGCTGGGCATGGCCGCATGTGCCTGTGACCCCAATGTTGGGGAGTGGAGACGGGTGGGTCCCAGCATCTCTGATGGCCAGCCAGTTCAGCTGAAACAGTGAGCTTCAGGTTCATTGAGAGACCCTGTCTCAAAGAATAAGGTAGAGAGTGACAGAGGAACACACTCAGTATCCATTTCTTCCACATATGTGGGCATGGGTAGACATTTGTGCATATATGCACATACATCACACACACACCCACACACTATATATATATACATATATATAATATATATTATATATATGTATATATATATATAATAGCAACCCTGTAACTGGCCTGTCCAGCTCTGTATAGATCTTTCTATTTTTAAGTAAAATATATTTGAATTTATAACTATTTACTTACTTATAGATTATATTCTTGCAGGATTGGCTGATATATACACCATATCATAAACAATAGAACAAGACAAAGATAAAATAAACATAAACATAGTTGAAAGGTAACTGGCTCATATCCCAAGGTACACACTTTCCAACTAGGCGAAGTTTGTTGTTAGTAGTGGTCATAAATCCGTTTCTACAGTGGATTTTTTGATCATTGCTAATGCCTTGGGTGACGTCCTGTCAGGTCTGAGAGAATTGTGGCTATTTGTCTCCTGTGGCTGTGGTTTAGTCAAGAGCTAGTGTTGGTGGTAGATGTATCTGCCTTGGCAGTCCTGCACATGTGCTCCACCATTGGTAAACTTCCAATGCAGGTGCACGTTCAAGGAATCATCCACAGCCGTTTTAAGATGGTCAATTACTTTGTTGGATACTGATATTTTAATCAGTTACATCTATCTGGCTAGGCATAGTTTAGCTGAAATTCTTCTCAGTACATTGAAAATAGTGAATCAGTCCATCCCTCTGCACCCCCAGAGTTGTGGAATACCCATAATTCTCTCCTCCTCCTCCTCCTCCTCCTCCTCTTCCTCCTCCTCCTCCTCTTCCTCCTCCTCATCCTTCATTCCTCCACTAATCCTACTATATCCTCCTCCCTTTCTTTTTCTTCTTCTTCGTCTTCTTTTCTTCTTCTTTTCTTCTTCTCCTCGTGTTTTAGTCGTCATCGTGTCTTTTGAAACAGTGTTTCCCTGTAGCCCCAGCTATCCTGGACTCGCTCTGTAGACCAGGCTGGCCTTGAACTCACCACCTGCCTCCCAAGTGCTCGGATTAAAGTTGTGTGCCACCATGCCTGGCCATAATTCTCTTTTCTTTCTTTTTTTGGGTTTTTTTTAAATTTTTTATTATTTTTGTATGTGTCTGAATGTTCTGTTGGAGTAAGTTTTTGCACCCGTGTTTTGTGCAATGCCGCAGAGGTCCAGAAGAGGGTGTTGGATCCCCCTGGAACTGTGAGCTAAAGATGGTTCTCAGTCTGCGTGTGGGTGGCTGAGGATCGAAACCCTGGTCCTCTGCAAGAGCAGTCAGGCCTCTTAACCACCGGTATATCTCTCCTTTTTTTTGGTTCTTTTTTTGAGACGGGTCTCCTGAGCTCCAGGCTGTCCTGGAAACTCGCTATGTAGACCAGGCGCCTTGACCTAAAAAGATCCACCTGCCTCTGCCTCCCAAGTGCTTAGGATTAAAGACATGCCACCCACCATCTACGCTTAATGCTATTTTGCTCTCGTTCCTTTTTTTTTTTTTTTTTTTTTGGTTTTTTGAGCAGGGGTCTCCCTGTAGTCCCAAGCGTCCCTGGAACTCACTCTGTAAGACCAGGCTGACTTGAACTCACAAAGATTAGCCTGCCCTTGCCTCCCCAAGTGCTCGGATTAAAAGGTGTGCGCCATTCACGGCCAAGGCCTTACTTCATTTTTAACAGACATTTTATTGCCACAAATGTCTCATGACTCTTGTGGCACCGTGTATGTAACCCCGCTTTTACTAATATTTAATAGTTATGAAATGTGTGTGTGCATGTGTCTCCAAGAATGTATTCTATTTATTTTTATTTATTTTTTGCGACGGGTGTCCCTTTAGTCCAGCTGGCCTGGGACTCACTCTGTAAGACCAGGTGCCTTGAACTTCTGCCTCCTGAGAGCTAGGTTAAAGGCGGGCACCACCGCCCTGCTTAAAGACGTTTTAGCCGCCTGTGGATGCGGACTCACACCCAGGTCCTCGCCACGAACAGTGGAATTCTTAACCGCTGAGCCATTCTCTCCAGCCCCAGAATGTTTTTTTTTTCTTACACATGGCCATCCTGTAAGCTGGTGCAGTGCAGTATTGCCTGAGACCCACAGGCAAGTAGCTAGGCGCCCCCTTGGGTCAACACTTGGATGATCTGTGTTTCTTCCTCCCCTTAATCCAAACCCTCCCACAGGAAGTAGTTACTTTTTTCTCTTTACCTGGGTGATTCAAAGTGAGAACCTGGAGTCTTCCTGACTCTCCCTCCTCCTCACCCTCCCTGCGCAACAACTCCGTCAACTCTGTCTGCAGATCTCCTGAGCCTAGTTCCTTCACCTGGGTTGTTCCCAAGCACCCTCCTTTTCTCCTGTCTGCCTTGACAGGCGCTGAATGTTCTCCTTCCCCTTGTCTGCTCTCAATCTGTTCTCACAAAACAGCCGAAAGATGGCTTAGAAACACGAGGTCATCACATTGCTCTCCCATTCAGAACCTCTAGCACCCTTTGAGGAAGGCCCATTTCCCTTCAAGAACCTGCATGAACTGGCCCTTGCTTGTTTCTTATTTGCTTGTTTGTTTATTGTTTTGTTTTTTTTTTTTGGTATTTTTGAAGGGACAGGGTCTCCCTTTAGTCCCAGATGGCTTGGAGCGCTTGCTATGTAGACCAGGGTGGCCTTGACTCACAAGAGATTTGCTGCCTCTGCTACGGAGTACTTGTGGATTAAAGGTGTGCGCCACCACGCCAGGCCCTTTTTATTTTTATTTATTTCTTGGTTACGGAGTCTCACTGTGTAGCTAAGGCTGGTCTTGTACTTGCAATGATCCTCCTGCCTCAGCCTCCCAAGTGTTGACATTATAGTTATGTATCACTACATCCAGCTATTTGTATATTTGAGGCAGGGTCTCAACTGTGTGCACAGTCTGGCCTCAGCTTCTTACAGTTCATTTCGTCAGCCTGCCCCTTTCCTCCTGTTCCTGTGACCCATGGTGTCTGCTGCTAGGTAATCTCAGCACGACACTGTTTGCCTTGTTCCATCCTGGTCTCTGCGCAGAGGCCTTTCTCAGTCAACTTCTGAAACACATCATGCAAATACTCCATCCCATTGCCCGGTTCTCTGTGCCTGGCATTCCACTGCAACTTGGCATTCCACTGTTAATTCGTTATGTGGTACTCTCCACAAGAATGAGGGCCCTATTAGGGTAAGGCCAGTCTGTTACCTTCCCCTGCCATATCTCCAGTTTCTACAACAGTACCAGCACACAGCCTGTGCTTGGTGTCATTTACTGCATGAAGGAGTGAAAGAGTCATTACAGGGGAGGCTGGAGAGGGTGTAGTTTTGTGGGTTTGTAGCTCAGTAGTTAAAAGCACTGTTGCTGTTGTAGAGGGGGACTTGGGTCTGGGTCCCAGCACCTACATTGCAGCTCACAACCATCCATAACCATCATTCCAGGGGCATCAATGCCTTCTGGTCCACAGGACATGCATGCATGAATGCATTACAAACACGCAGGCAAAACAAATATACAAATAAAATAACAAATAAGAGTAACTAAATAATTTTTAAATATGTTTTCAGTACTCGGGAGGCAGAGAAGGAGGTGGATCCCTGTGAGTTCAAGGCCAGCCTGGTCTACCTAGTGGGAGTTCCAGGAGATAGGCTGGGGCTACAGGAAGACCGTGTCTCCAACAAGGACAAAACAAAAAAAATCTTCACACGAAACCACAGATGATGACATCCCAAGGACAGGGCTGGTGAGATGGCTCGGTGGGTCAAAAGTACCTGCCACCAAGCCTGATGACTGAGTTTGATTACTGAGACCCACATGATAAAAGGAGAACTGATTCCTACTAGAGACTTTCTGACCTTGAACGCGGCGCTCGTTCCACACTAAAAAATAAAAATTGTAAAAGAAAGAGATTCCCAAGAACATACAACAACATACAAAGTGCAGATCTTTGGGAAAAACATTTAAATTGAGGGCAAAAAACCCACTCTAAGGAAATAAAATTTCAGCTCTACTTAACGAGAGGCATGAAGAGAACACAGCACACACTTGGGTCCCCAGCAAGGGTGGTCTCCTGCTGGGTTCATTTCTCTGCTGCTACTGTGAGGATGTCTTCAACCAGTGGCCCTGAGCACACACCAAAAGCCTGGACAAACAATGAAAAAGCAATCTCTTGGGCCAAGGGGTGCTCCCTCCTGCTCTCTCCCCTTTAAACGAGGCTTAGACAGAATCCAGAGGCCGCACTGCTGCCTTGGGACTCCGTTCCCTCTGAACTGGGACAAAACAGCCTCCCCAGGACACCCTGGGAATCCGCGTGGGCTGCTTGTGTCTCTCCTTCAGAAGTCAAGGCTCAGTCCTTACGAAAACAGAGGGATGCTGGAGAGCGACCTCTTTTATTAGGCTCACCCTCCCAGCAGAGAGGCCATAGTGTTTGTCCATACCCTGGAATTCTCAAAGGCCAGGACCCTGAAAAGAGGGCAAGCCTTTAGGCCTCTTTGAGGCCATTAATCCTCACCCTGCTGGTTTCTACCCTTTTGCATTAGACACGTTTTTCATAAATTTTTTTTTTCTTAAGGGGGGGAGAAAACAGCTGTGCAGGATTTGAGAATGGGATTTTAATGGTCACTGACAGTACACAAAAGCTCTGCTGTGAGGGTGAAGTGTTCTGGGGGCAATTGCCTCCTTTGTCCCAGGTCGGGGACATAAGCAGACCACTCAAGGGGAAGAGAGACTCGACTGGGACTCATTTTGCCCCCCCTCCCCCCCAGCTCTGTTACCAGGCATCCGTCCTGACAGTCAGGGTCAGTTTTTAGTGTTTCGCTCCCGTTTACCTTGTGAAAGAAGAAACAAATGTATTTGGAAGGTGCTTGGCATGAATTATTTCTGTAGGTCTTTCTGGAAATTGTGACTGACAACGTGCAGTTGTTTGTGTGAAGCAGGCTTTTCACTGTGGGAAGAAGGAAGAGGGCTTCTTGTACCCAGGGTAGTGGAGAGACATTTCTGAGTCCTTTGATCAGTTAAGAAATCCTAACAGATGTGGGATATTGTGAGGTCTCTTTAACAGGAACCTTGAAAAGTAGGGGTTGGAGTGGGGTAAATAGTTTGAAGGCGGAGTGACATTTGGACCATCCCTGCCCATCCTGTTACTCTGGTCAGTGAGAAGTGGGGATGTGAATGCAGCAGAGGGGATGTGTTTTCTACTAGAAACGCCAACAGAGTCAATCCCGTTCATCTGCCTCTAGGTCTGGATTAGCCTGGCAGCGGGGATCACGGCCACAACGAGCACTTTCCATTTAGGTGAATGAGAATTATGCCAACAGCTCTTCCCCACATGGACATGGTTCAGGCCAGAGGTGCTCTGAACAGGCTAGCTTTGATTGATGACAACTTGGCTGGAGAAACCTATGAAGGGGTTATTCTATTATTCACCATAGACAATGAGATAGACAGTGAGACACAGGGTAAATAACCCATGAGTTCCTTCTACATAACTCAGCCCAGCTTTTCCTGGGGTTGGGCTGGAAGCAGAGTGGTTTTGGAAGTCACCATGAAGCTGTGTCTAGAGGCTAAATCTTTTTTTTTTTTTTTTTTTTAATTTTTTATTTCTTTCTCTTTATTATTTTTGTACGTGTATGTGTGTACTTGTCTGCATGTAGGTCTGTGCACCAATGTCGTGCAACGACACAGGGTCAGAAGAGGGGTCTCAGATTCCCCTTGAAATGGAGTTCTCCTTGAATTGGAGTTACAGATGGTTTTTTTTTTTTTTCATGTGGGTGCTGGGGATACGAACCTGGGTCCTCTGCAAAGGAGTCCTCCCTCAAACGTCGGTGCTCTTAACCGCTAGTCTCTCTCTCCCGGCACTAAATCTTAAATTATACACTTGGCCACGGATATATGCACCCTGCTTATTACTGTGTGCCAAAGAAGCAAGGTAGATCCACTTTTACGTTTTAATTAAAAAAAAATCACAAAAATGCAGGATGGTGGCTCTCCCTTTACTCTAGACTTGGGAGCAGAGGCCGGTGGGGGACTTTTTTTTGTGGGGGAGTTCCCAAGGCCAGCCTTGTCTGCGATGTGAGTTCCAGGACAGCTGGGGCTACAGGAAGACCCTGTCTCGGAAAAGGACCAAAAAAAAAAAAAAATCACCAAAATTAAGGACTGGAGAGATGGTCACTGACTGCTCTTACAGAGGACACAAGTCTGTTCTCCACCCACATAACAAAACCCTCCCTATTACTCCAGGTCCAAATGGGATCTGAAATTTCGGCTGCCGCCATGCTTTACAAGACAGAGGGCACTTAACATCCATGCAGGGCAAGACACAACCTAACAGTAAATAAAAAACAAGAAGTAAAAATTTTTAATTATAAAATCATATAAAATAATACATGGATATTATAAAAGAAGATCCAAACAATATAAAAAGCATTGGGATTTAGATNGGGACTCCAAGCTTGCCACCTGTGGCTGGACATGGGGCTGAGTCAAGCTCTCTGAGCTTCCTTGTTTCCTCAGTACAGCCTCAGGGGTTGTTGCCCAGCGAACTCCCAAATCCTGGTTGCTGATCCTGGTCCTGAGTCCCTGCCGATCCAGGGCTGAGGACCCACAGGCTGGGTTGAAGCTGGGATTAGGCTCAGATGAATGAATATATTTTATGTGCACATATACGTCATAGCCTGCATGTGGAGGTCAGAGGACAACTTTCAGGAGTTCCTTCCCTCCGTGTGGGTCCTGGAGATCAAACTCGGGTCATTGGGATTGGCAGCAAGCACCTTTCCCCAGTAAGCCAGCCCCCAAAATTTTAATTTTATTTATTTTCGTTATGTGTATGAATGTACTGTCTGCATGTAGGTTTGTGCACCCGTGTCGTGCAATGCCGTGGAGCACAGAAGAGGGTGCCAGATTCCCCTGGAACTGGAGTTAAAGACGGTTTTCAGCTGCCATGTGGGTGCTGGGGATCGAACCCCGGTCCTCTGCAAGAGCAGTCGGTGCTCTTAACCTCTAGGCCATCTCTCCAGCCCCAGCCCCCAAAATATTTTAATGAAATGTCTCCAAACAAAATTTAGACACATTTCGGCCACTTGCAGGACTTTATTTATTTATTTATTTTTTTGTCTTTTTGAGACAGGGTCTCCCTGTAGTCCCAGCTGTCCTGGAACTCACTCTGTAGACCAGGCTGGACTTGAACTCACAAAGATTCGCCTGCCTCTGCCTCCCAAGTGCTAGGATTAAAGGTGTGCGCCATCACGCCCAGCCTTAATTCTATTTTCTAACAGACATTTTATTGCCACAAATGTCTCATGACTCTTGTGGCACCGTGTATGTAACCAGCTTTATATCTTATTTAATAGGTATGAATATGTGTGTGTGCATGTGTCTCCAAGAATGTATTTATTTATTTTTATTTTATTTTTTTGAGACGGGGTGTCCCTTTAGTCCCAGCTGGCCTGGGACTCACTCTGTAAGACCAGGCTGGCCTTGAACTCTGCCTCCTGAGAGCTAGGATTAAAGGCGTGCACCACCATGCCCTGCTTAAAGACAGTTCTTAGCCGCCATGTGGATGCTGGGAATCAAACCCAGGTCCTCTGCAAGAACAGTGGGCATTCTTAACCGCTGAGCCATCTCTCCAGCCCCAGAATGTTTTTTTTTTCTACACCTATGAGTCATCCTGTAAGCTGGTGAAGTGCAGTATCTGCCTGAGACCACAGGCAGCTAGCTAGCGCCCCCTTGGGGTCAACACTTGGATGACTCTGTGTTTCTTCCTCCCCCTTAATCAAACCTCCCCACAAGGAAGTAGTACTTCTCTTTACCTGGGTGATTCAAAGTGAGAACCTGGAGTCTTCCTGACTCTCCCTCCTCCTCACCCCTCCCCTGGCAACTCCGTCAACTCTGTCTGCAGATCTCCTGAGCCTAGTTCCTTCACCTGGGTTGTTCCCAAGCACCCTCCTTTTCTCCTGTCTGCCTTGACAGGCGCTGAATGTTCTCCTTCCCCTTGTCTGCTCTCAATCTGTTCTCACAAAACAGCCGAAAGATGGCTTAGAAACACGAGGTCATCACATTGCTCTCCCATTCAGAACCTCTAGCACCCTTTGAGGAAGGCCCATTTCCCTTCAAGAACCTGCATGAACTGGCCCTTGCTTGTTTCTTATTTGCTTGTTTGTTTATTGTTTTGTTGTTCTTTTTTTTTGGTATTTTTGAGACAGGGTCTCCCTTTAGTCCCAGATGGCTTGGAGCTTGCTATGTAGACCAGGGTGGCCTTGAACTCACAGAGATTTGCCTGCCTCTGCCTCCGGAGTACTGGGATTAAAGGTGTGCGCCACCACGCCCAGCCCTTGTTCATTTTTTGAGACAAGGTCTCACTGTGTAGCTAAGGCTGGTCTTGTACTTGCAATGATCCTCCTGCCTCAGCCTCCCAAGTGTTGACATTATAGTTATGTATCACTACATCCAGCTATTTGTATATTTGAGGCAGGGTCTCACTGTGTAGCACAGTCTGGCCTCAGCTTCTTACAGTTCATTTCGTCAGCCTGCCCCTTTCCTCCTGTTCCTGTGACCCATGGTGTCTGCTGCTAGGTAATCTCAGCACGACACTGTTTGCCTTGTTCCATCCTGGTCTCTGCGCAGAGGCCTTTCTCAGTCAACTTCTGAAACACATCATGCAAATACTCCATCCCATTGCCCGGTTCTCTGTGCCTGGCATTCCACTGCAACTTGGCATTCCACTGTTAATTCGTTATGTGGTACTCTCCACAAGAATGAGGGCCCTATTAGGGTAAGGCCAGTCTGTTACCTTCCCCTGCCATATCTCCAGTTTCTACAACAGTACCAGCACACAGCCTGTGCTTGGTGTCATTTACTGCATGAAGGAGTGAAAGAGTCATTACAGGGGAGGCTGGAGAGGTAGCTCAGTAGTTAAAAGCACTGTTGCTGTTGTAGAGGACCTGGGTCTGGGTCCCAGCACCTACATGGCAGCTCACAATTATCCTTAACTTCAGTTCCAGGGGCATCCAATGCCTTCTGGGCTCCACAGACATTGCATGCATGAATGCACCTACAAACACGCAGGCAAAACACTCATACAAATAACATAAAAATAAGTAACTAAATAATTAAATATGTTTTCAGTACTCGGGAGGCAGAAGGAGGTGGATCCCTGTGAGTTCAAGGCCAGCCTGGTCTACATAGTGAGTTCCAGGATAGCTGGGGCTACAGGAAGACCGTGTCTCAAAAAGACAAAAAAAAAAAAATCTTCACAGGAACCACAGATGATGACATCCCAAGGACAGGGCTGGTGAGATGGCTCAGTGGGTCAAAAGTACCTGCCACCAAGCCTGATGACTGAGTTTGATTCCGGGGACCCACATTGTTTAAGGAGAGAACTGATTCCTACTAGCAGACTTCTGACCTGCACGCGCGCTCGTGCACACAAAATAATAAAATGTAAAAAGAAAGAGATCCCAAGAACATACAACAACATACAAAGTGCAGATCTTTGGGAAAAACATTTAAATTGAGGGCAAAAAACCCACTCTAAGGAAATAAAATTTCAGCTCTACTTAACGAGAGGCATGAAGAGAACACAGCACACACTTGGGTCCCCAGCAAGGGTGGTCTCCTGCTGGGTTCATTTCTCTGCTGCTACTGTGAGGATGTCTTCAACCAGTGGCCCTGAGCACACACCAAAAGCCTGGACAAACAATGAAAAAGCAATCTCTTGGGCCAAGGGGTGCTCCCTCCTGCTCTCTCCCCTTTAAACGAGGCTTAGACAGAATCCAGAGGCCGCACTGCTGCCTTGGGACTCCGTTCCCTCTGAACTGGGACAAAACAGCCTCCCCAGGACACCCTGGGAATCCGCGTGGGCTGCTTGTGTCTCTCCTTCAGAAGTCAAGGCTCAGTCCTTACGAAAACAGAGGGATGCTGGAGAGCGACCTCTTTTATTAGGCTCACCCTCCCAGCAGAGAGGCCATAGTGTTTGTCCATACCCTGGAATTCTCAAAGGCCAGGACCCTGAAAAGAGGGCAAGCCTTTAGGCCTCTTTGAGGCCATTAATCCTCACCCTGCTGGTTTCTACCCTTTTGCATTAGAAAAGCTTTTTCATAATTTTTTTTTCTTAAGGGGGGGAGAAAACAGCTGTGCAGGATTTGAGAATGGGATTTTAATGGTCACTGACAGTACACAAAAGCTCTGCTGTGAGGGTGAAGTGTTCTGGGGGCAATTGCCTCCTTTGTCCCAGGTCGGGGACATAAGCAGACCACTCAAGGGGAAGAGAGACTCGACTGGGACTCATTTGCCCAGCTCTGTTCCCAGGCATCCGTCATGACAGTCAGGGTCAGTTTTTAGTGTTTCGCTCCCGTTTACCTTGTGAAAGAAGAAACAAATGTATTTGGAAGGTGCTTGGCATGAATTATTTCTGTAGGTCTTTCTGGAAATTGTGACTGACAACGTGCAGTTGTTTGTGTGAAGCAGGCTTTTCACTGTGGGAAGAAGGAAGAGGGCTTCTTGTACCCAGGGTAGTGGAGAGACATTTCTGAGTCCTTTGATCAGTTAAGAAATCCTAACAGATGTGGGATATTGTGAGGTCTCTTTAACAGGAACCTTGAAAAGTAGGGGTTGGAGTGGGGTAAATAGTTTGAAGGCGGAGTGACATTTGGACCATCCCTGCCCATCCTGTTACTCTGGTCAGTGAGAAGTGGGGATGTGAATGCAGCAGAGGGGATGTGTTTTCTACTAGAAACGCCAACAGAGTCAATCCCGTTCATCTGCCTCTAGGTCTGGATTAGCCTGGCAGCGGGGATCACGGCCACAACGAGCACTTTCCATTTAGGTGAATGAGAATTATGCCAACAGCTCTTCCCCACATGGACATGGTTCAGGCCAGAGGTGCTCTGAACAGGCTAGCTTTGATTGATGACAACTTGGCTGGAGAAACCTATGAAGGGGTTATTCTATTATTCACCATAGACAATGAGATAGACAGTGAGACACAGGGTAAATAACCCATGAGTTCCTTCTACATAACTCAGCCCAGCTTTTCCTGGGGTTGGGCTGGAAGCAGAGTGGTTTTGGAAGTCACCATGAAGCTGTGTCTAGAGGCTAAATCTTTTTTTTTTTTTTTTTTTTTAAATTTTTTATTTATTTATCTTTTATTTATTTTTGTACGTGTATGTGTGTACTGTCTGCATGTAGGTCTGTGCACCCATGTCGTGCAACGCCACAGAGGTCAGAAGAGGGTCTCAGATTCCCCTGGAACTGGAGTTCTCCTGGAATTGGAGTTACAGATGGTTCTCAGCTGCCATGTGGGTGCTGGGGATCGAACCTGGGTCCTCTGCAAGAGCAGTCGGTGCTCTTAACCGCTAGGCTATCTCTCCAGCCCTAAATCTTAAATTATACACTTGGCCACGGATATATGCACCCTGCTTATTACTGTGTGCCAAAGAAGCAAGGTAGATCCACTTTTAAGTTTTTAATTAAAAAAAAAAATCACAAAAATGCCAGGCATGGTGGCTCTCACCTTTAATCCTAGCACTTGGGAGGCAGAGGCAGGTGGATCTTTGTGAGTTCAAGGCCAGCCTGGTCTGCAGAGTGAGTTCCAGGACAGCTGGGGCTACAGGAAGACCCTGTCTCGAAAAGACCAAAAAAAAAAAAAAATCACAAAATTAAGGACTGGAGAGATGGCACTGACTGCTCTTACAGAGGACACAAGTTCTGTTCTCAACCCACATAACAACCATCCATAACTCCAGTTCCAAGGGATCTGACATCTTCTGGCCTCCATGGGCTTTACAAGACATGAGTGCACTTACATACATGCAGGCAAGACACACATACACATTAAATAAAAAATAATTAAAAATTTTTAATTATAAAATCATATAAAATAATACATGGATATTATAAAAGAAGATCCAAACAATATAAAAAGCATTGGGATTTAGATATGAGCATAGAGTTTATTTATTGAATGCATTTAGCTGTAGAAATGACATTTGAAGGGCTGGAGAGATGGCCTAGCAGTTAAGAGCACCGACTGCTCTTGTAGAGGACCCGGGTTCGATCCCCAGCACCCACATGGTGGCTGAGAACCATCTGTAACTCCAATTCCAGGAGAACTCCAGTTCCAGAGGAATCAGACACCCTCTTCTGACCTCCATGGCATTGCACAACATGTGTGCACAAACCTACATGCAGACAGTACGTTCATACAAATAAATAAATAATAAATAAATAAATAAATAAAATTAAAAAAAGAAATGACATTTGAAATATGACATGTTTTCATTCTGATTCGAAAGCCTCATTTAAAAAAATATTTGTGGAATGAATAATGAAAAGTGAGTAATAAAAGCTTTGATTATTGATGACAAGCATTTTTACCGTCTTTAACCCCAAGATTACTTATAGGATAGGATGAAAAGAAATATTTCCCTTTACAGACATTTGAGATCTATAATAGTTAACTTCGTCTTATATTTTTCTATTTCCCAGCAAATTAAGTATAAAATAGAATATGTTTCAGTCAAACTCTCCTAGCGCCATAGAGAATCCTTGGTAAAGTCTTGAATTGTACTTTTGTTTCTACTTTTTCTCCCTTAAACTCAAAGCTCTTAGTTTTACCATAGATATATTTCACAATTAGCTGTGGGTTCTCACACCACATTATTAATGATGTCACCCAACTCCCTGGAGTTGTCAGAAGAAGCATGAGATAATGCAGGTTCAGCTCTTGCATGGTGTCTGTATACTGTAGGTACTCAATGAATGCATGGTGTCTGTATACTGTAGGTACTTAATGAATGCTAGCTCTTATAGAAAGGCTGTTTAGTTGCCTATCAGGATGTTTAACTGTGAAAATAGGGGCCAAATTGTGTACCTTAACTTCATATCCATACTGTAAAATAGGGCATAAATCCCTCTTTAGCCAGTGCCCTGAAATACTTATTTAACCAGCACTTAGAAGCACAGTTATGAATTTCCCTATTGTTTATTCGTTCAGGAACATTTACAAGGGTTTATGCTTTGGAATGCATTTTATTATAGATCTGGAGTGTTATTTTATAAGACCCTGAGACCTTACCTACTCCAGCAGCTGGAGGAGGGGGTTTTAAAAATAGATATTCTGATCGTGTTCCCTCTTTGCGGTGGCTTTTCCCCCAGAAGAATAATATCCAAATGTCTGTTATTTGAGAACTTCTGCAACCTATCCTTAACTTACCTTTCTTCCTTCTATTCCAATATGTCATGCAAGAATCTATGTGACTTGGTGGGTTTTCTACTTGGGGAGATCCTGTCCATCCTTCAGGGCCCAACACAAATGTGACTTTGTCTAGGAAGACTTCCAGAATGCTTCCAGCCAGCATTAGGAATGCTTTCCTCCAGTCTGAGCCTGAAAATCAGCAGTACAGTGACTGACGAGCATATGTGAGGTCCCAGGTCTAATCCCCAGTACTGCCAGGAGAAACACACAGACACGCATGCACACACAGAGACACATATGCACACACAGACACACATGCAAACACAGACATGCACGCACACATGCAGACACATGTACACACATGCACACACACAGACACACATGCACACACACGGGCACATAAGCACATGCAGACACACATCTACACACAGACACACAGAGACACACATGCACACACAGACATGCATGCACACACAGAGACATACATGTACACAGAGAGACACACATGTACACACAGACACATAGACACACATGCACACACAGACACACATGCACATTTAGACACACAAACACACAGACACAGACACAAACACACAGAGACACATGCATACTCAGACACACATGCACACCCAGACATGCACACACACACACACAAGCACCTACCTATGCATACAGAGGATACCCTCTTTTGTATTTTGCCCAGAGCTAAACCTATATACGTACAATGAGGAGTTTTATATTCTTTTGATAGCTCTTTGAAATGGGCGATCCAGAAGTTTTTTTTTTTTTAATTACACTTCACCGCTGAGTGCTTTTTTTACAAAAATAAGTAAAGTTCCTATGATCCTGGCCCCTGCTGGTCTAGGGAGAGACAGACGTACAGTGTGTCGAACAAACGGGAGATGGGGTTGGAGTCCTGAGGCGGTGCACACTCTGTCCTCAGAGGATTTGCGTGGGAGAGTGTGCCATCCACACCATCTGCTGCCTTCATCTCCAGTGCTCACATCATCCTTCCCAGCCTCTGTCTCTGCACTGACCAGATTGTTCCCCTTTGGCTAGTCAGTTGCAGGGCTGGGACATATTACGATGGAATACAAGGACGCTGCATCTTATGTCCAAATGGAACCTTCCAAAATGAGGAAGGACAAGTCACTTGTGAACCATGCCCAAGACCAGAAAATCTTGGGGCCCTGAAGATCACAGAATCATGGAACGTGTCTGCATGTGGAGGTAAGGATGCGGTCTGCTCCTTCTTTCCCCTCTAGTACCAGCATCATTGTTTTGACTAAAGCATCTTAAGGCCCCTGCATGATGTGCAGTGGACCTTGGGCTTCCAACAAGTAGGGACCATGTTGAGTTCATTGTTAGTTCTCTATGTGTGAGTTGGCACCTGACATGGGCTGAGGCTCATATAAGCCAATGAGTAAAGATGAGGAACTGGCTGATGTTTGTAGCTCACTTGGTAGAGGGCTTGCCTAGCATGCATGAAGTTGAGGGTTGGATCCCTAGTATCACCTAAACTGCTTGTGGAGTCATATACCCAGAATCCCAGTACTTGGGAAGTAGAAGCAGGACGATCAGGAGTTCAGTGCTATCTTTGACTACATAGTGAGTTTCAGGTCACCCTGGGCTACATGAGACCCTATCTCAAAAAGGAAATAAAGGGGCTGGAGAGATTGCTCAGCAGTTAAGAGCACTGGCTGCTCTTGCAGAGGACCTGGTTTTGGTTCCCAGCACCCACATGGCGGCTAACAATCAGTAGCTTCAGCCGGGCGTGGTGGCACACACCTTTGATCCTAGCACTTGGGAGGCAGAGGCAGGCGGATCTCTGTGAGTTCAAGGCCAGCCTGGTCTACATAGTGAGCTCCAGGCCAGCTGGGACTAAAGGGAGACCCTGTCTTAAAAATACAAAACAAACAAACAAACAACCCCCCCAAAAACCCACAATCATCTGTAGCTCCAGTTCCCGGGGATCTGATGCCCTCTTCTGACCTCCGTGGGCACTGCATGACACAGATGCACTTACGTCCATGTAGCCAATACACTCATTCACAAAATATGGGAATAAGTAAAATATTTTTAAAAGGAAAATAGAAACAAAAAGATGGGGAAGAATACATTGGCAGACAAATGTAAATGATGTGATTATACACTTTCTGCACTCTGCAAATGTGTACACCGACTTGAGCCATTTCCCAGTCTATAGGGACTCTAAGAAGCCTCAGCTTTGGCCTCAATTCTCAGCTCTTTAAATTGAAAACAAATGCTTCAGGTTATTTTATTAAAGCTGGCACCTCCTCTGTGGAGTTTTCAATACCATAAAATGTTAACTTTGAAGCTCAGCTCAGCTCAGCTAGGTCCTTGGGCTGCTCTCCTAGTCCTTATGTTATTAAGGTATTCCTTTCATTAAACTGGAGAAGCATGGCTCCTCCAGAGACCGGAGGGAAGGAAGGCCTGAGTGGCAGTTTCTAACTGGGGGGCAAGGCAAGGCAAGGTGCCAGGATACCCCCCATGCTGCCTAGGGGCCCTCTTTCCAGGGCTTTCTGGCCTAAGCTTTAGTTCTCATCTAAAGGACTCTTTTTAAAAATTTTTTTTATTAATTTTTATTTATTTCTGTATGTGTATGAATGTACTGTCTGCATGCAAGTCTGTGCACCTGTGTCGTGCAATGCCGCGGAGTTCAGAAGAGGGTGTCAGATTCCCCTGGAACTGGAGTTCTCCTGGAATTGGAGTTTCAGACGGCTCTCGGCCGCCATGTGGGTGCTGGGGATCGAACCCAGGTCCTCTGTAAGAGCGGTCGGCACTCTTAACCGCTAGGCCATCTCTCCAGCCCCTAAAGGACTCTTTATTAAAATCCAGGTCTATCTCTAGCTTGCTTGCTTTATTTATTTATTTATTTATTTATTTATTTATTTATTTATTTATATGAATGTACTGTCTGCATGCAGGTCTGTGCACCCGTGTTGTGCAATACCACGGAAGTCAGAAGAGGGTGTCCAATTCCCCTGGGACTGGAGTTCTCCTGGAATTGGAGTTACAGATGGTTCTTAGCCGCCATGTGGGTGCTGGGGGTTGAACCCAGGTCCTCTGCAAGAGCAGACGGTGCTCTTAACTGCTAGGCCATCTCTCCAGCCCCCCATATTTCTAGCTTTAAAATGAGATCTTCTGCCGGGCGTGGTGGTGCATGCCTTTAATCCTAGCACTTGGGAGGCAGAGATAGGCGGATCTCTATGAGTTCAAGTCCAGCCTGGTCTACAGAGTGAGTTCCAGGCCAGCTGGGGCTGCAGAGAGACCCCGTCTCAAAAATACAAAAAAAAAAAAAAAGAGATCTGATTTAGTGTACGACTCCTAACATATCTATGGCTTATTAGGAACTTCCATAGCGGACTGCATGGTTCATAAAGAGGGACTTTTGGACATCCTTTCATTCTTGTATGTAACCTTACTGAGATTTATTTATAACAATAAGAAAATCAGAATAGTGAGGCTGAGGATGTGGCTCAGTTGATAGAGTACTAGGATGTATTAATCCCCGCACTGCATAAGCAGGCATGGTGGTGCACATCTGTAGTTCCAGCACATAGGAGGTACAGACAGGAGAATCAAAGTTCAAGGTCATCCTCAGCTATAGAGCGAGTTTGAGACTACATTGGGGACATGAGACCTTGTCTTGATAGGAAAAATTTAGAACTGTGAATAGCTAACATTTACTGAATACTTATATTTGCCGAGGCATCATGCTAAGTATGTGTGGTGAAGTATTCATGAGGTGCCTATATCACTACAGCACCTTTGTGAAGCTAAAGTGACTTGACTCACTGAGGGTCACACAGGCAGGAGTGGAGAGTATGGAGTCAGAACCCAAGTCTAATGAGCTTCAGACTCTTCTCTTGTGTGTATGCTCTTTAAGTGCCATTTTATCTACAAGCAGCGGGTAAAAGAACATTAAGATCAATAGAGGGAGGATGGCTGAGGTGGAGGGAACAGGAGCTTGAGGTCATCTTGGTCAAGGTCATCTTGAACTCCATATCAAGTTCATATCAAGTTCAGGGCAGCCCTGGGCTATATGAGACCCTATCTCAACAGTCAGGAATAGATAGAGGAGGGACTCAGGGAGCCCCACCCTCTCTCTGCTGAACGACTTGCTACCTATAGATTCAGGGAGGAGGAGAACCATCGCCTTCATCTGTGTACCCATCGCCTTCATCTGTGTACCCGCTGATGACCCCACCAGGCTCCACTGGATAGTTCTAACCCAATGGTCACACAGCTGTCCCTGGTTAAACTAAATAGGTCACAAAACAAAATAAAGTCATGAATCTGGGCTTGGGATGGGTAACGATGGGAGAGTGTGGAAGTGCTGCTGGGGATAGAGTGGTGAAGGGGGGGGGAAGAGCACTCAGAATGCAGTGTGTGTGTGCATTGTATGCAAATATAGTATGAAACTAAAAAAATCAATAAAAAGAACTGGAAAACAACAAAAATCAAATAAATAACTAGATGGAATATGGTTAGGATTGGAAGAGACAATACATTTTTATAGCATCTTGCTAGTGACAAGCTAATTTGGAAAGAACAAAAAAATACTTTTAAGAATCTTTTCAGGCCGGGCGTGGTAGCGCACACCTTTAATCCTAGTACTTGAGAGGCAGAGGCATGCAGATCTCTGTGAGTTCGAGGCTAGCCTAGTCTACATAGTGAGTTCCAGGCCAGCCAGGGCTATGTAGTGAAACCCTATCTCAAAAAAAGAGAGGCTTTTTTATTAATTTCTGAACTTCCTTTCTAAATCTTGGGGGAAATGAATCATGGCTTGAAATCAGTGCCACTCTACCCCTGTCTGTTGGTAGACTCGTTGTTCCATTGAGATGGAACTGAGTACATGCTGAATGGGAGATTCTTCAGGTCTTCATGCAATTTACTAAGTGTGTTATATGTGTTAGTGACTTGTCTGTTGCTATGATAAAACACCATGACCATGGCAACATGTTGAAGGAAGAGTTTATTTGGACTTACATTCCTCTGCAATCAGAGGCATAAGGGTCATCATGGCGGAGGCAGCTGCAGCGGAAACCCAAGGGCTCACATCTTCAAGTGCTCGCAGGAAGCAGAGCGAGGGCAAGTTGTGAGCAGGATGAGGAGGCTATGCGTTCTCAGAGAGCCCCCCACCACCCGTGACTGCTTCCTCTAGTAAGCCCCCACCTTCCATGACTGCCCCTAACCACTGCCACCAACTGGGGCCCATATACCACGTGTTCAAATGCTTAGCCTACGGGGGCCCCTTCTCATTCAAACCACTAGACTAGGTGAGGGGGGACTTCTGTGTCTAATTGCCAGACTGACTCCACAGCAGAGATGAATTCTCATTCATTCCCACCCCCATTATTACAAGGCATCCCTTGGGCAAGGTGCAGGCCTAGGTGCCAGACATTGGGCCTCTCCAGAAGCAGATGACATGTGACTCCTACTAGTGCCCATCTTTGCACTTGACTTTATGTAAACCTTGACCTGCCCCTACTGACGGTCCTGATGGGGCTGGCTTGGGTGCTTCTCACTGAGCTGGGAGCCAAGATCATTGGGGAGTGTCAGGCCTCACACAGGCTGTTCTCATCTGTGGGAGGTGGGGAATGGTTCCCCTGAGGGGCCTCCCTCACCCCAGGGCCATTACCTCCCCCTTCTCCAGGCCTGTGCCAACCTGGTGAATATTCTTCGGATGGCTTTGCCCCTTGCCAGCTCTGTGCCCTGGGCACATTCCAGCCCGAAGTGGGCCGTACTTCCTGCTTCCCATGTGGAGGAGGTCTTCCTACCAAACATCTGGGAGCCACTTCCTTCCAGGACTGTGAAACCAGGGGTGAGTACTTCCCCTTTTCTAGAACTCCGTGTCTCTGTTAAGTGCAGCAGGGGTCTGATAAAGGTGTGATCCAACTCAGTCCAGGGTGCTCCTGTGGTGAGGGCGTCAGGCCTCCCCCAACCATCTTGACCCCTTCAGACAGGGTCGACCTTGGATGAATGAGTGCTGAGCAGATACTTCATGCTCCTGGGCTCCAGACTTCCCCTATCTCAGTGCCCTGGCCTACAGCCTCCCCCAGATTCAGTCCTATCCCCTTCCAAAGCCCACTCCCCTATGTCTCCCAGGAAGCCCAAGTTAGCTTCAATCTGCAGCCTCAGGATTCAGGACCTGGAAGAGCAGAGCTGACCCCTGCTGGCTGCGAAGAACCATCAACACTTTGAGCCCTGTGCATCCTGCGTGCTCTTTAGTATTTTTTCAGTGTCTTGAGACCATTCTACACTGGCTGTTTAGGGAATTAAGTGTTGATTAATCCCAGACCATCAGGAAAGCACTACTTCATTTGAGCATAGCAAGTTATTTCACAAACCTTGAAACGTGATTAAAAAAAAATAGCCTTCTTCTTCACAGTTCAGTGCTCGCCTGGACATTTCTATAACACCACCACACACCGATGTATTCGTTGCCCATCGGGGACATACCAGCCTGAATTTGGAAAAAATAACTGCATTTCCTGCCCCGGAAGTACTACTACTGACTTTGATGGCTCTACCAACATAACACAGTGTAAAAGTAGGTTTCTCGGACTTTTTTTTTCCCTTCTATTCCTAACAGGTTTAGGACTTTTATGAGGGATGTTGAACTTTGCCAAAGGTCTTTTCATTTTTTATTTATTTATTTATTTATTTATTTTGGTCTTTTCAAGACAGGGTCTCCCTGTAGCCCCAGCTGTCCTGGAACTCACTCTGTAGACCAGGCTGGCTTTGAACTCACAAAGATCCACCTGCCTCTGCCTCCCAAGTGCTGGGATTAAAGGTGTGCGCCACCACGCCCGGCTTATTTATTTTTTATGTGTATGAATGTACTATCTGCATGTAGGTTGGTGCACCTGTGTGGTGCAGTGCCGCGATGGTGAGAAGAGGGTGTCGGATTCCCCTGGAACTGGAGCTAAAGACAGTTCTTAGCTGCCATGTGGGTGCTGGGGATCGAACCCGGGTCCTCTGCAAGAGCAGACAGCACTCCCAACCACTAGGCCATCTCTCCAGCCCTCTCAGACTTTTCACCATCTGGATTAGAGGGCAAATGTCTGGGTCAGACTCGGGAGGGAATAGGAAGGCAGCTGTGGGTCACTGGTTCTGTGAGGACCCTGTGTATGCTGTTAGTCCCACTCACAGCTTTGTGGACCAGTGCTATAGGAGAGGAGGGCTGTTAACATAGCTTCAACCCAGAAGAATTCACCTCTTTGTATGTGTGGTGCTGAGGACTGAACCCAGGACTTAGGACGCTCTACATACTCTGCCCCTGAGCCCTACCCCATCCCTTCTCTACACCTACAGCCGTACTTTGCCTGGGGATAAGTCTGGTAGGGGCCAGATTAATATGCAGTGTCTGAGGGCCGTCCTCCCTGTGCCTGACATCCTGCTAGGTCAGCCTGGTGGGGCTACTGGAAGGCAGGCCATGGGACTGCAGAGGAAAGGTCTCTAGAGGGTGTGGAAGGACGACATGGAAGGACGACGGGGCAGAGCGGGAGGGTGCTTCGTGCTCCAGACAGTCCCTGAGGGAGGCCCAGGCTTAGAAAAGTGAAAGGCCTTCTGGGAGCAGACCCCTAGATTTGAAAACAGAAGGTCTGGTAGGACAGAAAGGGAGGGCTTGAAGGCCTTGCTAAGGAACCTAACTTGTATTTTTAGTGATGGCAATGGAAAGCATTTAAGGACTGCCGATGTGGGTATTCCCCCCACCTACTCTATAAAATTCTCTAGTAAATACAGCTTAGCAGCGTATCCTTAAGAGAACAGTCCAGGTGAGCAAGGAGACCCTGATGAACTGGGGGTTGAGAGGAAAATCAGTGGAATGTTATGATCAGAATTTTCTCCTTTTTTGTCTGTTTTGTTTGCAGTACTGGGGATTGAACTTAGGACCTCATGAATGTGAGGCAAGCACTCTACCACTCAGCTACAGCCCCAGCCCTAAGTTTCCTCTATTTCAGTGGATTTGTAGCCACAGAAAATGCTCTTGGATAGCTGCTATAATGGCAACCTCATTACCTCCATGAGAGCCATCATGATAAGGAATTCTTCCCCAGACCAAGATGACACCACTCTATTATTTGTTTCTCCACTCTCTGGTCCCTGGGAGTCCCTCGGGACCCCCAAAGGAAAGTTCCTCCAGAACCCCAAGTTTCTTGGCTCTTCCTTCCCCATCTTTTCTTCTAAGAAGAAAAGCCTAGTTATTATTTTTTTTTCCTACTACTGTTAACTCCTGGCTATAATTACCAAAGACAATACTCACGCCTTCAATGTCTTTTGCACAAGTTTGTTCATCAGTATTAAACAGTAAGTTCCTTAAAGGTAATGAATGGGCTAGAGAGATGGCTCAGTGGTTAAGAGCACTGGCTGCTCTTGCAGAGGACCTGGGTTCCCAGGACCCACATGGTGGTTAACAACTGTCCGTAACTCCAGTTCCAGGGAATCTGATGCACTTTTTTTTTTTTGGTCATTTTGAGACAGGGTCTCCCTTTTTAGTCCTAGCTGGCCTGGAGCTCGCTATGTAGACCAGGCTGGCCTTGAACTCATAGAGATCCACCTGCCTCTGCCTCCCAAGTGCTAGGACTACAGGCGTGTGCCACCACACCTGGCCTGATGCCCTATTTTTACCTCCGTGGGTGCTGCATGGCACAGGTACACTTAGATACATGCAGGCAATACTCTCATACATACACAAAAATAAATAAATAAATTTTCATGTGGCTTTAACTACAGGGAAAATTGAAAAACTATTTGTCTTATTTTCATTAAAAGGTTCAGACAAATATTCTCTAGTGAGCAGTGAGCTGTGCTCTGTCCACTGTGGCAGATCTAGACCTTTCATGTCACATTGCCTTGACACGTGAACTTGTGAACAAAATAGCAAAGACTAAATCTGTTGACCTTGATGTCTTCAGGCTAGTGAGGAACAGGTGGGCTACTTTAGAAGTCCACGTTGCTTGGTTCTCACAGAGGCTCTAATTATAGGATGTGGGTTTCTGAGAAGGTGTAACCTCCCTGTCTGCAGCAAAGACAACAGGGAAGCTCTGGTTCTCAGCCGCCCTTGCGGGATCTGGGGTAGAGATGACTGCGTGGTGGCCTCCTAACTCATGCCATTTCCTCTCCAGACAGAAGGTGTGGTGGGGAGCTGGGGGACTTCACAGGATACATTGAATCCCCAAACTACCCAGGGAACTACCCAGCCAACACAGAGTGCACCTGGACCATCAACCCACCCCCTAAGCGCCGCATCCTGATCGTGGTTCCCGAGATCTTCCTGCCCATAGAAGATGACTGCGGCGACTACCTGGTGATGCGGAAAACCTGTGCGTCTCTCTCTGGGCTTCCCTTCCCTTCCAGGGCTGGCTGGGAAGCCTGATGGCTTGATCCCCAGCTTTAAGTGTGAGGAACAGGCCTAGACTCTCACTTCCATGGTAGAACAGAGATAGAACACTAACAGCACATAGCAGGCCCAGACTCTCACCTCCATGGTAGAACAGAGATAGAACACTAACAGCACACAGCAGGCCCAGACTCTCACCTCCATGGTAGAACAGAGATAGAACACTAACAGCACACAGCAGGCCTAGACTCTCACCTCCATGGTAGAACAGAGATAGAACACTAACACCACACAGTGAGGCCTAGACTCTCACCTCCATGGTAGAACAGAGATAGAACACTAGCACCACACAGCAAGGCCTCGTGCTGACCAGCAGCAGGGACTCTGCAGGTCAGGCTTGGCTTCTTGATCATCAGGACCCAGAGAGCTAGTGACACAGTGGGGCTGGGGCCACTTTGTTCACCCTGGGTGGCAACTCATGGATTAAGGACTGCCCAAGGTCAAAGGCCTGGTCCACCCAAGGAGGAGGGTCCTCCTGCTATCTTGTCTCAGGGTCTGGTGCCCATAAAGGAATCCTGCCATCCATACGGCTCCCTGGCAGGACTCAGTCCCAGCTCAGCCTCCCATCAGTGCTGTGATCTTGGGTGCACATTCTGAATCTTAGTATGCGCAGTAGTCTTCTGGGTGGGTTACGTGGGAAAATGACAGTTGCTTCCTGTTTGCGTGGTTTGGAGAACTAAAAAAGTTCAAATTTGTAAATCACTTAGAAAGGAGCCATGTCAACGTTTGCCATTCTTTAAAAACTGTACTAGCACGTATTATATAAAATTATGGGCTTTGTTGTATTTTCAAACATGTATACAATGTATTTTGATCATATTTACCCTTATTAATTCCCTTTTCCCAAATAGTCTTCCCCTCCCCCCCCTATATATGTGTGTCTCATGACCTAGAACATGAATGAGAGGATTTTTTTTTTTTTTGGTCTTTTTGAGACAGGGTCTCCCTGTAGCTCTGGCTGTCCTGGAACTCACTCTGTAGACCAGGCTGGCCTCGAACTCACAGAGATTCACGTGCCTCTGCCTCCCAAGTGCTAGGATTAAAGGTGTGCGCCACCACACCCGGCATTTATTTATTTCTGTATGTGTATCAGTGTACTGTCTGCATGCAAGTTTGTGCGCCCGTGTCGTGCAATGCCACGGAGGTCAGAAGAGGGTCTCGGATTCCCCTGGAACTGGAGTTCTCCTGGAATTGGAGTTTCAGACGGTTTTTGGCCGCCATGTGGGTGCTGGGGATCGAACCCAGGTCCTCTGTAAGAGCGGTCAGTGCTCTTAACCACTAGGCCATCTCTCCAGCCCCGAATGAGAGGATTTTTACAGGAATATGTAAAAAACAAAAACAGCGGCTAGAAGAAAATGTCTCTTCCCCAGCAATCACTAACTAACTAACTATATATATACATACATATATATTAACTATGTAGAACTTTGGGAGGGGAGGGAGAAGCAGAAGGTACACTCATTAGCCCCTCTGTTCTCCATGATGGAGTGTTGACAGGCCCGATTTTGTACAGATAATCACAGCTACTGTAAGTTCAAGAGTACATTGGCCATTATTATTTTTTATTAAAATCCTGAAAGTCAAGGTGGGCATGGTGGTGCATGCCTTTAATTTTAGCACTTGGGAGGCAGAAGCAGGCAGATCTCTGTGACTTCAAGGCCAGTAACAACAACAGCAACAAAACCTAAAGCAGGTTTTCCTGTCCAAGGGCTGGTCAGGCTTAGCCTTTCCTTGGGGTGAAGTATAATGCCCAGCAGGATCTATTCCAGGACTTTCCACTGTTAGGATGAGCCTCAGAGTTCTTTTGTGTATGTGCGCTTGAGTGTGTGCAGGTTGTGTGTGCGAGGGTGTGCATGGAGGCCAGAGGGCAATGTCAGGTGTCATTCCATGGATACCATCTACCTTACTTTTGGTCTTTTTTGAGTCAGGATCTCCCTGTAGCCCTAGCTGTCCTGGAGCTCGCTATGTAGACCAGGCTGGCCTTGAACTCACAGAGATCTGCCTGTCTCTGCCTCCCGAGTATTGGGATTAAAGGTGTGTGCCATCATCTTACTTCTAAAGCAGTGTCTCTCATTGTCCTGGTTCTTGCTAAGTAGGCCAGGTTGGCTGGTCAGTGAACCCCAAGAGCCCCCCGTCTCTGCCTCTCCAGTGCTTCCAAGCACATGACCACCATGTTGGACTTTAAAAATGTTATGTATTTTTTGTACTTTTATTTTATTTGTATGAGTGTTATGCCTGTATGTGTGTAAGTGCACCCGTGTTGTGCAGTGCCTCAGAAGTCAAAAGAGGGCTTTGGATCACCTGGAACTGGAGATATGGATGGCTTTTGGCCACCATGTGGGTGCTGGGATTCAAACCTGGGTTTTCTGCAAAAGCAGCCAGTGGTCTTTACCACTGAGCTATCTCTTCAGCCCCTTATGTATTTTTTTAAGATTTATTTTTAATTATGTGTGAGCACACAAATGCAGTTCCCAAGCAGGCCAGAAGAGGGCATTGTGTCCCCTGTAGCTGGAGTTACAGCTGGTTGTAAGCTGCCTGATGTGGATGTTGGAAATGGAACTCAAGTCCTCTCTGCAAGAGCAGCGAGTGCTCTTAACCACAAGCTCACTCTCAGCCTCATCTGACTTTTTTTTTTTTTTCTGTTGGTTCTGGGGATCAAACCTGACCCTCATGTTTGCAAGGCGAGCACCGTGCCAACGGAGCTGTTTCCCTAGAGTTGAGTTTAGTTTATCAAATGGTTTGAGTGTTGGCAAAGCCACACATTCCCTGCTGGCGGCTCCATGACACCCTTAAACCCCTCCCCTCCAACTTCCCTCGGCAGCTTCGTCCAATTCTGTGACCACGTACGAAACCTGCCAGACCTACGAACGCCCCATCGCCTTCACCTCCAGGTCCAAGAAGCTGTGGATTCAGTTTAAGTCCAATGAAGGGAATAGTGCCCGCGGGTTCCAGGTCCCCTATGTGACATACGATGGTGAGTAAGAGCTTCGAAGCCCAGGGGCAGCTCTGCTCTGAAGGGAACAGCTTCTGAGCCAGCTGGCAGATGGCGAGAGCGCCTGCTCAGCCAGCCAGGCAGAATGAGGCAAACGGATGTGGCTGACTCACAGGGGCCACGTGTTAAATAGGCATTTGGGGACACTTACTGTGGGCATGAAACTGTTTAGAAAATACTTCAAGAATGAATACTGGTGGGGTGGGTGGGGAGAACATGGCTGTTGGAGTCAGACAGCGGCTCTCTCTCTTTCAGGACTTGTGTTAGTGACTTATCATCTCCGAGCCTCTTTTCTTTATTCTGAAGAAATAAAGAATCTAGGGCCTCGCACACGCTAACATGTGGTCCAATGCAGAGCCACATGCCTAGTGCATCACATGTGTGCAGTGCCCAAGAAGGCCAGAGAGGGTGTCAGATCCCCTGGAACTGGAGTTATCGTAGCCACCTTCTGCGTTCTGGGAACCAAACCTGGGTCCTCTGGAAGAGCAGCCAGTGCTCTTAACCACTGAGCTATTATCTCTCCAGCCCCCTACATTTAATTTTAAAATAGATTTTATTTTTATCTTATGCATATTAGTGTATTGCCTGCATGTATGTAAGTGCACCCATATTGATCAATGCCCAAAAAAGCCAGAAGAGGACATCAGATCCCCTTGGAACTGGAGTTACAGATGGTTGTCAGCTGCCATGTGGGTGCTGGGACTCAAACCTCAGTCCTCTACAAGAGCAGCCAGTACTCTTAACTTCTGAGCCATCTCTCCAGACTACATCTAATTATTGAAGTGGGATGTAACATGCACATTTGAGGTATAGTGGAACAACACCTGAAGTCCCAGTAGGAGGATCAGAAGTTCAAGGTCATCCTTAGTGAGTTCAGGACTAGCCTGGGCTGTAAGACCCTGTCTCAGAAAATTATAGATGAAAACAGTGGAAATTATGCATACCCCTGATTAAGCCCATGAGTGTATCTTGCATGTGTCACAGCAGAAAATAGCTGAAAGCTGGCATTTTGGTTGCACAGAAGCCCTTCTGGTCTTCACTCAGAGTCTATTTTGTAATTATTTCTTATAAGCCAGTATGATATTAGCTTTCCAAGCCCAGAAGACTAGAAATCACACTTGGAAGGAGCAGGTGAAGCAGCCAAAGACAGGTTCCCCAACTGGAGAAGGGCAAGGGTCACGATGACAGATGCGTTCAGCGTTCCTGAGGCCCAGGTATGCAGCACAATGCCTTTAAAGGGCGCATTCCCCCTGGTTACCGCAGAAAGCAGACACCGGTCACTGCCCAGTTTTATAGATGAGGCCACTCGGGCTTAGACATGTAAATAACTGGCCCAAGATCACAGCATTACAGAGTTGCAGACCTGGGATGACTCTGTTCATGGAACTCCAGAGCCTAGGTTCTTATTTATTTTATTTTATTTTATTATTTTATTTTATTTTTTATTTTTGGTCTTTTTGAGATAGGGTCTCCCTGTAGCCCCAGCTGTCCTGGAACTCACTCTGTAGACCAGTCTGGCCTTGAACTCACAAAGATCCGCCTGCCTCTGCCTCCCAAGTGCTAGGATTAAAGGCATGTGCCACCATGCCCAGCTTCTATTTTATTTTTTAAAATGTGGATGAGTGTTTTGCTTGCATGTGTGTAAGTGAATCATGTGTGTATGGTCTCATGGAGGCCAAAAGAGGGCATCAGATCCCCCTGGAACTGGAGTTATGTTTCACTGATAGCTGTTGTGTGAGTGCTGGAAATTGAACCCAGGTCCTCTTTTTCTTTTTTGGAGGTAGTAAGGGGTGTGAGACAGGGTTTCCCTGTAGTTCCAGCTGGCCTAGGCATTGCTATGTAGATCAGGGTGGCCTTAATCTCACAGAGATCTTCCTACCTCTGCCATCCCAAGTGCTGGGATTAAAGGTGTATACCACCACACCCAACCAGAACACATTTCTTTTTTTTTTTTTTTTTTTTTGTCTTTTTTGAGTCAGGGTCTCCCTGTAGCCCCAGCTGTCCTGGAACTCACTCTATAGACCAGGCTGGCCTTGAACTTACAAAGATCCACCTGCCTCTGCCTCCCAAGTGCTGGGGTTACAGGCGTGGGCCACCACGCCCATCTCCAGAACACATTTCTAATGCTATACTCCAGTGTGAAAAAAAGCCTCTCCTTCGAGATCCAGACACTGAAAAAGGATACAGAATTAAAATTAAAAAATAAGAGTTGTGAAATGAAAATGCAGTAAGAAAAGTCATGGTGGTGTCTATAATGCCAATGCTTAATAGGCAGAGGCAGGAAGATCAAGAGTTCAAGGCCAGCTTTGGTTATTATAGCAAGTTTGAGGCTAAGCCTGGCTACATGAGACCCTATTTTAAAACAAACAAATAAATGTTATAGTTATAATTTTGTTTTTTGTTTTTGAGATGGGGTTCTGTAGCCCATGATGTCATTATGTAGCCCAGGCTAGCCTTGAACTCTTGATCCTCCTACCTCCACCCCTCCAGTGTTGGATCACAGATGTTCACCACACCCGGTTTAAAACTTGTATACCTACTCATATTGTTTTGTTTTGCTTTGTTTGGTTTTTTTTTGATCTGAGACAGGGTCTCCCTTTAGTCCAACCTGGCTTGGAACTCTCTATGTAGACCAGGCTGGCCTTGAACTCATAGAGATGTTCCTGCCTCTGCCTTCCGAGTGCTGGGATTAAAGGCGTGCGCCACCATACCTGGCTCACCTACTCATGTTGTATACTCATTAAAGTGAAGGAACCAGGAGAAAGGGCTCACATTGAGAGTAGCAATGGTATTGTGCATGTGTCAAATATGAAGAAACTTCTAGGGAGCATCGGCTGCACCCCCTCAACGATGTTCTCATAATTTGTGTGGCTTCTTAGCTATATATGCAAAGAGGCCATTTCTAGTGTGCCCGGGCTTTGGAAAGGACTGTGTTCTTCCTCTGTGTTATCTGAGTAATGATTCATACGTTAGACTTCAAAATGGGCTGAGATTCCATTTGGAGAAGGGATACCATGTGCACTCTAATGTGAACGACAGGACAAAGAATAATCGTTAATGAAAAAGCAAAAAGAGCTTGCTTCTTTCTCCACCAGCCACGTCCTAAATAAAGGAGCCAAGAGTCTTGCTTTGGGAGTAAAAAGCCTGGTTCCCTTCGACAATGACAATGGAAGGACAGAGAGATGGGGCAGGGGTGTAGGTAGAGAGGGAAAAGCCTGGACGCGCTCACAGGGGATGAGGCTAGGAAAGAGGATCCGAGCACAGAGTGCAGAGACCCTCCCCTCCCGTAGGAAAAGGCCAGAGGGGGAAGCAAGGAATCCTCAGGAAGCAGCCAGCGGGGCACCCGGAAAACCAGGGCGCAGAGGTCCTGAAAATTGGGAGACGCACTGGGCGAGGAGGGCAGTGACCAGCCAGGAGTGAGGACCACAAGTTGACCACTGGGACATGCAACGTGACCTCAGCGAGCAGTTTTGGAGGAGTGGTGGGAGGGAGCCAAAGCTGATGAGACTGTGTTTAGGAGAAGAGCAGAAAGCAAATTGGAAGCAATGAGTGTTGACCATTCTCTGAGTTTTGTTACAACAGAGAGGAAATGAAAACATGCTACGGAAACTGGCAGGGAAGAGGCAGTTGAGGGAGGCTTCTTTAAAGATCAGAGACGCAACTTGCATGTCTGAGCATTGATGGGAAAGACCAGAGAGAGATGTTTGTGATGGATGGACAGCGTGCAGAAGCTCTGCATGTGTCCTGACCTGGGGTGGGAAGATGGATCTGCTGTGTGGGGTGGAGTGAACTGAGGGGAGAGAGGACAGGCAGAGCGGAAGCTGGCTGAGGGGAGGCGGCGGGAAGCTGTGCTGTTCTCTGCCAATGTCTTCTCAGTGTCAGAGTGCAAAGTGTTCTGAGAGTGGTCGCCAAAGGAGGACTGCTTAGAAGCTTATCAAAAATGGAAGGGCTAGTTTGGACATAATTAAACCCTGAGAAGCAAAATATGTCCTTTATTCCAACAGAAGACTATCAAGAACTCATCGAAGACATAGTTCGTGACGGCAGGCTGTATGCATCTGAGAACCACCAGGAAATACTGAAGGTGAGTGTCTGCCTCAGTGGACAGAGCGATGTTGGCTACAGAGCTTCCCAGGGAACTGCTCTGCCGGTCAGACACTGAGCCTGATGGGGCCAAGGTCAGCTTATCCCTTCCCTTGATTTAATTTGGTTAAATACTAGGTTTCTGTCAAGTGAAATTGTAGGAACATTCACATGCTTTATATAATATATAATTTTATCCTTTAAGACTGTCATATTTGGCAAGGTGTGGTGGTGCACACCTTTAATCCCAGCACTCGGGAGGCAGAGGCAGGTGGATCTCTCTGAGTTCAAGGCCAGCCTGGTCTACATAGAGAGCTCCAGGACAGCTGGGAGGAAAGGGCGACCCTGTCTCAAACAATGTATCCATATATTTTGGTCATAGCCCCCCCTTGCCCCACTCTTGCTTCTCTTGGGCCCCTCCCACTACACCCCCTCCCAACTTCATGTCCTTTTTTTTCTTTCCAATAACCTACTGTGTCCAGTTGGTGCTGCCCATATGTACACAGTATAGGGCCATCCACTGTAGTGTGAAGAAGACTGACTCTCCGTGCTCCCAGCAGCCATCGGTGGCTCCTCAGTTAAGGATTGGGTTTGTGAGTCACTCCCTCACCCATCCTAGAATTTTTTTTCCCAATCCTTGAATTTTAACTGTCTTCCTCTTGTGCAGCTCTTGTGCCTGCAACACAGCTGCTGTGAGCTCAGGAATGCAGTGACCCTCTTCTAAAAGTGGGCTTTTTAAATCCAGAATTTGAAAAGAGGCAGAGTTGAACTGGGCATGCTTAGAAGTCCAAGCCAGGGGTATACAGTGGTTTTTTTCATATTTATTTTTTTTTAATTTTATTTTTTTTATATGTATAAATGTACTGTCTGCATGTAGGTTTGTGCACCCATGTCGTGCAATGCCATAGAGATCAGAAGGCGGTGTCGGATTCCCCTGGAACTGGAGTTAAAGATGGTTCTCAGCCCACATGTGGGTGCTGGGATCGAACCCGGGTCCTCTGCAAGAGCAGTTGGTGCTCTTAACCGCTAGGCCATCTCTCCAGTCCCTATATTGAATCTTGACTAGCAAAAGACCTTTGGTTGTTTATGTTTCAAGCCCAAAAGTCACCAAATTTTAGATACTCTAAGTAATTAACAAAGTGACATTTGCCCTATCATTAACCTGAAACTATTCTCCACCTCTCTATGTTGTATCTCATCTGGTTGAGAAAAAAGTTTTTCTATATATTAAATTTTCTTTTATAAAAGTAATGCATACATATTATTGAAAATTAAGAGAAATTAAAATTGGAAAGAAGATAAAAATCAGAGAAAGCAACTTTCACAGCGTGTTTTCTGTCTAGTCAGCCTGTCATTGGACACTAGGTCATTAAGGTCCCCCTGGAAGGAGGTCAGGAGGTTTGACTGTTGTGGCCTAGTAACAAAAATTTTGTTCTCTTTAGGATAAAAAACTGATCAAGGCTCTGTTTGATGTCCTGGCCCACCCCCAGAACTATTTCAAGTACACAGCCCAGGAGTCCCGGGAGATGTTTCCAAGATCTTTCATCCGGCTGCTACGTTCCAAAGTGTCCAGGTTCCTGAGGCCTTACAAATGACTCTTCCCATGTGCCTCTCACAACACGTGTCCCACTGTGCATTCAGTGGGCCAAAGCTGTCTACCTTGCACATGCCTGCATGCCATCCACATGCCAGCATGCTGATGGATATCACCACCTCCAGTATCAGTGATTTGTTAGGGTCAATTTTTATAGATAATACAGATATTTTGGTAAACTGAACTTGGGTTTTCTTTGCCACCATTATGGGATGGACAGAGAATGGCTTTGAGCGGCCCAGGCTTCTGCAGTGGGCGGGGGGGGGGCAGTGAGGGCTGGTTATGCCTGCCTTCCGTCGAGCCGGTGAGAATCATCTCCTCCTCCTCCTCCTCCTCCTCCTCCTCCTCCTCCTCCTCCTCCTCCTCCATCTCCCCCACCCCTAGTGAAGAGGAGGCCACAGAAGTGGGTGGCTTGTCTGAAGTGTCTCTTCCTTCAGACTAGACATCTTCCAGTGAATGCCTGCACCCCAAACATAGGTTTTGACCAGGCAAGCAGGCAAGCAGGAGGGGAAGGCAAGCATTGCAGGAGCCACCCAGCCACCCAGAGATGTGAGAGGACTCTGGGTCCCCTCAACCTTCTCCATCCTCTGTGATGGGAATTTCACTAAAAGCTTGAGTTCTAAGGTAGATTAGGGGTGGGGGATTAGAAATAAAAGGAAAATAAAGCCACTCTTCAGGCATTAACAGTGTGTACGTACCGTCCACCTTCCTAGCTCCCAACTTGAGAACGCACAGAGCTGGTCGCGGTGCCCTCCTCTGTGGCCCAGCCTGGCACCTATGCCTTCCTCCTCTCCCCTCCCCAGGCTTGAAGTGAGTCTACTGAGGACACAGGGTGCCATGCCCGACACTCATTCTCTGATGGTGCTGCCAAATACCATTTCCATAGGCTGCATAGTCATGTCAGTTGGTCTACACTATGGGACCACAGAGTCACCCCTTCCCACGTGAACCTGAATTCTTGATATTATTGAGCTTTTAAAAAATTATTTATTTATATTTATTTATTTATTTGTATGAATGTACTGTCTGCATGTAGGTTTGTGCACCCGTGTCGTGCAGTGCCACGGAGGTCAGAAGAGGGTGTCAGATTTCCCTGGAACTGGAGTTCTGGAATTGGAGTTACAGATGGTTCTCACCCGCCATGTGGGTGCTGGGGATCGAACCCGGGTCCTCTGCAAGAGCAGTCGGTGCTCTTAACTGCTAGGCCATCTCTCCAGCCTCTATTGCACTTTTCAATAGCTTAATCCCCAGGCAAAAATCTTATTATGGTGGATAAAAGAGAATACTTCTGGGCTAGAGGTGTATCTCAGAAGGAGAACACTTGCCTAGTGTGTGCGGGGCGTGGGCTTGGTCCCCAACAGCCCCTTGCCCCCAAAAGAATCCTGCCAAACAAGCAGCCACCTTCCTAATGGATGGACTGACTACAACACACATGGGGGGGGTGTTGTTTCAGTGTTAATTAGGCACATAGTTCTGTACATCAAAGTACTAAAAATGTTTAACAAGTATTTTTGAAGAAAACAGTATTTCTTCTTCCCTTCCTTCCTTCCTTCCTTCCTTCCTTCCTTCCTTCCTTCCTTCCTTCCTTCTTTCCTTCCTTCTTTCCTTCCGTCTTTTTGAGACAGGGTCTCCCTATAGCCCCAGCTGGCCTGGAACTCACTCTGTAGACCAGCGTAGCTTTGAACTCTCAGAGATCTGCCTGACTGTGGCGCCCCCCCCACCCCCAGCTGGGATTAAAGGCGTGCGCTATCAGGGCCAGAGGTTTTGTTTTGTTTTGTTTTGTTTTGTTTTGTTTTGTTTTGTTTTGTTTTGTTTTGTTTTAAAGGAGCACTCTGGTGATGGATCCCAGGTCTCCGTGCTTTACAACAAGCACTTTACCCACTGAGCTCCCTAGCTCCCTGGCTTATGTTTTTTTTTTTTTTTTAATTTTGTTTATTTCTGTATGTGCATCAATGTACTGTCTGCATGCAAGTGTGTGCACCCGTGTCGTGCAATGCCGCGGAGGTCAGAAGAGGGTGTCGGATTCCCCTGGAACTAGAGTTCTCCTGGAATTGGAGTTACAGACGGCTCTCGGCCGCCATGTGGGTGCTGGGGATCGAACCCGGGTCCTCTGCAAGAGCGGTCGGCGCTCTTAACCGCTAGGCCATCTCTCCAGCCCCCTGGCATATGTTTTTAAAAAGGGATGGTTTGCAGATGGTTTTGAGGAGGTGGGCATGAAAAGAGAGTGCATGGAGACTGGTGCCACAGACCAGACACTCATCTGGTGTGGGACAGGGGTGTGGTCTGCGATGGAGTTCCAAAGCCAAAGCCAAGCTTCTGAGAGCTGGTTTTGTGGTTGCGCTGGGGCGGGGAGAACGATGGAATTTGATAAGCCCTGCCTTCCAGCTGCAGATATTGTTCTTTAACCACTTTCTGAAATGCTGCATCTGTGGATCCAGCAACACTCCTCTGGATTTCCAATGCTAATGAAAGCCTGCCTTTTCACAGTAACAGCTGATTATCTTCCCTGGGGAAACCACTTCCTCTGAATCATCCCCTGAGCTGTGAGGTGCCATGTCTGTGGGCATTCACTGGATCTAAGTCTGCAGGTGCTTCTCAAGCATCACGTGGTAACTTGGGAAGGACAAGGGCTGCACTGCGTGGAGCAAGCACTCCTTTGCCCCGGAGTAGGTCTTTGCAGGAAGATGGACCAGAGGTGTTGCTTGCTGAAGACTGCTGTAGCTGGTCAGCCTGTGCACAGAGAAAGCCCAGGTTCCCATCAATCAGGCCCATCTGCAATCATCTCAACCCAGAAGAGACGCTGCTGTCCAGGACTGCTGCATCCTTGCTTCCTGATCCACAGCAAGGTGTGCCCGAGAGCCTCCCCATGTCTATCCCATTTCTCACCAACATCTGGGAGATAAATAGATCAACAACAAGTGGAGGGAGCTAATGGTCTCCTTGATATTGTGAGCTGCTTCCAAATCCAGGTCCTGCGAGAGGCTGGAAGGGGCCCATCTACAGCAAAGCAGAGGCCGCCATTAGTCTTCCTTTCTGCAACCATCTCCACTCCAGGGATCTGTGAGTCCAGCTTGAGCATCCTAATATTTAAGGGATTCCAGCTCCTTTCCCTAGGCAGTCCTGATCAGCCTTCGGGAGAGCATCCTCCAGGCTGCTGGTCTGGTGGGGCCAATCCCATGATGAAGGGCAGCGATAGCCACAGAGACCAAAGTCAGTTGTGATCCCAGTCCTTGAGAAGCTGAGGCAGCAAAACTGCTGTGAGTTCCAGGTCAGCCTGGATACACAGCAAGAATCTATCTCGAGCTGGGCATGGCGGCTCACACCTTTAATTCCAGCACTAGGAGGAAGAAGCAGGTCTACGTAGAAAGAGGTCAGGCTACCCAGAGCCGTCTTAAGGAAAACAAAAAAAGGACACAAATATTTATCAGAAATTTCCCCAATAGTATAGTAGGAGCAAAATAGATTTAGAATTTACAGACACTTTTTCTAGTTGAATAAAAACAATATAAATTAAGGCCACCGAGTCCAACGACAACAGCTCATATTTGCTTGGTTCTCACACTGCCTCATCAGGGAAATGCAACTGCAATCCTGTTACTAACAAATCTTTGTGTTTGCTTGTCTGTTCACTTATGCAACATATATTTACAGAAGGCCTACTAAGATCTAGGCATTATGGGAGCCAGGGGTACATCCCTGAGAAAAAGAGATCTCCGTCCTTGAGAGACAATGAACAAATGAACACGCAGAGCAAAGCGGTGGTAAGTGTTGTGAAGATGGACAACGAGGAGATGGCAGTGGCTGTTTTCAGTAGGATGAACTCATCATTGGAGCCATGAATCCTGGGCTCACTCAGGGCACTGATTCCTCAACCAAGCCTGGCAGCTCTGGCCCTGGCAAGCTCCTTTACTCACCCAGGGAGAATTCAGCACGGCATGGACACACCAGGCTAACCACAGCTCCAAGTGAACAAGCAATTCCTAGAACTGGCGCCAACTAGTGGCTGGAAAATAAAGTTGACTATGTTTTAGTTTCCCCTGCCATTTCCCTGAGAGCTCAAATGCTCCACATTCAAAATAAAAAGCTGCCAATCGCAGCCTTTACATTCTACCACACCCCCTCTTCCGCAGATTGTTCCCTAGGCTTAGAAAAGGGGCACAGGTGGATGAGAAGTAAAACAGCCCACTCTCTCTGGAGCTGTTGACTTGGACTCTGGTCAATTCTGGCTGTTTCCTTTCATGGGCTGACAGTTTGTTCAGGAGTAACCTTTCGATCCTACTAATGAAGCACAAGCAATTAGATATATAGGTATTTAAGCAGCACTAATAGTTATGGTAGGTTACTTTGGCATAGACACATATGTTTGGATATGTTAATCCATGAATTACATTTTTACCCCCTGTTAAATATGACAGGGTCTTACTGTGGCTTATAACATCTCCTAACCTGTAGAGGATATAAGCTTGTGGCATCAGCCATGGGTTATTCCTCCAAGGAGAGAGCCAATAGCCAATTAGATTTGGGATATACAGGCACATGGCTGCCTCTGCTGCACATTATTTCCAGGCAGGTGAGGTGTAGCTGGTGCTGATGGTGGAGTCTTGCTTGACTCAGGGAGACCCGTAGCGATGTAGTCTGGACACTCATTTGATCAACTTGATTGAACAAACAACCTGTCACCCCCACTGGATGGTGGGACTGTGGGGGTTTGGGCATAACAGTCTGCAGATTGGTTTTGCACGAAGGATGCTTGTACTCATGGATTATCACTTATAGCTAAAAAATGAAAAAAAAAAAAACCCTGAAAGATGCAGGACAGTTATGGCAGAATACATGATCTGGGATGGGGTGGGGGTGGGGGGAAAGGGAAAGGGAAATATGCCTGATCTGAATTGGAAAATGATGTACAAAATGCACAAAGCATCAATAAAAATTAAATTAAAAAAAATAAAAATAACAAAAATAAAAAATAAAAATAAAAAATAAAATAAATAAAAAGCTGCCAAAGAGGGCACTAAGGGTCAGGGCTGATCTCTGGCACTGACTGGCTAGTGTTGTCTGGTTTAGCTCTCAGAGTGTGTTTAGATCTTTTCGCACCTCTGCCTGGCCTAAAAATGAATGACTAAGTCATTGATTTAGGTCATTTCAAGCTATTTATGGCTCTCTCTCTCTCTCTCTCTCTCTCTCTCTCTCTCTCTCTGTGTGTGTCACACACACACATACACACACACACTCATTTCCTTTTATGTCTAAGCCTACTGTGGTAGGCTGGATATATATATTGCTGAGTCAGGGAGGAAAGGAATTGAAAAGGAGCTGCAGAGATGGCTTGGTGGTTATGGGCACTTGCTGCTCTTGCATGGGACTGCAGTTTGATTCCTGGCACCCATGTCTGGCTAATAACATCCGTCCATCACTCCAGCTCCAGGGGATCCAATGCTCTCTTCTGGCTTCTATGGGCACTGGCATGCACATGCATATACCAACTACAGGGACATACACATAAGATATTTATTTATTTATTTATTTTTGGTCTTTCTGAGACAGGGTCTCCCTTTAGTCTCAGCTGGCCTGGAGCTCCCTATGTAGACCAGGCTGGCCTTGAACTCACAGAGACCTACCTGCCTCTGCCTCCCGAGTGCTGGGACTAAAGGCGTGCACCAGCATGTCTGGCTATAATTTAATTTCCTTAAAAAGAAATTGAAAGACTAATGAGGACAAAATAACCCCCAAGTTGAAATCTGGTCTAAGCCTTCAGCATATGGTGGTTCCGGGAGCCGCCATAACCCTAACTTGGATTGTTTGTTGATCCTAAATTCTTTTCTAGGACTGAAGAATAATTTTGAAGCACAGTTTGATAGTTTTTGTCTTTTCTATGTGATGGTCTCAAATATGAAATGACCTCAGAGAGCTGAATGTGATGGCACACACCTTTAATCCCAGCACTTGGGAATCAGAGGCAGGCAGAACTCTGTGAGTTCAAGACCAGCCTGGTCTATAATAGTTGTGGTGTTTGCCATGTGATACCACATTATAGCTGGATTTTCCTTAATAAAGAACATCCTGACTCTTTGCATCCTTTTTTTTAAAAAGCCAAGAGTAGATCTGAACTGATAAGAATCTGTTCCTTCAGAACTTTATCAGAACTGCTCCCAAGCAAGGGCCTTATTCATTTGTTATTGAAATGGCATCTCTAGCATGAAATAGGGAAGTAAAGTTCAGACTCTAGCAGAGAGAATTTTGCCCTTAGCTCTCTAGACCCAGAATATCACACACACACACACACACACACACACACACACACAAACAACTACCAACAATTTCTCTCATTGTTTGCAGCAAGATAAGCACTTTTGGCAGTACTTTGATATGTAAAGCATGCATGCACACATTCATATATTATTTTGGGTAGAGGGCAAGGAAGAGACTTGAGGGACTAAAGTCTTATGCCCAGGTCACAAGACAGGCACCTGGCTCAGCAAGTTTGCTTACATTATATTGTAAGGATAGGTAAAAGTGATTTGTCCAGAGTTATATGCAGATTGTAAAAATCATTACCACACGTGATAAGTTCCAGGCTAGCCAGGGCTGCATAGTGAGAAGGAAGGAAGGAAGGAAGGAAGGAAGGAAGGAAGGAAGGAAGGAAGGAAGGAAGGGAGAGGGAGAGAGGGAGGGAGGGAGGGAGGTCCTCACAGGCTCAGGTGTTGAATCCTTGGCCTCCAGCTGTTGGCACCATTTTAGGAGGTGCAGCTTAGCTCAAGGAAGGGGGCCCTCCAGGGAATGTGCCCCTGAAGGTTATATGGGTCCACACTTCTTCCTCCACACACTGCCACCATAAAATTCCTCCTCACAATGGGCCAAGTAGCCACAGACTTTGAACCTTCTGCACCTGAGTCTTTCCTCCTTTGAGTAGCTTTCCTCAGGAATTTGGACTCAGCAACTAAAAGTCTCACTGATACACTCTATAAGATGCCAGAAGTAGGGCTGGAGAGATGGCCTAGCGGTTAAGAGCGCCGACCGCTCTTGCAGAGGACCCGGGTTCGATCCCCAGCACCCACATGGCGGCTGAGAACCGTCTGAAACTCCAACTCCAGGAGAGCTCCAGCTCCAGGGGAATCCGACGCCCACTTCTGACCTCTGCGGCATTGCACGACACGGGTGCACAGACCTGCATGCAGACAATACATTCGTACACATACAGAAATAAATAAAATTAATAAAAAAAATTTTTTTTTAAAAATAAGATGCCAGAAGTAGAAATACAAACTCTCCTCAAATCTGAGCTTTTTACTGGCTTTGCCTCTCCTGATTTGAGGTTGACAATGTAAACAGTTTCAGAGCAGGAACTGGAACCGATGCCACAGGAAGGACAGAGTCCAGCCATGTGCAACATGCCACACACAGAAGAGTATGGCAGTAACAAGAAATGTGTTGTGACCCTGCTCAGCATTCTGTGCTTACTCTCATGGCACCTGGGTAGCTCACATCACGTGGCCATGAATTCATGACAGTCACAGGTGCAGCTGTCACGGCTGGTGTGTGTGATGCCTGATCTGGGTACAAGACTGAAGAGAAAGTAGCAAGATGGTGACGACTGCAAAGAGCGCACCCCCAAGGCTCCAGGTGGCTTAGCTGAGGAAGGCGGAAACTGGAGTTTTGACTGATGGTGGTCCAGGCGATGTAGCTTGAGGAAGGGGGTTTCCAACAGCTGTGTCACCCACATCAACTGGAGTTTTGACTGATGATGGTTTGAGAGTAAGAAGCCAGTGAATCTTTACTCAGAGCTCCCTGTGAGGAACTGGGGACTCAGGCAGCCCCCCTCAGCCAGGGCCACTCCTCCCAGTATTCCTAGCGTGCTTCTCTGAGAATCTGCTCTGTCTGGCGCTCACAGTGAAATGGTCCTTCTCTAAGATTTAGCTTTCCTCCTGCTCATTCTCCCAAGGCTCCCGCTATGTCCTCCATCATCTGTCGCTCTAGCTGAGTGCCCTTATACAAGTCACTTAAGCCAGGGAGATCAGCCCACAGTAAGCGCTTGCTGCCACACCTGATGGCCCGAGTTCAATCCCTGGGACCCATGTCACGGAAGGAGATAACCAACTCCAGAAAGTTGTTCTCTGACCTCTACATGTACTCCATGGTACCCACCCATCCACAAAAAAACAAGTAAATGTAATAAAGAACAAATTGCTTAAATCCTCAGTGTCTCACCTTCTTCAAATGGCAAATAAAAGTAATGATAGAAACTATCAGCTAGGGCTCTGATGAAATAAAATGAATTCATGCATGGAAACTCTTGGAACACTGCCTGGATGTAAGAGCTCAACAAATGTGAACTGTTCTCAGCAGAACCACTTTCTCATGCTCAAGATGTGAGAAGCTCAACCCAAGGCATATTCTCTTAAAAAAATATTCATTATTTTTGCTTTATGTGTCTGAGTGTATTACTTGCATGTATGTAAGTGCACCTGTGTCGTACAATGCCTGCAGAGGTCAGAAGGTGCCAGATCTCCTGGAACTTGAGTTACAGATGGTTGTTAGCCATCATGTGGGTACTGGGACTCGAACCCAGGTCCTCTGCAAGAGCAGCCAGTGCTCTTAACCGTTGAGCCATCTCTCTGGCCCCAACAAGGCACATTCTTTTAAGGGGATGCATACTCGGCTGGTTTCTCCTGTTGCACTGAAACACAACAATCCAGTTGCAGATTTAATGGTGGGGTACAATCTAGCAGCAGAGCAGTGACGGCTACAGTGGAAATGAAAGGTCACAGGCCTGAGTCGGGGTCTCACAGAAGAACTTCTGCAAGCCTCTATCATCCCAGGCTTAAAAGGAAATGAGCTCTCCCAGGCTCCTGAGACAGCTCTCTCAGGTCAGTCACAGCACACACATGCACACACACACACACACACACACACACACACGCACAGACAGATACACAGAGGCACACACACAGACACCTCCCCTCCACATACACACAGAGAGGGAGAGATGGAGAGAGAGAGAGAGCTGCCGGCTTTGCATCTTGTCCCAGGTCACCTGATGCAGGAGGATGGCAGTCCATCTCCTTGCTGAGCCAGAGCCACACATGCTCCAGAACTCCTTACTGCCAAGTTAACGCTTCTGTCATGGCTACATGCAACTCTGGCCCAGGAAGGCCATGTCTGGCTATACCAAGCAAGATGCAAATGATTTGTGTGACGTGCTGTGGCCAGTGGAACACAGCTTCCCCTCCCCCTGTCAATGTTAGTTTAGCTTTATTTTTTTAACACACATAGCCCAGGCTTGCCTTGAACTCACAGTCCTGTGTGCTGACATTAGAGGTACTTGACCTGTCCCAGCTCGAATTCCCCTTTAGGCCATGAGAACACAAGGCAGAGTGGTCTGACCAGTGCTCAGCATGTGCCTAAGGGACACAGAACTTACAGTGAATGTTCGGTGAGGTGTAGACATCTTGAGAGTCTCATCTTAATAAAAATCCCGAGTCAGAAGTGGTAGAAGGGGTGAGGGAAAGCCAGAAATTATACAGTGGAGTGATAAGGTAATACCCCACCCAGATGTTCAAAATTAGCATCTTTGATAAAGGACGGATGGATGTTGTGCACCTCCAGATGTGGTGCTCTGAGAATGAGGCAACCCAACACATGCTCAGGCCAAGAACACATCAGCTCACTCTAGATACGAAACATCTACCACCACTAAATAAGGAACATGCCATTTAAAAAGAAGGGAGGGGTTGGGGTAGAGCAGTGATGAACATCTGCTTAACATGTGTGACTCTGGATTTGATCCCCAGAACTAAGAATAAAATGAGGAAGGGGAAAATAAATGAACAGTAAAAAAAGAGGGAGCTCTTCTTTGAAACTTCTAGGCATGGTGACACATGTCTTTAATCTCAGCACTTGGGAGGGTGAAGCAGGACCATCTGAAATTTGAGGCTACCTTGGACTCTATAGCCAGTTCAGGGCTATCTGAGCTATATGGGGAGATCCTATATAAAAAGTGTGTGTGTGTGCGTGTGTGCGTGCGTGTGTGTGCGCGTGCGTGCATGCGTGCGTGTGTGTATGTGTGTGTGTGTGTGTGTGTGTGTGTGTGTGTGTGTTGCCTAGGATGCACAAAGCCCTGAGTTTGGTCCCCAGCACTGCATAAAACCAAGTGTGGCGCCAGGCGTGGTGGCACATGCCTTTAATCCTAGCACTCAGGAGGCAGAGGCAGGCAGATCTTTATGAGTTCAAAGCCAGCCTGGTCTACAGAGTGAGTTCCAGGACAGCTGGGGCTACAGTGAGACCCTGTCTCGAAAAGACCAAAAAAAGAAAAAAACCACACAACCTACCTATACACAATATAGAAAAGAAATTATGTTTTTATTTCAAAAGCACCATCCAGAAAGTGAAAACAACACAGAAAGTAGGAGAAAGTTTGGCAAATCATGTATTTGAGAAAGGACTTATTGCCGCAATATGTAAAGAACTCATACAATTCAATAATAAAAAGATAACTTGGGGCTAGAGAGGTGGCTGAGCAATTAAGAGCACTGGCTGCTCTTGCAGAGGATCCGGATTTAATTCCCAGCACCCACATGGTGGCTAAAAACCGTCTGTGACTCTGGTTCCAGGGGATCCAACACCTTCTTCTGACCTCTGCAAGCATTGTATGGGACTTGATTACAGATGTGCACAACCACACCTCACCTTGAAAATCCCCTATGTGTGATGAGCGTTAGTGGTAAAAGGTCATATTTTATGTAATTTGTCCTCAAATGGTTCAGGGAAAAAAAGTGTGTGTGTGTGTGTGTGTGTGTGTGTGTGTGTGTGTGTACATGCCTGTGAGTCTACTCATTATCCACACATATTATCCTCTCTGCTGTGTGCCCCCAGGGCCTGTGGCCTGCCACTCTCACGCTCTGGCAGCACACTTAGGAGAAGGAAAAGCCAGGGCCCATGGTTCCTCTGAGGTGGGCAGCAGTTACAGGGTGAGCTGCCCACTCTGCTTGACCATGGCTTTTGATAGGCCTGCTTGTCATTGTCACAGACCTGGTTTCCACACAGGAGTTTTCCCTGCCTTCCAAGGGTCATTCTGTTTCTGGGTTCTCTGTGTGGGTGAAGGGGAAGGGAAAGGAGGGGGACTTTATTTACTCAGCACCCACTCTGGCCAGGCCTCTGTGCTCTGTGTTACCTTACAAAACCACACAGAGCTCTGTATGGTGGGCAAATGGAGAGATCTATAACTTAGCCAGGTTCCAACACAAGCAAGGGGCAGAAGTGAACTTACAGCTAAGACAGGCTCCTCTCTGACCTTGCTTCAGATGTTGAGCTCCGCACCCCCCACCTCCTTTTTCTTCTCTTCTTCTGATTTGAGGTCACAATCTGTCTTCATCCCAGGAAATGAAATCAAATCATCGCTGACAGGAAGGGACCCAGAAGACTCGGGCAGCTTTGGAAAGCAGCAGAGGGGTGCCCGTCAGCTCTGCGTTTGGAGGCTGTGGTCATGTCAGAATCCCTCTGAAGGAAAGAAAAAAAAAAGATCTCTGCTTTAACTTGCCAAAGTAGAAACACTCTTCAGGGCTGGAGGCCAAGATCTGGGCATGTGGAGTTAGACATGCTGGCACACACCTGCAGGGAACAACTGTTTGAAGCATCTGCCTGCCAAAGGGAATCATGAGAGTGATAAGATACCAGAGGGGAAGACTGCTCCTGTTCCTGGCTACGTAAAGATGGGGCTGCTGAGTGAAAAGCAGCCATTCTAACCCCAGGGTACCTCTGGCAGGAGGGAGGGGATGAAGATGTCCTGGCAGTCTCCACGTGGTTCTCTGCTCGTCTCCATGTGGTTCTCTGCTCGTCTCCATGTGGTTCTCTGCTCGTCTCCACTTTTCTGGACTTCCAGTCTAGGCTCCCATGTTGTGTTCCATTCTCAAAGGCCTTGTCAGCCAAAGATGCAAAGGAGGGGATTGCTGGGAGGAGAGGTTGTAAGCCAGAAGCTGCCGACAGCTGCGAGACGGGAAGAGGCTGCCTACAGAGCCAGCTAAGCAGGCTGCAGAGCTGAAACCCTAACACCACACAGCCCCTTAGATCCAGCCCCACCTGAAGCCCCTGTCTTTTTAAATGAAGGGAACCAAAGGTTCTGCTTTTCTGCTTAGGAAATTTACAATTGGGCTTTCATATTTCTAAGTACAACATGAAAGGAACCCTAATGGAAGCAGCACTGGCCTGTCTAGTATGACTTTCAAGTGCAGATCTCCGGTCACAGCCAAGATGGCACGCAAAGAGCTTCATGCGGGAAGCCCCTAACATCGGAAATCAGAATCTGGAGACAAACCGGAGAAAGAGCACTGGCCAGCCCCTGATTCAGGATGCCTCAGCCCCAAGGAACAGGGAAGATGGTCACATCTCATTTGTGTGCCTGGAGTTTCATAGGGAGCATAATAAGTCAGACCCACTCAGATCACAGCAGCCTGTGTGGGCTTTTGTGAAAATGCCCCCCCCATTAATAATTGTAGCTTTCTTCTGCTGGGTCTATGGTACAGTAAGCCAATGTGTTACATAGATACTTTCATTCCCTAAGAGAGAGAGATGGTACTCACGTCACTTTCTACAAGAGAAACTATTCTGTACAGTATGTAGAATAATCTAAAATAGCCATATTTTCAGTTTTGAATGAGTTTATTAAGTATATAGGAAACCTATATAGTAAAAGAATAAATAACAAGTAGTAGATAGGTAGATAATAAGTATATATATAGAGAGAAAGAGAGAAAAGGAGAGAGAGAGAGAGAGAGAGAGAGAGAGAGAGAGAGAGAGAGATAAAAATGTATACTTAAAACATCAGCAGAAATTGCCTTGGGAAAGCCCTGTTTAGTCAGTCAGAGTCAGAGAGAGTCCAAGACAGAACACACTGTCCACCTGGACGAGCCTTCCAAGAAAAAGAACAAATCACAGCAGAAAGGCAGCATCATCAAATCGGGGGCTCACAGCATGCAGCAGAAACTGACTGGGGAAACTGAGGCAGTCAGCTGGCGTTCGAGCTGAGCTTTCTCTCCATGGATGTGCTTTCTACGGCTGAACTTCTGGCTTCTCTCCCTCTGCAGACGCTTTTCCATCATAGGATAGATAGAGGAGCATCTGGTGGAAATGCTTCACCTTCTAGCTGTTCTCAAGGACGTGATGTTATTCTTGTGCTGTTTTGCTGTTCTCTTTCTCTCACAGAGTTAGGGGGGCCAGACCACCCCCAGACAGGAAGCAAACATGTTGGGTCTGAAATGGAGGAGGTGGAACCCTGATCTCAGAGCCAGCTTCTCAGTGAGCTCAAACACCACATGACAATTTACCAATATGATGTACATTACAGGAACTAGGCACTCATAGTCAGGAAGTCACATAGCTAGCGAGAATTTGAATAGTATTTAAGACTCCAAAACTTGGGGTTTAACCACTATATATGTCCTCCCAGATGATCTAGTGCTGCAGGAGAGTTTGGCTATAGGAAGAATTAACATTTATCTTTCCTGTTAGTGCAGCCCTTAAGAGTTTACAAAGCATAACTGAACATGTGATCTCGCTCCATCCCTTTAGTTATATGGAAACCAAGAGTCAGAGATAGAAAGCAACTTGCTCAATCATTTGGGCAAACTGAATACACCACCCAGCGGTGACCCCCTCTAACTGAACAGCCAGGCTACCGTCTGCAGAATCTAGCGTATGTGGAGGTGGGGGAGCAAGCCTCACCATACTGACCATGCATAAGAGCAGTGATGGCATCAGTCTGACAAGGAAGGTCTGTGACAGGTGAGGGGACCAACAGGTACTGTGACCATAGATCCAACTACAGAACACAAACCCCACTACAGCAATGAGCTCCGAATTCACAGGAAGGTTTCCAGCTCTAGCCAGGGCCAACTGATGTTTCAGCACCACCTGATATGGCCACATTCCAGCTCAAGCAGACAGATTCAGCTTCCCAGTGCTCCCAGGGGGTCTAGCTATAACAAGAGCCTCTTTCTTCCATCAGGACATCCTCAGGCTGCAAGACTGAGCTAAACTGCCTCAAGAGTTCCAACTGCTCCCCCAGAGCTTCTACCTGCCCAGCTTCCTTCAGGAGGAATGGAGCTGTCCCCGTTCAAGCCACATGGGCCCCCAGTGCTGGGCCTGGTCTGACACTCTGCCAAGCTCAGAGGCACCTGTCCTGGAGAGACAAGGCCGAACTGTCTTTCACAGTTCCCTAGGTGACCCACTGGAGAGCAACCAGACAGGGATCCAGGCAACAGGGCAGAAAGGAACCAGGGCAGCCATTGTGGAGGTGTGCCAGAGGATGGCAAGATGAGCAGTCTCACCTGCCCTCTGTATGTGGAGAAGAACAGAGGAAGACTCCAGCCCGGGTGCTCCCTCCGAGCTGGGCAAGCAGCCTTCTGGGTTTGTTTCCCCACAAGCAGTCTGTGCTCTCTGAAACTAGGGCAGGCGTTGAGGGGGAGAGGACAGAGGGAAAGAAGCAGGTTCATGAGGTCAAAGCCAGCCATTGCAGGTGTAAGTCCAACACAGGTTTTTTTTTTTTTTTTTTTTTTTTGGTCTTTTCGAGACAGGGTCTCTCTGTAGCCCCCAGCTGTCCTGGAACTCACTCTGTAGACCAGGCTAGCCTTGAACTCACAAAGATCTGCCTGACTATGCCTCCCAAGTGCTAGGATTAAAGGCGTGTGCCACCATGCCCGGCCCAACACAGGTTTTAAAGGTAGATCCCCACAGCACTACTCCTTGCTTTACTTAGACGAAACTTTAATTAGTATTTATTGACAGCCTTCTAGGTACTGGGAACTTGATGTCAAGCTGTTAGAGAATGCACCCCCTAAGTTAGTCTTTTTTTCCCTTTGTGTGACAGGTCTCCCTGTAGCCCCAGGTGGCCTGATGCTACAGAGAGCCTCGACCTCACAGAGATCCACCTTGTCTCTGCCTCACAAGTGCTGTGATTCATAGGCATGCACCACCACAGCCTGCTTAGAGACAGTCCTTCAAAGAGGCAATAATAGGGGCTAGAGAGATGGCCTAGCTGTTAAGAGCGCCAACCGCTCTTACAGATGGACCCGGGTTTGATCCCCAGCACCCACATGGCGGCCGAGAACCATCTGAAACTCCAATTCCAGGAGAACTCCAGTTCCAGGGGAATCCGACACCCTCTTCTGACCTCCGCGGCATTGCACGACACGGGTGCACAGACTTGCATGCAGACAGTACATTCATACACATACAGAAATAAATAAATGCCGGGCGTGGTGGTGCACGCCTTTAAAAAAAAAAAAAGAGGCAATAATAGAGCCTGGGGCTAGAAGAAGCACAAATCACTGAAGTGGGGGGGGAGGGGGCAATCTAGACAGAGGGCAACCTAAAAGCAAGCCATTTGGCAAGAGGGAGAGAGACTTCTCCGTGGAACATGGGGGCTCAAGAAGCTGAAGTGCAGAATGTGGGGTGTTCTCTCAAGAGCACCCCTTTTGGGTGCTCTCAGCAGGGATGTGAGGCTATGGCATTTGAGGTTGGAAATTAATAGGACGGTGGGCAATGGAAAGGAGGGGGCCAGGGATTTTCAGGAGGTTGGCACGGCTGTTTCAGGTATTCGGCCATATATAGGGGATCCTGATAATACGATCCCACAAGGCTTTGCCATTCAGTAAGATACTGCGTTTTGAGTTCATCCCAGGAGCTAGCTAATGATCACAACGAGCACTTCAGAAGTGTCATTACTGACTTTCTGTTGGTTCTTCTTAGGGTGCTGATCTGATTCCTGCCTGCTTCTGAGATGAGGTGGAGAGAGGCGTGATTTCCTCCTGAAGAAAAGTGATTTGTACCAAGTCGTAAGTTCCAGACTCCAACGCAGAACGCGGGAAGGCCGCGTTTAGAACCGCTAGAAAGTCAGAAGGATGCTGGCGGAGGTGTCAGACGGCCCCGCCCCGACCCCACGGTGAACTGGGGGGCTTGCTGAGAAGAGGGCGCGGGGTCGGGGCGCAGGGTAGGGGTGCGGTCGCAGTCGCGTGCCCTCCCGCGGAGTGGGCGACCCCACCCGCCAATCCAGACCTGCCTCCCCGGCTCCGGCGCTGCCCCTCCGCAGTCACGTGGCCTTGTGGGTGGGGACCGACCTGAACTTGGAGGACTCAGCTCTTCTCCGAACTTCGGAGTCCAGAGGTGCGGGCGGGGCATGGCTCAGCTGTCCGTCATCCCCGGGTCGGCCGCTGCGTGGACAGGTGAGCTGGAAGCCCGGGCGGCGGCTGGGGTGGAGCACCCAGCCCCTCGGCCCATCCCAGTGCAGGGGATGCGGGGCAACCCGCACGGGAGAGCGGACTGGGGGGGAAGAGGCCGCGGTGCTCTCTCAGCGCCCCGGATCCGCCAGTCAGCCAGTCCAGCACGGACCGCCCCTAGCTGGCTTTTTCTTCAGGGTGGGCGGCGCGGAGGTGGGTGACGGAGGACAGGCCCCCTCCCCCAACAAGAGCTGCGCGCCAGGGGGCGGGGCGCGGTGCAGGCCACGCCCCCCTCGTGCACTGGCTGCTCCCCCCTGACGTCAAGCTCGGCTATAAAATGCACGGCGCGCTCCTCTGGCAGCGCTGTCAGGAGCTCGAGGCTGAGGGCGCGGGGAGTTTGGAGACCGACCCGGCCGCGGGGCCGCGGGCGCCTCAGCGATGTTTTACTCAGGGCTCCTCACGGAGGGCGGCCGCAAGGAGACTGACATGCGGGAAGCGGCGTCGCTGCGGCAGCAGCGCCGGATGAAGCAGGCGGTGCAGTTCATCCACAAGGACTCGGCCGACCTGCTGCCCCTGGACGGCCTCAAAAAGCTGGGCTCGTCCAAGGACACGGTGAGCGCCCCGCCTCGGCCTCCCCCGCCGCCGCCGTAGCCGCCGGCTCACCCCGAGCGGCCGGCCGTCCCGCCGTGACCGCGACTGCTTTCACTGAGTCACCCGGGGCCGCCGCGGCGGGGTGCTGGTCAGGGATTCCTCCCTATCCGGTTCTTCCTCCCTATCCTGTCCTTCCTCCCTCCGCGGTGCGTCCTCCCTCCGCGGCTCCACAGACCATGCCCTCCTCCTGCCTCCTGTCTCCTTTCCGGAATTGGGTTCTCGCTACGAGGCTCAGGCACCCATCTCCCGCCAGTCCCGTGACCCAGGCGGAGGTGACACTAATGGTGACCCGGTGAAGAGGGAGGGTCTTGACAGCTTGCCGCGTCTATATGACTTTCGTTGATTCCTCTGCTGCCCCACCCTGCAAAATCTACTTGGTTTAGTTTGGGGGTTAACGTACCTTGGATCTCCATCCTGAGTTGGGAGTCGGGGGTGGGGGTGGGGTGAATAAGCATGAATAGTCCCCGAACCCAAACATCTCTTCATCCTTCTCAACTCCTTCAGTCCTTCCGACCCCTTCTTCAGTACTCCCCATCCCCAAAACTGGGCGGAGGGAGGAAGCTCGGGCTGCTTCATCTTACCCACCAGCAAATGTGTGTACAGACTTGGAGCTGGGACCAGTGCGCTCTTTTTATTTCTGGCAGGATTGTTCTTGGTATTAATTAGAAGTCGTGGGACGGAGCCCCGAAACCACACTGTCCTCCATCTATTGAATGGAGATGAATGGCTAAGGATTTCCAAAGAATTATATTTTATTCTCATCCCTCGATCACAAATTTAACTTTGTAGTTTAATCTGGAGTTTGCTTTTAATCCTGTCCTCTGTCACCCACCTCTGCGCCAACCACCCTGAGGAAAAAGACAGCTAGGGGCGGTCGGCGCTGGACTGGCTGACTTATATTTTGATTGATTGATTGATTGATTGATTGATTGATTGAGAGAGAGAGAGAGAGAGAGAGAGAGAGATTGAGAGATTGAGAGATTGAGAGATTGTAGGGTCTTGCCATATAGCCCAGGCTGGCTTGGATTTCACCATTAGCCCAAGTTGGCCTTTAACTGGTGACTCCCCACCTCAGCCTCCTGATTGCTGAGATTATGGCTTGCGCACCTCTTCCAGGCTTTGATTGTTTCCTTGTATTCACAATCTCTTTATTCATCTGTGGTAATTTATGAAACATTAATTAAATATCTTTTACAATCAAAAGAACTGCTCTGTTAAATATTTCTAGCATTTTTACAATTTGAGCTTCTGGAATTCTTAATTCTAGATGTGGTTGTTGGCACTGGTTCACTGAAATTGCCATTTCTGGCTCAGGGTGGCAATGGAGGCTAGAGTGTCTAAATTTACTTAAAAAAAAAAAAAAACTAACAATACATCAATACCAGAGAGTTCCCTTCCTTGCCGTTAGTTATTGAACATGAATTTTAATTTTTTTTAGGATTTCATATATGAGTAACTATATTTACATCATTTCCACCCTTTCCTTTCCCCTCCAATTCCTCACATATTTACTTCACTCCTTCTCAATTTCCTGACCTCTGTATTTATTTTACATACACACACACACACACACACACACACACACACACAAACCCAGAGTCCATTTATTGACACTAGTATGTGCATGTGTTTAGGGCATGTCAATTGATGTCATTATGTAGGTCTTGTTTAGGCAACCATATTTTTGAGATTTCATGGATGCAAACTCTTGCTCTGTTTTTAAAAAGCTATTTTTCTGCCAGGCGTGGTGGCACACGCCTTTAATCCTAGCACTTGGGAGGCAGAGGCAGGCGGAGCTTTGTGAGTTCAAGGCCAGCTTGGTCTACAGAGTGAGTTCCAGGACAGCTGGGACTACAGGGAGACCCTGTCTCAAAAAGACCAAAAAAAAAAAAAAAAAGCTATTTTTCTGCTTCAGCCAAAGGATAGTTGATCTGGTCATGCTAACCCAGAGTGATGGCTGAAATGTCCTATCAAAGAGAGAACTCTCTTCTTTCACTGTATAGCATTTGAGATTCCTTTAGCAAACAAGATCCAAATCTTCTTCAGACCAAAGTAATCCTAATTCTTGGAAACTCTAAACTCTAAGAATTAACAGGGAAGTTTTAGAAGAATTAAAATGCAGAGTGTTTTTTGTTTTGTTTTGGTTGTGGGTTTTTTGGGGGGTTTTTTGTTTGTTTGTTTGTTTGTTTTTTTGAGACAGGGTCTCCCTGTAGTTCTGGCTGTCCTGGAACTCACTTTGTAGACCAGGCTGGCCTTGAACTCACAGAAATCCACCTGCCTCTGCCTCCCAAATGCTAGGATTAAAGGCGTGCAACCACCACACCCAGCCAAAATGTAGAGTTTTAAAATGCTGTATTTATGAAACTGACATTTAGTTGCCCTGGATAGCCAAGAAATTTCCTGATGAGAACTACCAGAGCATCCCTGTTCCTAAGATTCCTTATACCACTTCACACTGTGTAAGGATAGTTCCATCTGCTTTTCTGATTCTGTCACAGTTGAGCCACCAGGAGCTGACAGCATAGAATATAGAAGTAGCTATAGAGAAGCAACCATGGTATTGCCTTTGGGTGTGACATACAGCAGTTGATTGTGAAGCCCTGAACCATGTTTCACACGTTCTGTACCCTATTTTAATATAATTAATTTCTCTCACTCACTGTTCTCACACCTTCAATGTGCAAGTGATGCTCAGAAAGACCAGAGATCACAGAAACCAAGGCAGACTAGGGGAGAACTGGGAGAGCTGCAAGTGCTGGGGTGAGAGCATGCTTGAAGTGTTCTTAGAGTTGACTCTGCACTCTCAGTTAATCTTAGAAATGACTTTAGAATTGCCATCACTTCATTTTATCAGTGTTGGCTTCATTTTCTCCACCATATAAAATTTGGAGGGTGTTAAAATTAATGGTAGTTCTTACTTGAAGTAGCTTATCAAACAACCTTAATAGAAAGGGGACAAAAGGGGGGGAGGGTATGAGAGAAGACATCAGCTTTCACTGACTCTGGGGTTTGAGCAGTGTGAAGGCTGTGGGTTTTCTTCACACTAGTATAATATGTTTTAATCATGCTGCTGGCTTTTCTGAATTATCTACTATCTACCATGCTATGTCTGTAATGTTTAGTACCCAATAAACATTTATTTATATGGGAGATGATATCTGTAAGCAATCAAAGGTGGTCATGTTCTCTTGACCACAGGATAATGCCTTTGCCCAATTCCTATGTGTGGGGAATTGGCTGCTATTCATTCTGCTGTGGAAATTAATCTTATTTCTTATGTCTGTCTCCCTTTACTTTATCATTTCATTATATTGTTTATTTTTTATTAGATTAAGAATGAAAACCAGAGAGATGAATTATATTCTAATTGCCTTTTTTTTCTTTGAGTTAGGGTCTCCCTGTGGCCCCAGATGGCCTGGAACTCACTATGTAGACCAGGCTGGCCTTGAGATCACAGAGATCCACCTGCCTCTGCCTCCTGAGTACTGGGACTAAAGGCATGTGCCACCATGCCCAGCTTGCCTTATTTATTTATTTATTTATTTATTTATTTATTTATTTTTGGTCTTTTTGAGACAGGGTCTCCCTGTAGCCCCAGCTGTCCTGGAATTCGATCTGTAGACCAGGCTGGCCTTGAACTCACAGAGATCTGCCTGCCTCTGCCTCCTGAGTGCTAGGATTAAAGGCGTGCACCACATTAAATATAAGGCCTGGCACTTGCCTTATATTTAAAAACAAACTCTGGTGGACCTAGACAAAAGCATTTTTATTTTTGGAATTTTGCCTATCATTTTTTGTGTGTTGGCTACTAGGTTCATAAAAGTTCTTTTTTATCTGCTAAAGACTTTAATTTTATTAAAAGCTACATCATGTGATGATGTGCTGTTTCCTGTGTGATACTGTCATTGACCTATCTGGTCATGTCCTTGCCCGGTAGCAGAGAGAGCATTTTTCTTTCCCACCTATGTTTGATTCTGCATATGACCAAATTTTTTAGCCAAAGTAATGAAATTTAAGACCAGGGCAGGGGTGATAGAACACAGTAAGGGAAACTGGCTCTGAAAAGTCTGCTGGGAATAGCATCTCTCTCTATTAGAGCTGCTCAGGCTGGTGCCCTGTAAGTTAGTTATCCACAGTACCACAGATCTAGGACTAGAGAACTTTGAAGCCCAAGAAAAGAGCATAGAATGCCAGTATAATACTAGCAAATGGCACAAACTGAAAATTTCCAGAACTGACATTGTATCCTAGTTAAACAAACATCATTTGAATATTTCTGAGTTCAGAATACAATCTAGGTCCCTGAACTACAAAGATGAAGATGGACAAATTTCCATCTATAATGAATGTCTAAGGTAAGTAGAAGGATAGGACAGATTAGATTAATATACAGAATATTTCTTGAGCGCCTACTACATGTGAGGCAATAATCTTGGCATTAGAGATACAATGGTGAAACAAAATAGATCCTAATCTCATGGAACTTGTTTTTTTTTTTTTTTTTTTTTGTCTTTTTGAGACAGGGTCTCCCTATAGCCCCACCTGTCCTGGACCTCACTATGTAGACCAGGTTGGTCTTGAACTCAGATAGTTCAAGTGAGTTCAAGGCAAGCTTGATCTACATAGTGAGTTCCAGATCTGGGGGTACAGGGAGACCCTGCCTCAAAAAGACCAAAATAAACAAATAAATAAAAATAAGACATGAAAGAGGGTGGGACCTGTCCGGGAAGGGCTCTATGGAAGGAGGAGTAGAGAGTTGGGGGTGGATATGACTAAAATATATCTCATACATGTATGAGATTGTTGATAAATTCAATGCTCTAAAAATACTACATTTATGGAGATATTGAAGGAAATGAGGGAGTAAAGTATGTCAGGAAAGAGTGTTCTAGGCCAAAGATACAGCACGTGCAGTGGCCTGGGCATTAGGAGGCTTCATAGCATTAGAACCGAAGGAGGGCCAGCATGGCTAGAGCAAAAGGAGCACGGGGTATGGTGAGAAGCCATCAGACATTGCACAAAGTAGAAGGCAATCAGGACATGGCTGCTTTCTTTGAAAGGAGAGTTAAGGGGCAAACACAAAGAGATAGAACACACAGGGCCTTGGTCAATGTGACAGCCTGCCTGAGGCAGATTCCCATGTTTTTGAGCATCTGCATATCCAATGAGAATCTGTCTGTGATCCCAAGGGATGATAGATTGGGTCACATGTTATAAACAAGAAGTGCCTTTTTAGATTTCCAAGGTTAGAGATAGAAATATGTTAGCTGGGCTTCAGAAGTCCATGTTATCTGTACAGAATGTATGAGTATTATAATGAAGTAGCATAATTTCAGACCCCTGTAAGGGGAGAAGAGGAGGGCATGGTGTGCAGCTTCAATTTTAGGCTTTTATTAGAAATTAAATACATCTAACATTTGGGCGCTTACTCTAGATCTGATACAGTGTTAGATGCTTTATATAGATCATTTTACTGAATCCTCCTCACAAAAGCACTATGAGGTGCTTACTAGCTTGAACTTCATCAAAGCATGTGCTTCTCAACACTGTTCTAAGTTGAGAGTAGGGCAAACTACTCTGTAATGGACCAGATAGCAAATATTTTCAGCTTCACAGGCTGAGCAGCCTCTGTCCCAACTATTTAACTCTGCTTTTTTTCTTTCTTTTTTTTTTTTTAACTCTGCAGAAGTAGACAAGGACAGTGAGTGGGGTTGGTTGTATTCCACTAAAACTTTATTTATAAAAATAAAATATGCAGCTGGTTGGAGGTGGCATGTAGAACATATTTACTGACTCTTCTAAAAGTAGTCCTAGTTGTGGTAGTTTTGTTTTGTTTTGGTGTGTGTGTGTGTGTGTGTGTGTGTGTGTGTGTGTGTGTGTGTATGAGACAGGGTTTCTCTATAGGCCCCAGCTGGCCTGGAACTTGCTCTGTATACCAGGCTGGCCTTGAACTCTCAGAGATCCACCTGCCTCTGCCTCCCGACCTAGTTGTGGTTTTATTGCTAACTAGAGATCTTGAGTTTCTCTTCTAGCAGTATATGTTACAAAGAAGGTAGGTTTATTCAGTTCTGAGAACGACAGAAATCCATCATTTTGAGTCTGAGTCTAGTAAAGCATGAGTTAAGGGGTTGAGAAAATGATTTTAGACATTCTTGCATAAATCATGATTCTGTGGCACTTTGTAGTATAGTCTGCTTGCTTTTACCTTACTTTTCTTTCCACTTTATAGTCTGCTTTGAATGGTTGTTTAAGCAGTATGGGTGCCTGATTGAGGAACCTCAGCTATTTCCACCCAGAATACAGAACTGCATACAGTGCCAATTCCTTCAGAAGTTCTTGATGATGAGGGCAGTACATTAAACTTTCCTGTTTACGGTTTAAATGCCCCTAGCAGTTGCATTCAGAAATAGCAGAAAACTAGAGACTACTTAGTTGTTGAAGTTTAGACTAAGGCAGAATTCACATCAGGAAGGTGACTTGAAAATTATATCCAAAGACTAGAGCACCTATTTGATTAATTAATACTGTATGTTTTGAATGATATCTGAGGATCACTTAGAAAGCCAATATTTCCATAAAACATTTAAGCACAACATTTACGCTGTGGGAATAAAAGTAATATAAACTAATATACAACTATTGAAGGAATTCTGAAATAATTAGATGCGTGGTGGCGCACGCCTTAAATCCCAGCACTCAGGAGGCAGAGGCAAGACGATCTCTGGGGCAGAACCTGGAGGCAGAAGGTGAAGCACAGGTCATGGAGGAAAACTGCTTGTTGGCTTGCTTCCCTGGCCCATGCTCAGCCTGCTTTCTTTTTTTTTTTTTTAATTATTTCCATATGTGTATGAATGTACTGTCTGCATGCAAGTCTGTGCACCCGTGTCGTGCAATGCCACGGAGGTCAGAAGAGGGTGTCGGATTCCCCTGGAACTGGAGTTCTCCTGGAATTGAGTTTCAGACGGTTCTCGGCCGCCATGTGGGTGCTGGGGATTGAACCCGGGTCCTCTGTAGGAGCGGTCGGCGCTCTTAACCGCTAGGCCATCTCTCCAGCCCTCAGCCTGCTTTCTTATACAGCACAGGACCACCTGCCCACATGTGGCACTACCCACAGTGGGCTGGGCCCTCCACATCACCCAACGATCAAGAAAATACCCCACAGACAAGGCCACAGGCTAGTCCAATGGAGGGAATTCCCCAATCGAGGCTCCCCCAACCCAGGTGTGTCAAGTTGACACTAAAGTTATTCAGCCACAATAGTAATACAATTTTTAAAAATCTGACAGCATAGCTCAGTGTATTTAAAGTCCCTGCCCTTGTGGGATTAACATTCTGGTGAAGTGAATGAAATTGTAAAGAAATAAGCAAAATAATTTTGGTTTTTGAAAAAAAATTTTTTACCGGGTGGACCAATTAGTAAACATAAGCAATAAACATAAGCAAAGTCTAGGTGAACCCAATTAGCAAGCACCTGGTCCAGTTCTTGTACAACCCAGGGTCCTCAAGTCCAGTTGGAGAGACTCTGGATTTATAATTACTAAGAAAGTACAAATACTGGGATATGGTAGTAATCAGAGGTGAGACACCTGCTTATATAGAATGGTTAAGAAAGGCATCTCTTGGGGTTGGAGAGATGGCCTAGCGGTTAAGAGCGCCGACTACTCTTGCAGAGGACCTGGGTTCGATTCCCAGCACCCACATGGCTGCTGAGAACCATCTTTAACTCAGTTCCAGGGGAATCCGATGCCCTCTTCTGACCTCTGCAGCGTTGCAGACACAGGTGCACCAACCTACATGCAGACAGTATATTCACACACATAAAAGAAAGAAAGAAAGAAAGAAAGAAAGAAAGAAAGAAAGAAAGAAAGAAAGAAAGAAAGAAAGAAAGAAAGAAAGAAAGGCGTCTCTTAGGAAGTGACATTTGAGCTAAGACCTGAAGAGAAAGCTAACAATCTAAAGCAGTAATGAAGAACTTTTCTGGAAGAGGGGACAGTAGATGCAAAGGTATTGGACTGAGAAAGTGGTTTTGCACAAGAAAGTGTGGATGGAGCTGTATGCATAGAGGAGAATGGAAGCTGGAGAGAGGATCAGAGGCTACGTGGACATGGTAAGAAGTTTAAATTTGTTTAAAGAATAATGAGAAGCTATTGAAGAGTTATAAAAAAGGGAGCATATTACTTGACTGTATTTTTAGAAGTTGCTGGCCTTTTTTTCTTTCTTTTTTTAATGCTAGGCAAGTGCTCTGCCACTGAACTACATCCTGAGCCTCTGACATGCATTTTAAAAAACTTATTCTGGTTGCTATGTAGAGAATAAACTGAAGGATAAAAGTCAGAAGACTGCTCTTGTGCCGGGCGTGGTGGCGCATGCCTTTAATCCTAGCACTTGGGAGGCAGAGGCAGGTGGATTTTTGTGAGTTCAAGGCCAGCCTGGTCTACAGAGGGAGTTCCAGGACAGCTGGGGCTACAGAGAGAGACCCTGTCTTGAAAAGACAAAAAAAAATCAGAAGACAGGTTAGAAAGTTATTTCATTACAGATAGAAAACAGTGGTGGCTCGGTTACACTGGAGATAGTAAAGATGAGGAAAGCTGTATTGACTATCTGATGTGGTTTAGAGGAAGGAACAGCATGACATGGGATGGGAAGGCAGGTAAAGAATCAATAATGAGGCCGGGTGTGGTGGTGCACGCCTTTAATCCTAGCACTTGGGAGGCAGAGGCAGAGGCAGAGGCAGGTGGGTCTCTGTGAGCTGAAGGCCAGCCTGGTCTACACAGCAAGCTTCAGGCCAGCTGGGACTAAAAGGAGATCCTGTCTCAAAAAGACCAAAAAATAAAAAATAAAGAATCAATAAGAGTATGAGTTGGGTACACTGATATATGCCTATAGTGCCAGCTATTTAGGACCATACACTGAATACCAATTTGGGCAGCATAGTGAAACTCATCTCAAAATGAAATTAAAACAAATTAAGTAGACGGTGGTGCCATTTGCTAAGGTAGATAGGAAGAAGTAACTGACCCAAACTTGGTGTTCAAGCCTCCATTATTACTGATTTTTTTTTTTAAAGCAAGGTCATGCTCAGGGAGATTAGTTATTTGCTCAAGGTAATATGTGACAAGTGGTAATTTGCTGAAAGTAGAAAGCCTTCATGCAGGGATAATTAAACAGATGAGACTGGGAAGGAGGATGAATGTTAGTTAGATCCTGAATGCTAAATTAAGGATTTTTGTTTGATCCAGCTGGCAAGAGAATCACTATAAGGAAGGTGATCATGAAAGTGATGTTTTAGCAGTACAGATGTTTAGACTTAGCAGTAGCAGAAGTAAAAAGAAATATATGAAGAGGCAGAATTCTTCTCACCAGGACAGGGGTTGTATTAGCTACTTTGCTGTTGCTATGATAAAAACACTGACCAAAGGAACTTATAGAAGGAAGAGTTGATTTACAGTTCCAAAGGGGCAAGAATCCCTCATGGCAGGGATACAAGGCAGCAGAGATGGCCGGAGAGAAAAAAGCTTAGCGCGTCCATCCTGAAGCAGAGAAGAAAGCTTAGCATGTCCATCCTGAAGCAGAGAAGAAAGCTTAGCGCGTCCATCCTGAAGCAGAGAAGAAAGCTTAGCGCGTCCATCCTGAAGCAGAGAAGAAAGCTTAGCGCGTCCATCCTGAAGCAGAGAAGAAAGCTTAGTGTGTCCATCCTGAAGCAGAGAAGAAAGCTTAGCGTGTCCATCTTGAAGCACAGTCCCATTCCAAAAGAGAGAAATGGGGGGATACTGAAGAAAAAATACTGGACCAAAACAAGACTGTCATGCTCAGGGAGATTAGTGATTTGCAGGGAAACCCAGCAGGGAAAACAACAAATCCTGCAGCTCCATGTCTAGCAACTGGGACCTGACTTCTGCGAACCAAAGTTCCCAGAAAAAAACTTACATCTTCAAACTACTTCTGCAAGGCTGATTAACTGATTAAAGCTCTGAAGATTGGAGAGTCTGGAATGTTGCAGGTCCAGAGCCTAATTACTATCTCTGGCTACCTTTAGTCCCTAAATAGCCATTTCTTTTCCCATCTCTCTTTCTGACCTGACTTCCCATAACTAATGTGGGGTGTCCCATTTATTCCCAGGATGATCCACGTGGAAAACATGTGCAGGAAAGCACAACACATGGACGCATGTTAAGGTCCAAATACAGAGAGAGCTCTATTCCAAAATATCTGGTTATATAGACAGCATGACTCACTCCCAGGGCCAAATCCTAAACCTTTTTGTCACTACATCCCACCCCATGGGTGTGGCCAGGGAGGTCCCATTGGTTTAGAATGCTACCCATCTTAACTAAGTTTTCCCACAAATTAATAGATAAAACCCTTTTTAGAATATATTAACTTAGCAGACCACAGGTCCCAACAATAAAAAACTTAAGAATGTCATCAGATAGCATCTGAGACTCCCACACATACTTTGCTATGACCTTCTTATTGAATGTAACCAATGTATTTGAAAACTGTCTTGATTTATGACTTTTCTTTGTTCTTTTACTATAAAAACCCCATAAAACTGCTTCCATATCCCCTTTGAGGTGAGAGTTATGCTTTGCCTTGACAACTTCCAAAGGCCTGGATGGCTCAGCCCCTCCAGCTTTGCTGCTTGCATCATACAATGCTTTTTTGGGTTAGGACCGCTCCTTGTATGCAGCTGTCCTGGTAGATGTCTCATGGTTTTAGCATCTCTAACATCTTAGGATCTCCACTACCAACCAGGCTTCACTTTCACAGCTTCACTTCTTAGCCTGTAAGAGCCTTCTTTATGCAAGGGGACCCTTGCTGCACACTCCCTGGCCTTGACAGCTCTCTGAAACCAGAGAAGAACTGATGACCCCTTTACTCTTAAAGCCAGCACCAGGTGAACAACACTGCCAAGTTTGGCTCAAAGTTTGGGATGGGCCCTGGCCTGCCAGATTCACAGCTTTTTCTCAGCAGTGGTTTTCTAGGAATAGACACCCCCCAACACCCCTCCCACCCACCCCCAACATTTTCCTTTCACTAGATAGAGGCTTAGCGGGGTGTGGTCTTGCCCTGAAGGCATTCTTTCCATTGCTTCCATGCAAATCTCTTTAATCACATTAGTTTCATCTGTCAAAGGAGCAAGTGCCTTGGCTCCAACATTATTAAGCTTCCTAGTGTTCTTTTTCAATCCAAACTGTACATTCTACATTTCTTTCTGCCCCAGTTGCTTTTTTTACTGTAGATCTGCATAATATCCACCATTAATAACCACACCACTGATTCTATATTTGGTTTTCTTGAAATTTCCTCCATTACTTTTCAACTTAACCTCAGGTGGTAAGCTCTTAGACTATGGGTAGACTCTATCCAGATTCTTTGCCAAAATATCCCAGTTGTTGCTTGTCTTTATTTCCCTCTGGAACTACACTATTCTCAGCACTTTCTTCGAGGCTCCTACTAGATCTGACTATTAAGCTCTGCTTATAGCATTCAACTGCTTTTCTAGTCCAAACTTCCAAAATCTTCTATATTCTTCCAAAAACCCACAAGGTCTGGCCCACTCTATGGTACCATTTAATTTTGTATTTATTTATTTTGTCTTTTGAGACAGGGTCTCTCTGCAGCCCCAGCTGGCCTGGAACTCACAGAGATCTACTTGCCTCTGCCTCCCTAGTGCTGGGATTAGAAGCATGCACCACCATGCCTGGCCTCTGGAGCAATTTCTATCTTAGTCTCTTGTTGCTGTGATAAAACACTGACAAAAACCAACTTGGGGTGAAAAGGGTTTCTTTGGCTTATAGGCACAGTCCCACCATCAAGGCAAGTCAAGGCAGGAACTCAGAGCAAGAACCTGGAGCACAGACTATGGAGGATAGCTTGCTCTCCTGGTCTGTGTTTCTTATACAATACAGGACCACCTGCCCAAGGGTGGCACCACCCACAGTGGGCTGGCCCCTCCCACATCACACAACCATCAAGAAAATACCCCACAGACATGGCCACAGTCCAGTCAAATGGAATCAATTCCTCAGTTGAGGTTCCCTCTACCCAGGTGTGTCAAGTTGACAACTAAGCCTATCTAGCACAGGTATAAAGAAGAAAGAACAAGCATTATGGGAACTATCAGTGGGACAACTTATATTTGAAGTGCCTATGGAGTACCTAAGTAGAGGAGCCCACAAAGACAGTTAGATAGATGGGCCTAAAACTCAAGAGTAAGATCTGGGCTTGGGATAGAATCATTCATTATAGGGGCTGGAGAGATGGCCTAGCGGTTAAGAGCGCTGACCGCTCTTACAGAGGACCCGGGTTCGATCCCCAGCACCCACATGGCGGCCGAGAACTGTCTGAAACTCCAATTCCAGGAGAACCCCAGTTCCAGGGGAATCTGAGACCCTCTTCTGACCTCCGCGGCGTTGCACGACACGAGTGCACAGACTTGCATGCAGACAGTACATTGATACACATACAGAAATAAATAAATGCTGGGCGTGGTGGCGCACGCCTTTAATCCTAGCACTTGGGAGGCAGAGGCACGCGGATCTCTGTGAGCTCGAGGCCAGCCTGGTCTACAGAGAGTGAGTTCCAGGACAGCCAGAGCTACAGGGAGACCCTGTCTCAAAAAGACCAAAAAAAAGAGAAAAGAATCATTCATTATAAAGGTAGTAACTTAGCCAGGCATGGTGGTACACACCTTTAATCCTAGCACTTGGGAGGCAGAGGCAAGCCGATTTCTGTGAGTTCAAGGCCAGCTGGTCTACAGAGTGAGTTCCAGGCCAGCTGGGGCTATAGGGAGACCCTGTCTCAAAAAAGACCCCCCAAAAATTAAATAAATAAATAAATAAATAAATGTAACTTATGCAATGAAAGGAGATAAAAATGCACATGGCAGGGCTAGAGAGATGGCCTAGTGGTTAAGAGCACCGACTGCTCTTGCAGAGGACCCAGGTTCGATCCCCAGAACCCACATGGCAGCTGAGAACCATCTTTAACTCCAGTTCCAGGGGAATCTTATGACCTCTTCTGACCTCCACATCATTGCATGACATGGGTGCACAAACCTACATGTAGACAGTACATTCATACACATAAAAAATAAAATAAAAAATGCACATGGCAAATATGTAGAGTGGAAAAAAAAATCAAAAGTATAGTGATGAGAAACATTGACATTTTAAGGAACAGAGATAAGGAACTAAGAAAAAGAATAAACAGAAGGATGCTTTGGGAAGCTAGTTGGAAGAGAACTTCAAAAAACTGGAATGTTGGGCCTTGAGAGATGGCTCAGTGGTTAAGAGTACTGGCTGCTCTCGCAGAGGCCCTGGGTTTGATTCCCAGAACCCACAGCTAACAACCATCTATAACTCCAGTTCCAGGGGATCCAACACCCTCTTCTGACCTCTGAGGACACTGTATGACACAGATGCAGCCACACACATGCAGGCAATACACTCATAAACATAAAATAAAAATGATAAAATATTTTATATATAAAAGAAAGAAAAATGGCTTGGACATGGTGACACATGTTTCCCAGCACTCAGGAGACAGAGGCAGGTGGATCTCTGTGAGTTCAAGGCCTGGTCTACATAGTGAGTTTCAGGCCATCTGGGGTTACAGGAACACCCTGTTGCAAAAAAAAAAAAAGAAAAAAAGAAAAAAACGGGGGGCTGGAGAGATGGCTCAGCAGTTAAGAGCACTGGCTGCTCTTACAGAAGACCTGGGTTTGATTCCCAGAACCCACATGACAGTTAACAACTGTAACCCCAGTTCCAGGGGATCCAATGCACTCTTCTGACCTCCACGGGCATTGCATGACACAGGTGCCTCTGCCTACATGTAGGCATCACTGTTACACATACAATAAAAATAATAAATACAATATTTTTTAAAAAAGAAGAAAATTATTTCATTGTAGCATTATTTCTGATTCTCAAATATCTGAAAATGATAAGCCATTCTAAGTTGTATCAAGCAGAGGCTAGAGAAATAGCTCCGTAGTTAAAAACACACACTGCTCTTCCTAAGGACCCAAGTTCAGTTCCCAGCACCCATGTTGGGAAGCTCACAACCACTGTAACTCTAGCTCCAGGGGATATTATGCTCTCTTCTGACCTCTGGGCACTGCCCTTATGTGTACACACACGCGCACACACACACACACATCATCATCATCATCATCATCATAATGATCATGAAAAATAATAAAATAACTTAATAATAAAAATGTACCAAGTAGGAGAGATGTGAGGAAATAGGTGTTAAGCTGGCATACTAGTTACTTTTCTTGATAGTAACAATGTATGCAACAAGAGCAACTTCAGGAAGGAATGATTCGTTCCAGGTCTTGATTTGAGGGTACAGTCCATCATGGTGGGTGCCGCATGGCAGCAGGAGCTTTAGGCTGTTGGTCTATTTTGTTGTAGTCAAGAAGCAGAGAGGAATGCTGGTTCTCACCACAGTCTCCTTTTTCCTTAGAGACAGCCTTTCTGGGCCCCATCTTCTCATTTAATTTTGGACTCTTAAAGCTTTGTATGCAACCTGCATCCTGGACTTTCCTCCATATCACTCTCAGAATTTCCTTTACCATTCTTCTCAGAATTTCCTTTACCTTCTCTATTGAATGAATCCTTTATTTCTTGGATCTCACAATTGTTATTTGTTTTTCTCACTTTGAGTATCATTAAGTATCTTCTTGAGAGTTTTGTGGGAAATAACTCCTTAAGTTGATTGATAACTTGACTAGGTGTGAAAATCATTTACAGTCAGATTTTCGAGGTATTATTTCATTGTCTATTTTTACTTTTGAGGAGTCTACCATTCTGGTTCCTAATCTTTTGTATTTGGGTCTCTTTTTTTCCTTGGAAGCTTTTGGAATCTTTGTCATCTATGATATTCCATAGTGATCTAATTGCTTACTGCTCATTTTTGGGGTTTTTGTTTTTTTTTGGTCTTTTTTGAGACAGGGTCTCCCTGTAGCTCTGGCTGTCCTGGAACTCACTCTGTAGACCAGGCTGGCCTTGAACTCACAGATATATGCCTGCCTCTGCCTCCCAAGTGCTAGGATTAAAGGCGTGCGCCACCACGCCTGGCCTTCTTTTTTATTTTTTTTTCTTAATGAATTAGTATCTTTTTTCCTTCATCATGATAGGCTTTGTGTGGATCCTCTCAGTCTTTAAATTCTTGTCCTTCAGTTCTTCCTTAGTGTGGCCCCCAACACTACCCTGTAGCCATTGTAAACATCTGAATAAGGGTAGGCAAACTAGCAACTAGTTAGAGTCTTTTGAATTACTCTTACAGAGTAAACTTTTGGCATTCTTCCCTGTTGTTTGAGTCAAGGGGGAGTCATATCCAAGTTTTAAACGATTCTGTTTCCATTCTTACACCCAGTGACTGTAGACGTTCCATACCTCTAACTTCTCAGGTTTTAGTTTAAGTGAGTACACTGTTTTTCAGCTGGATAAATATGCATGTAATAGCCCAAATATACTTTTTTTCTTAAGTAACAGTACATATTGCCTTTGGTATGTGTAGGTTCTTTATCCACAGATTCAACCAACTATGAGATGAAAGCATTTTTTAAAATCTTATTTATTTATCTATTTATTTTTGGGTCTTTTCAAGACAGGGTCTCCCTGTAGCCCCAGCTGGCCTGGAACTCACTCCCTAGACCAGGCTGGCCTTGAACTCACAAAGATCCGCCTACCTCTGCCTCCCAAGTGCTAGGATTAAAGGCGTGCGCCACCACGCCCAGCTTAAATCTTATTTTTGTATGTGTATGAATGTACTGTCTGCATGTAGGTTTGTGCACCTGTGTCATGCAGTGTTGCGGAGGTCAGAAGAGGGTGTCTGATTCCCCTGGAACTGGAGTTAAAGACGGTTCTCAGCTGGGTGCTGGGAATCAAACCCAGGTCCTCTGCAAGAGCAGTCAGTGCTCTTAACCGCTAGGCCATCTCTCCAGCCCCTGAGATGAAAGCATTTTTAAAAAAATGCTGCCATCTCTCCAGCCCCCGAGATGAAAGCATTTTTAAAAAAATGCTTCTTAGGTCAGGTGTGGTGGCGCACACCTTTAATCCCAGCACTTGGGAGGCAGATGCAGGCAGACCTCTCTGAGTTCAAGGCCAGCCTGGTCTACAGAGTGAGCTCCAGGCCAGCTGGGACTAAAGGGAGACCCTGTCTCAAAAAGACAAAAAAAAAATGCTTCTGAGGAATAGAGAGATGGTTCAACAGTTAAAAGCACTTGATGCTCTTTCAGAGGACAGAGCTTGGTTCTCAGCACTCATGTTGGGCAGCTTACAATCTCCAGCTCAAGGGTATTTAATGCCCTCCTGTGGCCTCACATGCATGTACCCACACAGACATACACATAATTAAAAATAAATCTATTTTTAAAAACTGCTGAGTTTTTCCTTGTTCATTATTCCCTAAACAATACAGTATAACAGCTATTTACATACCATTTATATTATATTAGGTATTATAAATAACCTAGAGATGGTTAAAATATAGTGGAAGATGTGAGCAGGTTATATGCAAATAATGCCATTCTTTTATATAAGGAACAAATATCTGTGTATTTTGCCCCCTCAAGGGTTACTGGGGCCTATCTGCCATGAATACTGAGGAGTGATCTACTAGTGGAAAAGTCAGCAAGACAGCCCTCTTCCTTGTAGTCATCCAGGGACCCACTGACAGTGCCCTCTAAGAAGGTTACCATAGGGGTCATCTCCACTCTAGCCAATCAGAAGGAAAAAAATATAGATGAAGCAGTATATTTAGGAGCTTTGTATGGCCCAGGCCTGGAAGTGGGCATATCACTTGCTCCCATTCCATCCTCTAGAGTTCAGTCACATGCCTCTGCCTAACTGTAAAGAAGGATAGTCTAGTTATCTGCTCGGGATGAAGAGAACTTGGATTTTAATGAGCGGCTGGCAGTTGCTACCACTCTTGCCTTCTATGAAGTAAAATAAAATGCAAGTTTTCTATAGTCTGGATCAGTTATTTCTTAGCTGCCTACTGTTGAGACTTTTGTCAATATCTATTTTCTTTCGCTATTTCTTTTACTGTTTCTTTGTTCTCATGGGATTTAGGCCTTTTTTCTTTACTATCATATAAGTGAAATCTGGGTTAGAACAAGGTAAATTTGCTGCTTTGTTGTCACTTAAAATATGGAGGCATAGGGGCTAGAGAGATGGCTCAGTGGTTTAGAACTCACTGATCTTCAAGAGGACCCAAGTTCAATTCCCATCACCACATTGGGTGGCTCACAGCTACCTATAAGTTCAGCTGCAGGGAGATCTGATACCTCTTGCCTCTGAGAGCACTTGTACACACACACACACACACACACACACACACACGTGTGCGCGCAAACACAACCAAAAACCTTTAGAAAGTATGTAGGTATTGGGGCTGGAGAGATGGCTCCGTGGTTAAGAGCATTGGCTGCTCTTGCAGAAGACCAGGTTCAGTTAATAGCACCCACATGGCAGCTAACAGCCATCTATAACTCCAGTTCCAGGTGAGCCAATGCCCTCTTCTGACTTCCACAGGCATTGCAGGACAGAGATGGACTAATGTATGAAATAAAAATAATTATATGCTGATATAAAAAATACCTTTCTCTTCCAATTTTTTGAGACAGTTTCATGTATCATAGGCTGGCTTTGAACTCACCATGTAGCCAAAGATGATTTTGAACTTCCGATCTTCCTGCATGAACCATCATACATAGCTGGAATCAAAGAATTTGCATACTAGGCAAGCACCCTACTTACAGAGCTACATTACCCCAGCTCAAAACTATGTCTTTCATATATTAAGTGAATATAGAAAATTTCACAACAGTGTAGTATCACCCTATTTTTATTTTTTTTAATTTTTTTTAAATTTTATTTATTTCCGTATGTGTATGTATTGTCTGCATGCAAGTCTGTGCACCCGTGACGTGCAACGCCGCGGAGGTCAGAAGAGGGCGTCGCACTCCCCTGGAACTGGAGTTCTCCTGGAATTGGAGCTTCAGACGGCTCTCAGCCGCCATGTGGGTGCTGGGGATCGAACCCGGGTCCTCTGCAAGAGCGGTCGGCGCTCTTAACCGCTAGGCCATCTCTCCAGCCCTATTTTTATTTTTATGTGTATGATTGCTTTACCTGCATGTATATAAGTGCATTTGTGCATGCAGTGGCTGCAGAGTCCAGAGAAAATATTGGATCCCCCAGAACTGGAATTATGGATAGTTATTAGACACCATGTGGGTGTTGTGAACAGAACACAGGTCCTCTGTAAGAGCAGAAAGTGTACTAATCACTGAGCCATCTCTCCAGGCCCGTATCAGCCTATTTTCATATATGTTGGCAAAGGTGGCTTTTTTGGAAGTCCTTCTTTGGCTATGTTTCTAACTGTAATGGAAAGCCTTTCTCCTCTGACTTTATCTACTTAGTGAGGTTTCATATTTTACATTGACCATGTCGTTGAACTATTTTTATTCAATAAAAAAGGAAGAAAGGAAAAATCAGTAGGCCAGATGCAATGAAGAAGTTAGTAAAGTTGAGGCTAAATATATATCTAGGTTTGGGGGAGTGTCGTATGCTTTCTGTTCTTCCCAATATCTAGGAATTTTGAGTATGTTCTTTAGCCTATAGAGGAAGGCTCTAGGAGAAAGAGAGAAAATACAGAAGAAGGATGAAAATACAGAGAATAATTTCAGAATGTTCTTCATTTGTCTCAACTGGCTTCTGCAAGATTAAGAGCAGACAAATACTCTTGTGTTCAACAAGGCAGAAGGAGCAAGCTGCAGATGACAGATTCTGAGTAAAGGACATCTTGTTTAAGACAGGGTCTCACTAGGTAGCCCTAGGTGACCTGGAATTCACTCTGTAGAGCAGGCTAGCCTCAAACGCACAGATTTTGGGCTGCTTCTGTCTCCTGAGTGCTGGGACTAAAAAGCATGCACCACCAAGCCCAGCTGATCAAATTACCTTTAAAGCCCCTTTTGCAAAACTGATTTGAGTTGGTACTGCCAAGTATGGACTTAAGAGAAACTATCACCCCCCCTCTAGTGTGGTTTGACCTAGGAATCCAGGTTCATTAGTGAGAGAGATAAGAATTTCTGTTGAAGAGCAAAGTGTTCTCTCAGTATTGTGTCATAAAATCCAACATTTAGCACTTCCTCTAACAACCTTTGTAAGTTCTTTTCCTCCTTTTTTCCCAAGGACACTAATTTAGAACCAGCTTTGCCAAGAATCAGTATATTTTGGGAATCTGTTTCTTTGCCTCACTAGGGCTACACTGAGTCACAGTTCCATAGTTCCACAAGTCTGATTCCCTTGTTCCTTAGATAGCAGGAAAGTGGCATATAATGACCTCCTATGCTATCCTCTTCCCCAGAAACATTCTAGGTTTAGACTTTTAAGAGTAGTTCCTTCCCACTTGAATCAGAGGACAAACAGAGCATTTGTCAGACTGTTGGGGCTAAGCTGTAGCCTTTGAGAATTTTTAAGTGTAACTGTAAAGTGGGCATAAAATTTCTCAGGTCAAATGACTTATTTTCAAGAAATTTCTTAACTTTTATTTTTTTGTCTTTTAGAGATAGTTAACTTTTTTTTTTTTTTTTTTTTTTTTTTTGAGACAGGGTCTCCCTGTAGCCCCAGCTGTACTGGAACTCGCTATGTAGACCAGGCTGGCCTTGAACTCACAGAGATCCGCCTGCCTCTGCCTCCCAAGTGCTGGGATCAAAGGCATGTGCCACCACATCAGCAAAATGTCTTAACTATAAAAAGGAGAGATGTTGGGGCTGGAGAGATGGCCTAGTGGTTAAGAGCACTGACTGCTCTTGCAGAGGACCCGGGTTTGATCCCCAGCACCCACATGGCGGCTGAGAACCATCTGTAACTCCAGTTACAGGAGAACTCCAGTTCCAGGAGAATCGGATACCCTCTTCTGACCTCCGTGGCATTGCACGACACGGGTGCACAAACCTACATGCAGACAGTACATTCATACACATAAAAAATAAATAAAATTTTTAAAAAAGGAGAGGTGTTTTGAATTTTCTGGAGGCCAGAAAAATTTTCTGAGGCCAGACAGAGGAATATGACTGTATCCACCCTAGAAACTCCTAAGTTCTGTCAAAACACAGATTTAAACACCCATCATTCCGTTTCCTAACTTTAGGAGTCCTGGCACATATATAAGGTCTTTTAAGTTCTCTTCATGGTCATTGCCTGAGCCTTTTAGACCCCCCCCCCAATTTCTTGTTTATCAAAGGAAGGGGGAAGCTGGGGATTGGGGTTATTGTAGAGTTTGCCTAGCATGCAAATACTAGCATGTCCTGGGTTCAGTCCTCATCACTACAGGAGTGTATGGGAGAGAAAGAGGAGGAGGAAATGGATGAGTGGGTAGCAAGACAGGGCAGGGGTGCTAGTGATCGGAGCCTAGAGGCTGCTGCCAGCAAGGAAAGTCCCGTGGGGTTTTCCCGGTTCCAGTGTGTCTGTTAAGGGGCTTACTCAGAAGCCAGGTGTGGTGGTGCTCACCTTTAGTCTTAGCATCTGGGAGGCAGAGGCAGGTGGATCTCTGGGATAATGAGGCCAGTCTGGTCTACATAGCAAGTATAGGCCAGCTGGGGCTGGAGACCCTGTGTCAAAAGATCTCCCCCCAAAAAGAGGTTATTCAGGGCTAGAGAGATAGCATATGGTTAAGAGCACTGGCTGCTCCTGCAAAGGACTGGGGTTCAGTTCCCAGAACCTACATTACAGCTAACAACTGTCCATAAGTTCCTGGAAATCCAGTGTCCTCTTCTAGCCTCCATGGGCATTGTACAAATGGTGTACTCATATACATACAGGGGGAAACTCATACACATAAAATAAAAATAAGTGAATAAAGAGGCTTACTCAATGGTGAATTCCTGTCTTCCAATTCCATTTACCTTGTTGATAACTCCACCTACAGAAGAGCCAGGCCCACAAGGCATCTGCAGAATAAATGTACAAAGTAAGACTATAAGGGGATGACACCTAACATAGAAATAAGGAGAGCTCTGACTGCCCATAACAATGAGCTGCCCTTCCAATAAAATACTTAGACTTGTGTAGGAAATACAGAGATCCCTTATTCCATAGTAAAGCTTTTTTCTCCTTCCCCTTGCAAGGGAAGAAGGCAGACGTCCACATCACTGGGTCTTTCAGTTCTTTTCAGCCATAGTCATTGGCCACATCCCCATTTCTCAATGTCCTACTTTGCTCTTTCATTCATTCAGAGTTGTCTGTTACACATTGGTTTACAGTACCTGCCCTGACAACACTAGTGACATCTCCACCTGAGGGAAGGATAAGAAGCAAAGTTGGAGCTCAGTTATTTTAGGCTCCTTGATTGTTTCTGTGCCGCCCGGGGTACCAGGGGAGCGGAAGAAGTGACCTGAGAGTAAAGATTCCTCTGCTTTCTATCCCTCAAGCAACCGCATAACATTCTGCAGAGGCGCCTCATGGAAACCAACCTGTCCAAGCTCCGAAGCAGTCGTGTCCCTTGGGCCTCCAAGAGTAACAAACTCAATCAGGCTAAGTCTGAAGGGCTAAAGAAGTCTGAAGATGATGACATGATTTTGGTGCCTTGCCAGGTAATATTCAGAGAAAAGCTTTCCTAGAGTTTTCTGGAAAATGGGATTTGGGACCCTTTATGATCTCAATAGTAGGCCCTCTCCCCCAAACTTTATAACAGTGACTGTTATCATAGAAGTAATAAATGAGTTTTGAAGTTGTATATACTGGCAATATATACAATATTTTATGTGTGTGCATTTTTTTTAGACAGGGTCTCCCTATAACCTCGGCTGGAACTCACTCTGTAGACCAGGCTGGCCTTGAACTCACAGAGATCCACCTGCCTCTACCTCCCAAGTGCTGGGATTAAAGGCATGTGCCACCATGCCCTGCCCAAGATGGTTCTTAGCCACCATGTGGGTGCTGGGAATTGAACCCAGGTCCTTTGCAAGAGCAGTCAGCACTCAACTGCTGAGCCATCTCTCCAGCCCCATGTGCATTCTATGGGAAGGACTAAACCTTTTTTTTTTCTTTTTCTTTTTTTGACCCAGGGTCTCCCTGTAGCCCCAGCTGTCCTGGAACTTACTATGTAGACCAGAATGGCCTTGAACTCAGATCAGAGGTCCTCTACCTCTGCCTCCCAAGTGCTGGGATTAAAGGTGTGTACCACCATGCCTGGAAAATTTTCTGAAACATTCATTTTTTTATTTATATTTGAGTGTATCTGTGTATGCCATGTATATACAAGTACTCAAGGAGGCGAGAAGAGGTTGTCAGATCTCCTGGAGCTGGAGTTACTGGAGGTTGTGAGCTAAGTGACATGGGTACTGGGAACCAAACTCTGGTCCTCTGGAAGAGCAGTAGGTGCTTTTAACCAGTCATTTTATTTTATTTTATTTATTTATTTATTTATTTTTGTTTTGCCTTTTTTTTTTTTTTTCTTTTGAGGACATTGGTTCCTGTAGCCTCAGCTGGCCTGAAACTTGCTCTGTAGATCAGGCTGGCCTTGAACTCACAGAGATCTGCCCTGCCTCTGCCTCCCAAGTGCTAGGACTAAAGGCTTGTGCCACCACACCTGACATTTTTTTTAAAGACAGGGTCTCCCTGTAGCCCCAGTTTGCCTGGAACTCATATAGACCAAGCTGGCCTTGATCTCACAGAGATCTCCTTGTCTCTGCCTCCCAAGTTATGGGATTAAAGGCATGTACCATCACATCCAGCTCTGTGTGTGTGTGTGTGTGTGTGTGTGTGTGTGTGTGTGTATGTGTGTTTGTTTAAAGGACTAGCTCAGAGGTGGAACATTTATCTAGCTGGGGTTTGATCCCCATCATGATGAAAAAAAATATTATGTACTTAGTATATAGAGAGTACTTTGGCAAGCCAGATTTAGTAGTGGATAAAGATGGTATAGTATCAGCCAACTGGGAGGTTTGACATCTATTGCTTATTCTCTGTCATCCCTTTGCCTCTCAGTTCCTTTTGAACAGTATGTTTCCCTTTCCCCACAGTGTGCTGGAAAGGATGTGAAAGCCTTGGTTGACACAGGCTGTCAGTATAATCTCATCTCCTCAGCCTGTGTGGACAGATTGGGGTAAGTAGCCACTTGTGCTAGGTGGAAGTCAATGTAACTACACTTTTTTTTTGTAACTACACTCATTGCTTGACTCTCACTTAAGGCTAGAGGTACTTGAGTGTATCCACAGAAGCACAGAAAGACATACATTTTTAAATTAGATTGAGAGTTCTTAGTAGAAGGAAGAGTTAGTTTGTCAGAGTAGGAAAATCCAAGAAGTCTTGAGTTTTCTGTTAACTCCCACTTACTAAATTTTCAGCAGATCTCTGGACTTTAGAATGAGTGAGTTTCAGACTCTGGCTCAGTATATGCCCTTCTCTGATCCACCAGACAGCAAGTTAGAAATGACTTTCCTGTTGTCCTGCTGAGTAGAAGCAAGGATGTGGTTGGCCTGCACTGCTTAGCCTCAAATATACTAGGCAGAACTGAAAATATGGCTTCTGGATTTGCACCGTTGTAGAGGTGATTATCTGGGGAGCGTTTTAGTGCCTTTCTCTTTGTGAGGAAATATAAACTCAGATCCTAATGTTGCCCTGCTGGATACTGAGTGTGAGGTATATTCCCAGGATACTGAGGGTCTTCTTCAATAGCTGGAACTGGGTTCTCCCCCTTCTAGTCAGAGAAAGCTGTTCTGTCTCTTACCTCCTGTTAGTTCAACCTCTAGTGTTATTTCCTGCTTCCTAGTTTTTCTTCCAAGGTACCAGATGGTCCTTGAGGTATCTAGCCTGGAATAAGTGAGATCAACTCCATATCATTTTCCATATTTCTAGCCCTATGTACAATAATCAATCATATCCCAGACCAAATCTCTGCAATGAAATAGTCATTGAGATAGACAAAATAGCCTGTTCTGAACTTCATCCAGGACATACACATTGTCAAGTGGGCTTACACAGGGCTTCATTTGGGTCATCAATGATCATATTGCATGATCTGTTTCTTCTGGATAGCCTTGTTCTCATTCCTCACAACTACTATGACTCTCTAAAGTTGGCTCTGTGGATTTTGTACATTGCTTTTCAGAGTGGGGGAAGCAGGATTCCAGGACTGATGTGAGAAGAATCTTGTTTTTTTTTAATGTGGCAAAGAAATGAGAGATGGTACAATATGATGGTTCCAGAAAGACTAGCAGTGTCCTGGTGCATAATTAGGCAGCAGACTGCCATGATTTCAGAGGAATTAATAACCATCTGTAAAACTGCAATTAGTTTTCTTTTGGATGGGCTGTAACACCAAAAGAGGCGAAATGGGGGAGGAGAGCAGAAGCGTTGGCACGGAAAGTCCATAATTAAGGATTTATCCACCAACCCATAATAGCTTGGGTGCTAGCTATTCCAATCAGCTTAGATAATTATGTGAAACTTCGATGCTATTCCTTTCCTTCCTCCCGGCAAAAGCAAGTCAAAGTAATGAGAACTTTTTCCATAATATTCTTTGCTGATACCCATATCAAAGTACTTACCAAATAAGTGCTTGTCCTCAGTAACCATATAGGCTAAGACAATCTGATGAGAATAAAGAAAGGAGGGGAAAATTAGACATTGAATAAAGCTTCTAAAATTAGGATTAACCTGCCATAATACCACTAACCACAGAGAGTAAGAAAACAAGTTACTTAAACTGTCTCACACATAGGTGGGGATGTTAGGAAGCGGGGTAGAATTCTCTGACTGTGTCAAATCATGTTTACAAAAATGCAGGTAATGATGTAAGCTTTTTTTTTTAATCTTTTTGAGACAGGGTCTCTCTGTAGTCCCAGGTGGCCTGGAACTCTCTGTGTAGACCAGGCTGGCCTTGAACTCAAAGATCTGCCTTGCCTCTGCCTCCTGAGTACTGGGATTAAAGGTGTGCACCACCATGCTCAGCTGATGTGAGCTTCTTAAAAAACAGGAAACAATGCCAGGCATGGTGGTGCATGCCTTTAATCTCAGCACTTGGGAAGCAGAGGCAGGAGGATCTCTCTGTGAGATGGAGGCCAGCCTGGTCTATATATTGAGTTCCCTGCTAGCTGGGGCTACAGGGAGATCCTGTCTCAGCATCAACTAGGAAACAAGTTTTATTTTGTTTTTCTTTTTTATTCCCTACCCTGATATGTTTAGGACAAAGTTTTGAAACAAGATCAATCTGGCTAGCTCTCTTCTTAAACAATGTGAACTTTGGGAAATCCCTAAAGAATCCCAAGTATGGGTCAGAAACCTTTGCCAATGAGATTTTCATATCTTTCTCTCTGGTACAGACTGAAAGACCACGTCAGATCTCACAAGCACGAAGGAGAAAAGCTTTCTCTGCCCCGGCATCTCAAAGTAGCAGGCCAGATTGAGCACCTGGTCATTACAGTGGGCTCTCTCCGCCTGGATTGCCCAGCAGCTGTGGTTGGTGAGTTAAATTGGGGACTGGACCCTCAAGAGGTCTTGCGCCTATAATCCTGACTTCAAAACCCTAGGCCCCCACCCCCCTGTGCCATACACTTTGTCCTCATTTTGCCCTTACAGTCCTAAATGAGTCTTAAGCTACGTGCAGAAAAGGGAATTTGAAATTCAAATAAAACAATTCATGGAGTAAGAAAACATTTGTTGTTTTGTTGTTGTTGTTGTTTGAGACAGGGTCTCATCATATAGTCCTGGCTGGCCTAGAACTTACTACACAGACCAAGCTGGCCTTGAATCACTGACACCTGCCTGATTCTGCCTCCGAAGTGTGGGAATTAAAGGCATGCACCACCACACCTGCCAAGAAAATATTTCTTAATTTTTAAAATGTACTATACTGGGGCCAGAAAGATTGCTCAGCAGGCTAAGATGTTTACTGTCAAGTCCAACACTTGAGTTCAATCCCTGGAACCAACATGGTAGAACCAATTGTCCATAAGTTGTCCTTTGACATTCACATGTACTCCATGGCACAGGTGTACCTCTCCTGACGCAAATGAATAAATAAATGTAAAAATTTTAATAATAAAAAGAAAAAAATTATACCAGACTACAAAAGACCATTTTCATGCAAGTATATAAATGTACTTTGAGCATTCCCCTCTCTTTTCACTCTCCTAATCCTTTCTTTTCCCTAGACCACTACTTCCATCTTATCTCTACATGTATGATTTCATGTATTTATATGAGAGTAAATATGCAGTGTATGTCTTTCTGATACTGACTTCTGACAATGAGTCTCTCCAGTTGCATCCATTCTCCTACAAATGACATATCTTCATTCTTTTATGTCTGAAAAAAAAATCCATTGTGTGTCTAAGCCACAAGAAAACAGATTTTTGGGGGGTTGGGAGAGATGGCCAAGCGGTTAAGAGCACTGACTGCTCTTGCAGAGGACCTGGGTTCGATTCCTAGCACCCACATGGCGGCTAAGAACCATCTTAGGCTGGGCATGGAGGGACACGCCTTTAATCCCAACACTTGGGGGGCAGAGGCAGGTGGATTTCTGTGAGTTCAAGGCTAGCCTGGTCTACAGAGTGAGCTCCAGGCCAGCTGGGACTTAAGGGAGACTCTGTCTCAAAAAAACAATTAAATAAAAAAAAAAGAAAACAGATTTTGTGAGTGAGAGAGATGGAAAGTGATTAAGAGCACTGGCTGCTCTTGTGGAAGACTTGGGTTCAAATCTCACCACCCATATCACAGCTAACAACTGTCCATAACTCCAGTTCCAGGGGATCTGACACCCTCTTCTGATCTCTGCAGGCATTGCACAACATGGGTGCACTTAAATACATCTAGGCAATACACTCATACACACAAAAAATAAAATATTTGTTAAAGAAAATAGCCTCTTTTTTACATTTACTCTGTGTGTGTGTGTGTGTGTGTGTGTGTGTGTGTGTGTGGCATGCTTATGTGACATGAAGCTTGTATGGAGGTCAGAGGACAACTTTCCAGAGTCAGTTCTCTCCCAGCTTGTGGATTCCAGGGATTAAACTCAGGTCATCAGACACCAGTTGTCTTAACCCACTGAGCCATCTCACTTGCTCCAAAATAGACATTTTTAAAAATTTTATTTATTTATTGTGTGTATGAATGTACTGTCTGCGTGTAGGTCTGTGCACCCATGTCGTGCAATGCCACGGAGGTCAAAAGAGGGTCTCGGATTCCCCTGGAACTGGAGTTCTCCTGGAATTGGAATTACAGACAGTTCTCAGCCACCATGTGGGTGCTGGGGATCGAACCCGGGTCCTCTGCAAGAGCAGTCGGCACTCTTAACCACTAGGCCATCCCTCCAGCCCCCCCCCCATTTTTTTTTCGTCTTTTCCAGACAGGTTCTCCCTGTAGCCCCAGCTGTCCTGGAACTCACTCTGTAGACCAGGCTGGCCTTGAACTCACAAAGATCCACCTGCCTCTGCCTCCCAAGTGCTAGGATTAAAGGCGTGCGCCACCATGCTTGGCCCA
>VZQC01006682.1:409039-464194 GCA_009823505.1 Rhizomys pruinosus | reverse complement strand
CCTCTGTAAGAGCGGTCGGCGCTCTTAACTGCTAGGCCATCTCTCCAGCCCCAAATTATCCACTTTTTTTTTTTTTTAATTTCTAAAAATATGGAACGCTTCACGAATTTGCGTGTCATCCTTGCGCAGGGGCCATGCTAATCTTCTCTGTATCGTTCCAATTTTAGTATATGTGCTGCCGAAGCGAGCACCAAATTATCCACTTTTTAAGAACAGTGTCTGTGTGTGTGTGGGGGGGGGTGTTTTGAGACAAGTTTCAATATGTAGCCCAAGCTGGCATTACAGGTGTGTGCATGAACAGCTTTTAAGTCACAGTTTTATTTGCCTTCAATTCACCTCCTTTGAGTTTGCTATCAATTCTGACATTTCCTTCTCATTTCAGCACTTCAGAAGCATAACTACAGCCTGCAGCACGTCTGCATGTGTGCACACACCAGGTTGATAAACTGAGAAAACTGGGTTTGAGCCAAATGCGGTAGCAACTTGCTGTGGACAAGTCCTTCCCCCCAGCGCATCTGTGGGGCTCCTTCCCGCTCAGACCTGTCTAGACTATAATCTGTGCTTAGAGATCTTGTCTGGTTATAGCCATTGTTTTTACTCCTTTGAACATTTAGTTTACAGACCGTTTTGACACTGCCAGATCCCGTTCGAGCCCCATTTCTCTGCTTCCTCAAGAATTTGCTTTTATTAATCCAGTGTAGGGGCTGCCGGGTTCTATTTCTCTAGAAATACCACTTGCTTCTTTTTTGATAGTTAAATGTATAATAAATAGGAATCTTTTACCTCCTTTAAGCTGTTTCAAAGAGGTGTAGAGACTTATGTCTTGAAGTTAGAATCTCTTCTAATGAAGTCAATGATTTCTCCAGTCTGAATTGATCTGAAAGAGCCTTACAGAGGTTATCTAGTCCAAAGCTTTCTTTAAACATGCAGACAGGCAAGTGAAACATCTAAACTTACATATTAAGTCAGTGGTAGAAAGGATTCAGACTTTAGACCTGACTTTCAAGCCAAGGTTCTTGTGCTGCTTCATTTGTTTCTAACCCTTGAGAGGTAAGTATGCAAAAAGGCAGGGTAGAGGATGTGGCTTAGTAGAGTGCTTGTCTAACCTGTACAAGACCCTAGATTCAACTGCCAGGACCAGACATGGAGAGGTGGCTAGGTATTAAGAGCACTTGCTGTGTTTGGATCTCAGCATCCATATAAAAGCTGGGTGTGGTTCCATGTGCACCTGTAACTCCAGATTGAGGAGTGGAGACACAAGACTCACCGGAGCTTCCTAGCTGCCAGTATAAGCAAAAATAAGAGAGCTCCAGGTTTAGCAAGAGACCATGCCTCAAATGAACAAGACAGAGAGTGACAGAGGGTATGACATGCTCCTCTGTCCTCTGCACACGCACAGACACATGCCTGCACATACACTCACACATTCGTGCATATATACTCATTATCATAGACACATACCACACCAAAAAATAACAAAAAACAGAGTACAATGATCAGACAGTGAAACAGAAGGAGGAAAAAACAGATAGGAATACTAATCTGTGAGATAACATTGATTATCTGACTGTCATCATGAGACACTGGTTTCCCTAAGGTCCAGTCAGAATTTCTGACTGTCCTGTTACATGTCTAACAAAGATTCAAGTAGCTGGAAAGAGGGGTAGGGAAAGGAAATGGGGAAGGAAATGGGGGAAAACCAACAAACCACAAAGTAGGACCAGAATAGAAGGGAGGAAACTAAGTGTGCTCAGCCTGGGAGGCCCACCATGGAGGCTAAGAGGAGTGCAGACCAGGCAGGGAGGTGGAGTTGGGAACCCTCCTTACAGGGAAGGAAGTAAAGCAGCTGGCAGCGCTGAGAACAACCTTCCTAACTTCCCAATGTTCCCCAACCCTCCTCCGTGCAAGGGGCAATCAGAGGGTTTTTTAAAGCTCCCCCCATCCGGAGTGTCAGCCTAGACACAGAGTACTTGTAATGGAATTCCTCTCAGTTCATCATATAGAAGTATTTGGGCAAGTCAGAAAAAGAGCCACCTGTGAGTATCTCTTCAAGATATTCCTAAATCTAGCCTTGGTTCATAACAGCAGTTCTCAAGGTTGAAACTTTGACCCTTATCAGGTATCGCCAACTCTGTTATCCAGTGTTCAGTCACTGGTCCCTACAAAAGACTCTTCATGTTTTGGGCCTCAGAAAAACTCGGTAACCCCCGCTGGTACAACTAAGCAGTCAGTTATCAATGGGGCGTTCCTAAGGCCCATTTCCTGTCAGCTCAGCCATGGTAGGGGAGGCTACATCTGAAACTCAGTAAGGGTGACCTAGCCCCCCCAGCTTTCGGCCTCCCCGCCCCTCCCCTCAGTCCTGTTGCTTTTCTTGGGAGGTGCGTGCTCCTTTCCACTTCCTGCGCTTCTCCCCTGCTTAGCACAGCATCATGTTGGCCCGCTTCTCATCTCAGAACAAAGTTGAAAGTTGAAAGATGTCACCCCTTATTTCCCTACTGGAAAGTTCTACCCCAAGCTTTAATTCTTGGTGACAAGGGAGGAATGTTGCAGTTCCTTCTAGCTTATTCTGTGGATTTTCTGAGGACCAAGTGAGACCAGGAATTCTGAGGTTCTGGAAGGATGCAACTATTTCTGGCCCTTTGAGTTAAGCACTGTATAGCATAGGGATAATTAGATTGCTTTTAGTGTGAAAAGCCTCTGAAAATCAGTGATTTTCCAGTTTCAGAATAGAAACAACCAGGGTGAACCAGACTTAACGTCATAATTCACTCAGTGTATTCAAATCACTTACATTCTCTAACCAAATAATTTTAAGTCCAGGCATGTTAGAGACACCTAAAAAATGCCTAAAGATAATTATAGGAGGAAGTCAAGGTTCATTAACACCATTAAATATTTCCAAGTTGATTAGTTGCTCAGCCTCTGTCTCCCTAATGTTCACAGGGACACTGGCTCTACTTTGGGGGCATGGCAAAGTAAGAAGGTAAATCAGTTCTTTCTAGAATTAGAAAATTCTAGCATTTCTAAGGATGTGGGAGACTGTCTACCACATCATAACTCCGAGGCAAGTCAGGAGGGAGTAGTGTCAGACCTGTCTCACTCTTCATTAGATGTCCATCTCACAGGAAATTTGAAAAATAACTTTATTGTTTGGTAATTCTGTGGCTAATTTGAAGAACGAGTATCTTTTGACTTTTCTCTTTTCTTGCTGTGCACACTCCCCGCTAGTATGATTTTTCTGACCCGTAGCTCAGAGCATCTTTCGACTGGATTCCCTGGTATGCCAGCTGCTCCTGCTCCTGTGTACTAGGAATACCATTCAGGCCAGGGATGCGGAGGAGGCGAACGGGATTCCTCCCTTCTGTTGCCAGGCCCCCTGCATCGGCACTTCATCTGCTCAGTGTTTCTGGCTGTATTGGGTTCATCTGTGACACTGATGTAACAATAAAGTGAAACTTTCCCTCCGTGTGCTGTCTCACAGTCTCTCTGTCAGGGCTCCAGCCTGGAAGGTGGAGGAGCCCAGGCCCAATCTAATTGCATCAATATATTTCAGTTTTACAGCCTTCTAAACACATGGCTTTGTGGTTTTTAGTTCTTCAACTGCTGCAAGTCCTTCAGTTCCCACTTATGGATTTGGATAAATTGGTGAACCTCATTGAGCTTGGTTTTACAGTCTGTAAACAGAAGCAAAAGTACTGAGCTCGCAGTGTGAAGTGAGAAAATACATGTTCAGTGTGCTTTGGTAGTTACCACATCTTCATATACAAGAACAATCTGCAGGTTGAATCAACCAGCAGTATATGAGAGAACACTTCTAGAAAATGTTTATAACAAATAGGAGAGGTTTGGGAAGGGAAAAGGTCAAATTAACCTTAACATGTAGTTGAAGTCACTGTCCAAATGGCATTCCAAATAAATGCATTTTGTAGATGACAAAAAACTTTATTTATTTATTTGTGTTTTTGAGACAGGGTCTCCCTGTAGCCCCAGCTGGCCTGGAACTCGCTCTGTAGACCATTATACCTGTAATCCCAGCACTTGGGAGGCAGAGGCTGAAATATGACCTGCTTTCTACTTCATACTTCATTCAAGAAATAATCAGAACACCTACCATGCTAACACATCCCCTCAGTAGCACCTCTATGAATGCATTTCTTTTTTTTTTTTTTTTTTTTTTAATTTTCATATGTGTGTGAATGTATTGTCTGCATGCAGGTCTGTGCACCCGTGTCGTGCAATGCCGCGGAGGTCAGAAGAGGGTCTCGGACTCCCCTGGAACTGGAGTTCTCCTGGAGTTGGAGTTACAGACGGTTCTTAACCGCCATGTGGGTGCTGGGGATTGAACCCGGGTCCTCTGCAAGAGCGTCGGTGCTCTTAACCGCTAGGCTATCTCTCCAGCCCTATGAATGCATTTCTTCTCCCTGGTCACTGCTACCTTACTCCAACACTAAAACACTCTGTAACTTAGTTGCCACCCCTGCCATATACAGTTGTGTCTGTCTGTTTACTGATGCACACCCAGTACCCTGGACGCATTCATCATTGAAGTATTTTACAAATATTTGAATAAATACTGGCTATCAGAAGTTTTGAGAACTTTCCTCCAGAGAAATTTTAAGTCCCTTTTCTAGAGAAAATACTTGTGACATTTGGAGTTTTTAAAAATTTTATTTAGGGGCTGGAGAGATGGCTTGGCAGTTAAGAGCGCCGACTGCTCTTGCAGAGGACCCGGGTTCAATTCATAGCACCCACATGGCAGCTAAGAACCATCTTTAAGCCGGGCATGGTGGTGCATGCCTTTAATCTTAGCACTCGGGAGGCAGAGGCAGGTGGATCTCTGTGAGTTCAAGGCCAGCCTGGTCTACAGAGTTGAGTTCCAGGCCAGCTGGGGCTATATGGAGACCCTGTCTCAAAAATAAATAAATATAAAAATAAAAATTATATTTTATGTATATGAGTGTTTTGCTTACATGTATGTAAAGTACACCTGTGCATACAATGCCTGCAGAGGCCAGAAGAGGGCATTGGATCCCCTGGAACTGGAGTTACAGGTGTTTGTTAACTGCCAAATGGATGCTGGGAACTAAACCCAGGTCCTCTGCAAGAGTAGCCAGAGCTCTTAACCTCAGAGCTATCTCTCTACCCCAACATTTGGAGATTTCTTGATCACCATATGTGGTACTTAAAATTTTTTTCTTTGAAAAATACCCACAGCATCGGGCATGGTGGCACATGCCTTTAATCCCAACATTTGGGAGGCAGAGGCAGGTGGATCTCTGTGGATTCGAGGCCAGCCTGGTCTACATAGTGAGTTTCAGACCAGCTGGGGCTACAGGGAGACTCTGTCTCTAAAGACCGAAAGGAAAGGAAAGGAAAGGGAATGGGAAGGGAAGGGGAAGGGAAGGGGAAGGGAAGGGGAAGGGGAAGGGGAAGGGAAGGGGAAGGGAAGGGAAAGGGAAGGGAAAAAGGAAAAGGAGAAAGGGAAAGGAAAAAGGAAAGGAAAGGAAAGGAAAGGAAAAGAGAAAGGAAAAGAGAAAGGAAAGGAAAAGAGAAAGGAAGGAAAGAAAGGAAGAAAGAAAGAAAAAGACATCCACAGCAAGAAATTCTCATTTTATGGAATTGTTCATCATATATATTGCTATAAATTCAAGTTCAGCCTCATTTATATAGTGAGTTCCTCTGTCTCAATTCCCAACCCCCCAATAAAAAAGAATGCTGCACTGATTATAAGCCAGCACCTTGTCACACGACCTTCCTCTTCCTTCTCCTCCTCCTCCTCTTGTGCCCCTTCCTTTTTTGCAGGGCTGGGGATCAAACTCGGGCTTGTGCATGTGAGGTTACCAAGCTCTAGCTATGTCTCCAGATCCACTAACTTTGTAAGGCCTCATTCATACATAAGATTGAACAGCCAAACAGTTCCAGTCATTTAAGAAAAGCTTCAAAGACAAATGCCTGATCTGAATTGGAAAATGATGTAAAAAAAAAAAAAAAAAAAAAAAAAAAAAAAAAAAAGACTGAAAACCCCGACATGGTCAACTAAGAAAGCAAAAGAAAACAGAGAAACATTCTCAGAAAAATTACACCCTCCAATTCCAGGATGTTTAAAGGGAAGTGAGCTGGGCAAGAAAGTCCTGCCCAAAACAACATGGTAAGTATGTTAGGTACAAATACCACATAATCCTACCTACACGTAGAACCTGAAACAATCACATTCATAGAATCAGAGTGGAATGGTGGCTATGAGAGGCTCAGGCATGGAAGGGATGGACAGACACTGATCAAAGGTCACAAAGTTTTAATTAAATGGAAACAAGTTTCTTGACATACATTGTAAGCATTGTGACTATACCCAGTGATGTATAGTTCAGAATCTCTAAGAATAAATTTCAAATGTTCTCACCTTGAAAAACAATGTATCTTTGTGTATGAAGTGAGGGGTATATTAATTAGCTTGATGTAATCTTTCACACTGCATGCATAGGTCATATCATTTTGTGTCCCATATATACACAATCATTATTTGCAGATTTACAATAGTTCAGAATTTTAAAGGAAAGATAGTGGAAAACTTACAATATGATAGAAATACAAAAATTCAAAAGAAGAGTCGGAAGGTGGAAATCTTTCAGAGAACCAAGAAAGAGCGGAAATGGGGAAGGTGGGGGTGGGAGGGAGGGGGGAATCTCAAGGCAAAGTGCCATAGGCATAGAGAACCGCCATTCAGTGAGGACAGCTACACTGTATAGTCTAGAATGAGGCCTAATAAAGAATAGTCCAGATGCCACATTTGAAAAGCTTTACAAGAGAACAAAGGACCTGTCTCCAGGATGGATCAGAGGGCAAAGGACCCATCTCCAGGACAGATCAGAGAGTAAAGGACCCAGCTCCAGGATGGATCAGAGAGTAAAGGACCCAGCTCCAGGATGGATCAGAGAGTAAAGGACCCAGCTCCAGGATGGACTAGAGAGCAAAGGACCCAGCTCCAGGATGGACTAGAGAGCAAAGGACCCAGCTGCAGGATGGACTAGAGAATAAAGGACCTGTCTCCAGGATGGATCAGAAAGTAAAGGGCCCATCTCCAGGATGGATCAGAGGGCAAAGGACCTGTCTCCAGGATGGATCAGAGAGCAAAGGACCCAGCTCCAGGATGGACCAGAGAGTAAAGGACCCACCTCCAGGATGGATCAGAGAGTAAAGGACCCACCTCCAGGATGGATCAGAGAGTAAAGGACCCAGCTCCAGGATGGACCAGAGAGTAAAGGACGCACCTCCAGGATGGATCAGAGAGTAAAGGACCCAGCTCCAGGATGGATCAGAGAGTAAAGGACCCACCTCCAGAATGGATCAGAGAGTAAAGGACCCACCTCCAGGATGGATCAGAGAGTAAAGGACCCAGCTCCAGGATGGATCAGAGAGTAAAGGACCCACCTCCAGGATGGACCAGAGAGTAAAGGACCCAGCTCCAGGATGGACCAGAGAGTAAAGGACCCACCTCCAGGATGGATCATAGGGGAAAAAAAAAAAACAATAGAACAAATATCTGCCTATCTGTCTGTCTATCTATCTATCTATCTATCTATCTATCTATCTATCTATCTATCTATCTAAAGAGATCTATGTCCTGGGTGCCTCCAGAGAGATCTCATTGTGGGAGTCCTCTATAGGACTGATAGTGTTTGGTGGGGACTTGTTTGCTTTTCCCATGTTGATTTTTCTTTGTGCTTTTGGCATGTGGATTTGATTCCTTTTGTTTGTAAGCTGACATGAAATTCAAGTGTTTCTTCTTGGGGGGGAGAGGGAAGCAGGGCTGGGGATGTAGCTTGCTGATTTTCATAAGGCCCTGAGTTCTATCTCCAGTATCAAAAATAAAATATTTAAATTTTTAAAATTTATTTCTTTTATGTGCATGAATGTACTGTCTGCATGCAGATCTGTGCACCTGTGTCATGCAATGCCGCGGAGGTCAGAAGAGGGTGTCGGATTCCCCTGGAACTGGTGTCAAAGATGGTTCTCAGCTGCCATGTGAGTGCTGGGAATCGAACCCGGGTCCTCTGCAAGAGTAGTAGGTGCTCTTAACCCCTAGGCCATCTCTCCAGTCCCGAATATAAAATACTATATGTAGCTGGAAAAAAAGAAAAGCTTTACAAGTGAAATTTAATAATTATGTTAGCTCAGTATGTCCAAAAGATTTAAACTTTAATCTGCATGTTTAAATTGATATTTTGTTTTTCTCAGTGTATATTTTAATTTTAGCATAGTTCAATTTCAAATGTTCAATTGCCACATGTAGCAATGGGGAGAGCTGCTCTACAACACGTGTATTTAGTATTTGTGAATGTATTTAGTATTTCTCCACTAAGCAGATGAGATGGCCTTAGCATGGATGTAGTCTTAGCCATTTGGGAACCCACAAGTTTGAGACTAGCATGGGCAAAATACCGAGGCCATGTCTTAAAACAACTCAGCAGACCGAAGGGCTACCGTAGTTCCTCTAGGTCTCTCCACACTCATCAAGGCTCTGGAAAGGATTTTGAAGGAGGCAGCAAAGCTTTCCAGGCTTCATCTGAACAGCAAGCATTCCCCATAGATGTTAGATCTAGACAGACCTAAACGGATCTAAATTTGCCACTAAATCAGGATGTAGCAATCAGATGCACAGTGCCTTGGGCACACATTTAACCCAGGGCATCTCCTGCTGGTCCTTTGGCCGGAAGAACGTCTCTTGGTCGTTCTTCTTAATTCCCTAGAGTAACATGCCTCACAGGAAACTGGTGAGAAGATATTGTGATTTTGCTGTGGCTGAGGCTGGTTGTCACTTGCCATTTGGCCCTAAAAAGAGCTAAAGATATTTGATGCAATAGCACCTTGTTAAGTTCTAGCCTAGCATCAAGAATCACATGTTAGAAAAATATTGAGAAAATCCTGTTTAGCATTTTCACCCACTATGAAAAGAAGACCACTTTTAAATTTTATTTCGAGGAAAACATTATGGGTTTCATAGGAAAAGACTTTGGAATTCTCGGAGTTCAGTCCCTTCCTATTGAGCCAACATCTAGGAGGCTCAGAGAAAGGAAGTTATTCCCCAGTGTCATTCAGGAAATCCCTAAAGGATGCGAAGGAGCGCGCTGCACCCCTTCCACTACTTCCAGGGTCTCCACTAAGTGAAAAGAATTTTTTAATGAGAGGCACTTTGTCCTCTCCAGGGTGCCTTAAAATACCTGCGGACGATGACACCCACAGGAGTCGGGTCAGCGCTCCCCGAGTTCTGACTTAGTTGGCTTTGCTTCATAGGAGCTCAAGGATTCCCCACCTCCGGTAATCCTGGGCGGAGGCTGGAGAGTTTCGCCAATTTTGCGTCTTCCGGAGCCTGAGAGCCTGACCTCAGCCCGCCCAGCCCCTCCGCCCGTGCCCAGCCCCTCCGCCCGTGCCCAGCCCCTCCGCCCGTGCCCAGCCCCTCCGCCCGTGCCCTCGGCGGCCCCAGTGCGGGGCGGGCGGCCCCCAGTAGAAGCCACACCCACGTGGGCAGCGCGCAGCGGGAGCTGGAAGCCCGGAGGGGAGCTGCTTCCGCGAGGCGCAGGTTAGCACCGAAGCGCAGATGGTCCCCAGCCCTCCGCCTTCCCCGGGGGCTTCCGACTTGGGAGGCTCCGCTCGGCTGGCGGGAGGAAAAGCCCGGGTCGACCCGGGGGCTCGGGCTCACTCGGCCTGCGGCGTGGGCCTGCTCCCGAGAGCTCAGCCCGAGCGGGGGGACCCGAAGCCCAGAGCCCGGACGATGCCCGAGTGCCCGCAGCGCCGCGAGCCTCGGCCGCTCGAGGCCTTGGGGCACCGGGACCGCGCAGCCTCCGACCCTCGCTCGGGGAACCGTTTCCGGGGCGGAGGCTCTCTCCAGCTGACCCGGCGCGGCCGGTGACGCGCTGGCCCAGGCGGAAGTGCGGGCGGAGGAGCCCGAGCCGGATCCCGAGCCGGGCGCGGGGCTCGGGGCTCGGCGCTGGGCGGCTGCGCTCCCGCGATGGCGAGCCTGTGGCGCGGAGGCCTGCTGCGGCTGGGCTCGGTGCTCGGCCTGTCGGGCCTGGCGCTCTCCGTGCTGCTGCTGGTGCAGCTGACCGACGCTGCCAAGGTGAGTCCCGCCCCGCCTCTCTCTGACAGGAGCTCCGCCCCTGCCCCGGCCTCGCGGAAGTGGGGCTGCCCCCCTGCTGCCCACCCCGCACCCTCCCGGGCCCTCGCTTCCCTGCCCCAGCAGCCCGCGCCTGGAGCGCCCTGAAGCATCTTCTGCACCCCTTGACGTTTCCCTGCGCAGCCCCGGCAGCACTTACCCCAACCTTACACCCTTTCCAGCCTTGGGAGCTTTTAACTTCTATCCTTTTGATTTGATTTTATGAATATAAGTGTATTGTCCGCAGGTATGTAAGTGCACCTGTGTCGTGCAATGACTGCGGAGGTCAGAAGAGGAGTTATGGACGGTTGTTAGCTGCCATGTGGGTGCTGGGAACTGAACCCTGGTCCTCTGCAAGAGCAGCCCACCTAGCCATCTCTCCAGTCCTTAAGTTCTATCCTTGGGCACACTGGCGTGCCCCCGCCTTTCAGCAGCCTCCAAGCCCCAACTCCAGCGGTGGAAAGCCTCATCTTCCCACAGACTTCCCTGCTAGGGTCTAGCTCCCTTCAACATGTCCCTGAACATATTCCCTTGCCATGGTGGGGACTCACCTCTCAGGGCAGCCTCCTCTCCCAGGAGGACCCTACTGGGTGTCTCACTAGTTTGATACTGTCACCAGGACCTATCTCCGCCTCCACCTTCCTTCCCTTCCCTCTTCCTAATATTTACTGGGTAGGACAAAAACCCAACCTCAAGACGTGGTCCACTTTCCTCTTTGCAGGCCTTCACCCTTCCCATCCCTCATGTGTTACCTGTTTTTCCAGAGCTTCCCTGGCCTGTGTACATGTGCTTCCTCCTTAGTGAACTAACTCATTATTGGGAAAAATAGAAGGAATTCATGGTGTGATAGGAAAACAGTGACACTGCATTTTTTTAAAAACAAAACAAAAAAAATATATATATATATATCTTTAAATATCAGGGCTGAGAAGACAGATCACAGTAGACAGATGTTTTGATCAGAGGGTTCTTTTTCGCAGTCTTCCTGGTGTCATCAAAAATAGAGACAGCAGCAGGTCCGCTGACTTTCGAAATATTGCTGATATGGTCCACATCTCATGCATCAGCATTTTACACAGTAGATCATGACATACATGTTATATTTGTCGGGCTCCCCTTGATAGGATTTGTTCCGGGAAACAGCAGCTGTGTGTTTCTTATCTGAGGCCACCTCATTGAATACAAGGCCCTGCACAGAGCAAACGAATACTAAGTGGTTGCTGAGTAAGTTTATGAGCTGTCAACAGCTTTGCCAGACATTTCATTGTACATAGGAGCAGTGGGCGTGGCTCTCTGGGAGTAATGAGCCTCTGCCTTTTTGCTGAGAATTCTCTCTCTCTCTCTCTCTCTCTCTCTCTCTCTCTCTGGTGTTTAATCACATCTTCCTCTACTTGGTAAAACCTGCTTTGCTTCTAGTTGTGCTGTCAACCAGGGATTAGAACCGAAGTTTCCTGTGAAGAGTAGCACACAGCTCAGCAAGAATCTAGCTACTTCCCCTTTCTAGCTAGGGCTCAGGGCCCCTAAATCTCACCCTGTCCAGAGTTCACCCAGAGCGATGCCCAGTGCCTTCTCCCCAAAAGAGAAAGAAAGGGTAAAATTAAAGTTGTGGCTTTTTGTTGTTGCTGTTGTGTTGGGGATGAAATTGGCCTTATATTAAGTACTTGATTTAGCACTGACCTACATATCTCAAGCCTAGAAATGTGACTTGCTTGTGAATAATTTTTAGTTTGAGTCTCCCCAGCCCTTGTATAATCAGCATTTCTATTTGTAGGCCCAGTTATCTGTCAGCGATGTATTTTTCTACTGGCAGATAGATGATAACGCCATTTGATTGTCATGTGATCTGTAAATGTGTTTAATAAACCACAGATTGGGACTTGTGGATTTTAGAAACTTGTCTCTCAAAATTAAAGTTTTAGAATGGTGGGAATATTTGACAGAGAACACTCAGCAAAATGTGTGTGTGGTTTTAAAAGCTATTAATGCTGAACTGTAAACAAGTTAGACTGTTTCATTTTGGTTACAGAATTTCGAGGATGTCAGATGTAAATGTATATGTCCTCCCTATAAAGAGAATCCTGGGCGTATTTATAATAAGAACATATCTCAAAAAGATTGGTAAGTATTCTGGTTCAACAAATTACCTGTCAAGTTTCTTTCTGTGGTTGTTGTTAGCCTAGAGTGTTCATAGGCTATATGGTCTTTTTTTAAGCAAAAGTATCAAATTCCTTTTCTATCTGAAAAAAGCGAGGCCAAGGCTCTGAGTGCACGCTACAAACCTCAAGGAATACTGGGGCCTAAATGGAAGCTGGGAAGGCTTTGTAGAAATGGGCCTGGGTTTGTCGTACCTGAAATACACATGGCTACTTTCTTTGATCTGGGACATTTCTTCCTCTTCCTTTTCAGTGAAAATAAGCTAAGTCTTCTTTATCTTCTTTATTATTTTTAAAGCACTTAAAAGATTTATGTGTATGTATATGTCTGTGTATGTATGTATAGGCATGGGTGTGGGTGCCTGTGGATACCGGAACTAAAATTACAGGTGAGCTGCTGGATGTGGGTACTGGGACCCACACTCGGCTCGTCTGAAGAGCAGCAAGTGTTCTTAGCCACCAAGCCATCTCTTCAGCGCTAGTTTATAATTTTTATAACTTAGAAAATTTTTATGAGGGAGAGGGATTTTTTTTTTTTTGTAGCCCCAGCTGGCCTTGAACTCACAGAGATCCACCTACTTCTGCCTCTTGAGTGCTGAGTGATGGGATTAAAAGCATGCGCTGCCACACCTGGCCTGGGTTTCGTTTTTTGAAACAGGATTTTATAGTGTAGCCTAGATTAGCCTCTAGAACTCGATATGTACTCCAGGCTAGCTTCAATTTCTCTCCCCTCTCCCCTCTCCCCTCCTCTCCCCTCTCCCCTCCTCTCCCCTCTCCCCTCCTCTCCCCTCTCCCCTCCTCTCCCCTCTCCCCTCCTCTCCCCTCTCCCCTCTCCCCNGGAAAAAGAGGGGAAGAGATGAGGAGAAAAGAAAAAAAAGGGAACAAAAATGAAAATAAATAAAAAAAAAAAAAAAAAAAAAAGGAGGGGAAAAGGGAGGAAAGAAGGAAAGAGAGAGGGGGGGAAAGAGGAGGGGAGGAGGGCAAGGAGGAGAAGGGGGAAAAGGAAGGAGAACATGACAGCAAAAGGGGAACACAGGGGAGAGAGGGAAATGGAGAGTAAGAGGGACGGACGCAGCGGAAGACCGGAGCCCAATGAACTGGAAGAATCGAGGAAGGTAGCCGGGTCGAAGTCACTGCAGGGGAGGGACGAAAAGAGAAGAAGTGTAAAATTGAGGAAAGAAGGGAGTGCGGGGAGAAGTGCGACGGAGGGAGAAAGGGGGAGAAGGAACGAGGGGGAGGTGAAGCAAGGAAAAGGGGGCGGGGGGGGGGGGGGGGGGTGGGGAAGGCGTGGAGAGGAAAACAAAAAAAGGCGAGGGGATGGTTAGAAAAGAGAAAGAGAAAGGGAGAGGGGAGGGGAAAGAATAGGGACCTCTTCCCTCCCTCCTCCCCTTCTCTTCCTTCTCCCCTCTCCCTCTCCCCTCCTCATCCCCTCCGTCCCATCTCTCCCCTCTCCCCCCTCTCCCCTCCTCTCCACTCATCCGTCCCTTTCCCTCCTCTCCTCCCCTACTCCCTCTCCTCTCTCCCTCTCTCCCTGCCCCTCCCTCTCTCCCTCTCCCCTCCCTCTCTCTCCCCTCTCCCCGTCTCCTCTCTCCCTCTCCCCTCCCCTCCCCTTCCCCTCCCCTCCCCTCTCTCCCTCTCGCCTCCTCTCCCTCTCCTCCCCTCCTCTTCCTCCTCGTCCCCTCCTCTCCTCTCCCCCTCCTCCTCCTCCCTCTCCTCCCCTCCCACTTCCCTTCTCACCTCCCCTCCCCCTCCTCTCCCCTCTCCCTCTCCTCTCCCCCCTCTCTCCTCCTCTCCCCTCTCCCTCCTCTCCCCCTCTCCCCTCCTCATCTCCCTCCCCTCCCTTCTCCCGCTCCCTCTCCCCTCCCCTCCCCTCTCCCCTCCCTCCCATCTCCACTCCACTCCCCCTCCCTCTCCCCTCCTTCTCCCTCTCCTCCCCTCTCCTCCCCCTCACCCCCCTCCCTCTCCCCCTCTCCCTCTTTCTCTCTCCTTCCCTTTTTCCCCTCTCCCCTCTCCCCTCTCCCACCCTCTCTCCCCTCTCCTCTCTCCCTCTCCCTTCCCCTCTCCCCCTCTCGCCCCTCCCCCTCTCCCCTCCCCTCTCCCTCTCCCCTCTCCCCTCTCCCCCTGCCCCCTCCCCCTCACCCCCCCCTCTCCCCCCCAAAAAAAAAAATTCTTTTTTTTTTTTTTTGTGTACTATGTAGCCTGGAAGCAGGCTGGTCTCGGACTCACAGATGTCCACTGCCTCTTGTAGGAGTAAAGGCATGCACTCCCATGCCTGGCTACTTTCACATTCTTGATCTTGATCTTATTGCCTTCTTGATCTTCTTGCCTCTACTTCCCAGCCACAATTTCTAAGCTTTGCTTATTCTATTTTGCTTTCAATTGCTGTAACAAAATACTCTGACCAATATCAACTTGGGGAGGAAAGGGTTTATTCATCTTACATCTTCCAGGTCACAGTTCATCTCTTAGGGAGCCTAAGGTAGGAACTCAGGGCAGAATCTGGAGGCAGGAGCTGAAGCACAGGCCATGGAGGAGCGCTGCTTATTGGCTTGCTCCCCTGGCCTATGCTTAGCCTGCTTTCTTTTGTTTTGTTTTGTTTTTTGTCTTTTTGAGACAGGGTCTCCCTGTAGCCCCAGCTGTCCTGGGACTCACTCTGTAGACCAGGCTGGCCTTGAATAGCCTGCTTTCTTATACAGTACAGAACCACCTGCCCAGGGGTGACACCACCCGCGGTGGGCTGGGCCCTCCCACTTCATTCAACAATCAAGAAAATGCCCTCACAGATATGGCCACTGGCCAGTCCAATGGAAGAAATTCTTCAATTGAGGCTCCCTCAACCCAGGTGTGTCAAATTGACAAGTAAAGCTATCGAGCACATTGTCAAATATGTTTTAAAATGTCAGAAGGGGGCTGGAGAGATGGCCTAGCGGTTAAGACCGCCGACCGCTCTTGCAGAGGACCTGGGTTCGATCCCCAGCACCCACATTGCGGCCGAGAACCATCTGAGGCTCCAATTCCAGGACAGCTCCAGTTCCAGGGGAGTCCAACACCCTCTTCTGACCTCTGCGGCATTGCACGACACGGGTGCACAAACTTGCGTGCAGACAGTACATTCATACACATACAGAAATAAAATTAAAAAAAAATTTTTTTTTAAATGTCAGAAGGTTTAGGAGTGAATGGAAATGGAATATCTATATCAGAATTTCTCATTTGGATGAGTAAACAGGTTACAGATAATGCTAAGATAGGGACCCTTCAGGCCTTGGGCAATCAGGCAGCCTAGAATGACTGGAATCCTGACTGACGAGCCAACCACCCTCTTAGTTTATCCCAGAGGCCCTTATAGATGGCAGCTTTTTCTACATGTGCCATGACACAGTTTGAAAGCAGCTGGGTTACACAGCAGGAGGTACATGCTGCTTCCTGTGGGATTGTGGTGTTTTACAAGCACAGGGGGAGATTCCTGGGTAGGAATCCAGGAAGAGTAGCTGCAAATGATAGATACTTTCCTGCACACCTCATCTCACAGCTCTGCAGGCAGCAGCAAGCTGGAAGCAAAATTAAACTCTGTCAGTCACAATATTCCAAACTGACAGTTGCAAAGGAAGAGGTGGGCTTTGGGCAGGTTTGGTGCCCCTGAGGCCATTGTCTGTTCTTCCCATGATGTGCATGTAGGTGCAGTCTGTTTGGTGTGTTCTTATGATCTTGTGAACTGTGTTCTACCTTAAAAGATTTTATATCACAGAGTGATTGGGCTACTATTTTTTATGGGTTTTGTACCAGCAAGTTACTTTATATGATATAGGCAAATCCAGAGCTTTTTAAATGCTAGACAAGCACTCTACCACAGAGCAGTATCTCCAGTCCTCAAATAAATCTTTATTTATAAATTTTCCAAAGTTATAATCAGATAATTTTCTTATCCATAATAGAATGTAATAATAGTCATTATTGGGGCCGATCATGGTGGTGCATGCCTTTAGTCCCAGCACTCGAGAGGCAGAGGCAGAGGCAGGCGGATCTCTGAGTTCAAGGCCCGCTTGGGTCTAAAAAAGTTCCAAGCCAGCTACAGGAGACCCTGTCTCAAAAAAGATTAAAAAAAAATATATATATATATATATATACATATATATACATATATATTCATTATTGGGGTCTCAAATGAACTCACTTTTTGAGTGTTTGATGCTAATATTTACAGTAACTTCTCATTTATATTTTATATTTTATTTTATTTTATTTTTTGTCGTTTTGAGACAGGGTCTCCCTGTAGTCCCAGCTGTCCTGGAACTCACTACATAGACCAGACTGGCTTTGAACTCACAGAGATCTGCCTGCCTCTGCCTCCCAAGTGCTGGGATTAAAGGCATGCACCACCATGCCTAGCATAACCTCTCATTATTCTATGCTGAGACAGAACCATAACTTATTCTCCTCTGGTTATAATTTATATTGGGAGCTTTGTTTGGGATTTTCCTTCCCTCTCTCCTACTTTCCCTTGCTACTAAGTGTTTCACTGGGATATATTCCCAGCTGACAATCCAAGTTTTTAACTGGCTTTGGAAAGACTGGCAAATTGTGATCCACCAGGATCCTGAAGCCCCCGGTGTCTGTGAACCCCCAAATATACTTTACCTTCTGTTTTTTATGCCTCTCATTTTACCTAGTTGTTAGCTGTCATTCTTTATTTGTACTTGTACAATCAGTACTTGTACTGGCTGATTAGAAATAAGAAAGTTAAAGAGTGGTTCTCTGGTTTGTGTTTGAGATGTGGTTCATAGCTGATCGTTTCTTCCTTTGGACACTAGGGGGAGGCATTTTCTAAAAGTAGTTGTCATTTGTCCACCTCTCTCTATGACTGCTTAGTCAGAACCAAGCTTCCTCTTGGTTCAGCCCTCTATAACTATTCCTTCCTTCCTCTCTCCCTCCAGGCTTTCCTTAGTAGCCTCAGATGGCCTGGAACTCAGTGTTAGACCAGGCTGACCTTGATCTCATAGAGATCTGCCTGCCTCTACCTCCCAAGCCCTGGGATTAAAGATGTGATCCACCATGCCAGGGCTTTTTGGTTTGGTTTGGTTTGGTTTGGTTTTTGTTATTTTTGAGACAGGGTCTTACTGTGTAGTCTTGACTGACCTCATACTCACAGAGAACCACCTGCCTCTGCCTCATGAGTGCTGTGATTAAAGGCATATGTTACCACTTCTAACACTTCCAGCCTAAAGAAAGTGCATTTTGGTAAGTCAGAGGGGGAATCAACTTAGAACATTGAGTGCCTCCAAGAGGAATGGTTGGGATAGGACAGGGTGCTGTCCCAGGCTCTAGAGGCAGCCAGCAACAACTCATGCAGATAGACCAAAATGGAAGCAAGGGCCTGGGAAGATCGCCTAGTGGATAAAGTACTTGCTGCAGGTGCAGGAAAATGGTGGAGCAATGAGGAAGAGAGCAGATTGACCTCTGGTTTACACATGCACACACGCACACACACACTTGAAAATGGAATTAAATCACCCAACAGCTGGCAGGAAGACAGGAAGACAGAGGAATATAACGGACTATAGCTGAGGAGAGTAGTCATTTATTTCTTAGAATTGACAGACCATGAGAAAAGATTTTTGGTAGCATCACTTTTTTTTTAATTTTATTATTTGCTGTGTATGAATGTATTGCCTGCATGTATGTAAGTGCCCCCATGGTGTGCCTTTCAAGGTCAGAAGAGGGCATCAGATCTCCTTGAACTGGAGTTATGGACAGTTGGTTGTTAGCCACCATGTGGGTGCTGGGAACTGAACCTGGGTTCTCTGTAAGAGCAGCCAATGCTCTTAATCACTGAACCATCTCTCCAGCTCTGCATTGCTTAAAAAAAATCAGTATCTTATTTTTTTATATATTTTACTTCAGTTTTCATTTGGAAAATATTCTACAGGCCTACTTTTTTTCCCCCAATAGTCTTTTGTTCATTAGAAAGTAGTTATTTCACTGGGCATGGTGGCACACACCTTTAATCCTAGCACTTGGGAGGCAGAGACAGGCAGATTTCTGTGAGTTCAAGGCCAGCCTGGTCTACAGTTGAAGTTCCAGGCCAGCTAGGGGCTACAGAGAGACCCTGTCTCAAAGACACACACACACACACACACACACACACACACACGCGCGCGCGCTTACCAAAATACTAATACTGAAAGAAGAAATGACTTCACCTTGCTTATTTGTTCCTTGTATTCTTCCTTTGGGTAAGCTCATGATTATTCTAGGTTTGTTTTTGTTTTTTTTTTAACATTTTTTTAATTTTTTTTAATTAATTTTATTTATTTCTGTATGTGTATGAGTGTACTGTCTGCACGCAAGTTTGTGCACCCGTGTCGTGCAATGCCGCGGAGGTCAGAAGAGGGTGTCAGATTCCCCTGGAACTGGAGTTCTCCTGGAATTGGAGTTTCAGACGGTTCTCGGCCGCCATGTGGGTGCTGGGGATCGAACCCGGGTCCTCTGCAAGAGCGGTCGGCGCTCTTAACCGCTAGGCCATCTCTCCAGCCCTGTTTTGTTTTTTTTGAGAGAGGATCTCCCCTGCATGTATGTCAGTATAATATAATACATGTATACAAACCTACAGAGGCCAGGAGAGGGTGTTGGATCCCCTGAAATGGGAACTGGTCTGTTGCTAGCTGCTGTGTGGTTGCTGGGAACTGAACCCAGATCCTGTGCAGAAGCAGCCAGTGCTCTTAACCACAGAGCCATGTCTCCGGCTCCATGGGAAGGTTTTGATTATGACATGAGCTAGCAAGGCAGGCTTCAGCAGCGTCTTATCCTTGTTTTTCAGTGATTGCCTTCATGTTGTGGAGCCCATGCCTGTGCGGGGGCCTGACGTAGAGGCGTACTGTTTACGCTGTGAATGCAAATATGAAGAAAGAAGCTCTGTCACAATCAAGGTGACACACACACTCAAACCCATGCACACTTGTGTGCATTTTACTGCTAAATAATATTCTATTTATTACACGATTATTTCTCAGATCATGAATATTTGGATTCTTTCCAGATTTGTATTGTGAATAATATTGTCATGAGTGCCTTTGTGTGGGTATATGTTTCTTTTTATCTTGGGGGAAAAAGTTCTTAGAGTGATATTTATGTCTAAGACATGGCCAGACAGTTTTCCAAAGTGGTTGTACCATTTTTCCAGCATTGTATGAAGGTTCAGCCTCTCAATACCATTGGTCTTTTGTCATAGCCATTAGGTAGACACTATTCTTTTGGTCAGCATGTGAATTAATATCCCACTGGCCTAACAAGTGTTTTGTAGACCTACATTAATCTAAAAGGATTTGGTTGGGTCCCCTGGATTACATTTTCTGTCAGATTCCTTTTGGTGGTTTTAGTAGCCGGGCTGTTAAATCTGGGACACTGTATTCAGCTGAAAAAAGAAAACAGCTGTACTGGTCATGATGCGTGATGAGGAGTAGGTAAAGACCCACAGAAGGATGCTCTTCCCCTTAGGTAACAGTTCGGTGAAGAGTTGAGTTAGTCTCTACACTGGACTCTTGATGGCATAGACAAGCTGTATGTGTTGATATGTCACCTCCACTGGGACGTTACTGTCATCACACAGACTTCTCATTTCTTGATGGCATAGACAAGTCGTATGTGCTGATATGTCACCCTCTACTGCGACGTTACTGTCGTCACACAGACTTCTCATTTCTTGATGGCATAGACAAGCTATATGTGTTGATAGTCACCTCTACTGTGACGTTACTGTCATCACACAGACTTCTCATTTCTTGGCTTGAGATGTGACCTCTTTTCGATTTCCTTTAGGTTACCATTATAATTTATCTCTCTATTTTGGGCCTTCTACTTCTGTACATGGTGTACCTTACCCTAGTTGAGCCCATCCTGAAGAGGCGCCTCTTTGGACACTCACAGCTGTTGCAGAGCGATGATGATGTTGGGGTAAGTTCTGGGCCTGCAGTAGCTGCTCCTGGCTGCTCTCCATCCTCTGGCATAGATTGGAAGTGTTGATAGGTAGATGGTCACATGCCGGAGCAGATCATCACCTGAGAAGCTGAAGCAGGTTCTAACTTGGGTGTATGTGTGCCTTTCTGAGGAGATTGTTCTAGCCAGCCATGATTGTGGCCATTTGAACTGATGGTCCTGGGTGAGGGTGCTGTGTAAGGCCCTGCCCTGTGCACACTGGGGGAAGAATCTGAGGTACTTTACTCCCTGGGTTCCTGCCAAACACTTTGCCTCTGTCGCCTGATGTTTTAAAAGGTAAGCAGGCGTGACTGAAGGGAGGCATGAAGACCAGGATAGTCTGGTCTTATTCTTGTGTTCATAATTTACTGGCTCAGAGAATAAAATACTTAACTGTGCAAGTGTGAGGACCAGAGTTTTGGATCTTGAGAGCCTCATTTTGGATGCTGAGTGAGCGAGGCGGCCGGCCTGTAATTCTAGCGCTCAGAAAGTGAAAACGGGGAATCCCCTAGTCTAGTCATATCAGTGAGCTTAGGTTCAATTAGAGACCTTATCTCAATGAATAAGGTGTCAAGAAATAGAGGAAGACTCTATGTCAGCCTCAGGACTTTACACACGTGTGCATATACACCAACACACACATGTGCCCACATGCATGGAAACAGGTATACATGCATGCACACCCACATATACATGCAAAAAAATGGCTAAGAATTGACATAATCCTTAAACTTGTTACTTAGTATAGCCTAGAGAATTATAATATTTATTCTATCATGTTCAGGAGTATTTCTGAATATATTCCATTATTTCACATAGTTACTATTTGGAATGAGTTTTTCCTATTGTTTTTATTGGACTGTGTTCCTAAAAATGAATAAAGTTCAGTGTCATTTCAAGAGTTAGTTATAAGACCAACCATAGTAGTTCATACCTTTAATCTCAGCACTCAGGAGACAAAGGCAGGTGGATCTGAGTTCAAGGTCAGCTTGGTATACATAATGAGTTCCAGGCTAATCAAGAAAAAAAAAAGTTAATTGTAAAGCCAATCCCAAGCACATAAAATAAAAATAAATATATTTCAAAAATATTTTATATATTTTGCTCATATCGCCTGCATGCATGTAAGTACACCCATGTCAGGTGATGGTCAGAAGAAGGCGTTGAATCCTCTGGACCTAGAGTTTTGGGCAATTGTTAGCTACCATGTGGGTGCTAGGACTCAAACCACGGAGCCATCTCTCCAGCCCCTCATAAATAAAATTTTTAACTAAAAGATAAAATACAAGTGTAATCCCAGCAAGAGGCTGGAGTGAAGTATCACAAGTTCAAGAATAAACTGATCTACATGGACAGACTCAACAAAACAACATTGACTAAAAAGAAAGAAAAAAATATATTTTACTTAATTCAACTTTCCTTAATTGACTTAGCTGCTCTGAGGCAGTGTGGCCCAGTGCCCCTCCCCAGCTTTCCTAGTTAGTGTTGGAATTATAGGTGTTGACTGGCATATAGCACCCTGTCTAGCTTACTAAACTCCTAGATGGTTTTAAAGAATTCCAGGAGAGGCTGGGGGGATGACTTGGGATGAAATCTCTACTGCGCAAGCCTGAAGATGTGACTGAATCCCCAGAACCCAAGTAAAAGCTGGGTACAGTAGTGTGTGTCTGCAATCCCAGTGCTTCTACAGTGAGATGGGCGGCAGGGACGGGAGACCTCAGGAGCCCGAGGACTAGGAGCAAACAAGGAAGACACTTGCGGTTGTCCTCTGACCCCCACGTGCATGTCATGACATGCCCTTGCACCTACAAATAAATGCACACACATACACAACACACAAAAACCAAAAATTTTCATTAAAAATAATAAAGAATTCCAGGAGTGAGTTAGGCAGAGAGAAAGGTAAGATGGAGATGTGATGGAATAAAAGCCAGGCTTAGCAGTGGCTGTGCTGCTGCATTGCTGTGGTCCAGGATTTGGAAGGTGGAAGCAGGAAGATCACAGGTTCTTTTTTTTTTTTTTTTGGTTTTTTGAGAGGATCTCCATTTAGTTCCAGCTGGCCTGGAGCTCACTCTGTAAACCAGCCTGGCCTTGACCTCACAGAGATCTGCCTGGGTGGTGCACACTTTTAATCCCAGCACTCGGAAGGCAGAGGCTCTTCACTTTAAAATTTTTATTATGAGTGTATTGGCTGGATACGTAACTACACCCATGTCATACAGTGTCTTGGGAGTCAGAAGAGGCCAGTGGATCCCCTTAAACTATAGTTGCAGACAGTTGTTAGCTGCCATGTCATGCTGGGTATTGAACCCGTGACCTCTGGAGGTGCTCTTAACCGTTGAGCCGTTTCTCTAGCCCCAGACAAATTAAAAAACAAACAACCCCACGAAACAGGCATAGTGCCTATAAAGAGTTTGTATGTCAGGAGCAGAAGAGTCTCAAATACTGTTTCTCTGCTACTTTTCACTCATGTGTTTGTGACCCTGACTCTGTAGATATTAGGGTTAAATAATTCTTTGTTGTAGGGAAACCTTGCTTAGTATCCCTGGAAAGGAGGCAAAAATCACCCCCAGTTGAGAACTACTGACATCAAAACATTGTATGTTAGAAGCCACGTAGACCATTTTCATTATTGACACAGGTTTAGAGTCCAAATTTGTCTGCATCCTTACAGCATAATCTGTTGCTGATTTCATAAATAGGGAATATTAATACATGCAGAACATACATTGGTGCACAAATATGTAGATGAAATCATGGACGTGACATTAGTTGATGGGCTCAAATGCTTAGTGTCCAGTTTGTCCATCAGCGTTCATTCCGCCCTCACAGTGACCACTGGCAAACACTGGCTGACTCCGATTCTAGGCAGAGAAAGATTTCCTAACCAAAGCTGTGAGTTTAACTCTATACAAACAGAAATTAAATTAAATTCCTACAATTGTTGCCTATCTAACAAGTTCTTCAGTATATACTTTTAAAATATTCATTTTAAAGCATTTAAAATTTTTCCACTTTTGTTCAATGTAGAACATTTGAAGGCAGAGAAAAGTTAGTATAAAGTCAAGAAGTTCACTGCAAATAGTGATCATATTGGCTGTGTCATAAATCAGTGACACATGACTTTTATTTAAACATTACATTAAACATGCTTTGTATTCATTGTAATTTTATCAGGTGTAAAAAGAACAAACATATTAGAGGGTAAATCTCTCTTAGCATTCTTCCAGTGTCCATGACCATGAAGAGCTAGTTCAGTCCTGTTCTGTAGGTGGAGAGCCGACCAAAAGGATTAACTGCTTTGTTTAGTCATTTGAGTTTGTTCCTTAAGATTTTTTCCTTCCTGTACCTTGAAGAGATAATAGGACTGTGAAACTAGGAGGTGTGTTCTGATAAAGTCCATCCTTGCCTGCATTGTTTATGTCAAAATAAATCAGTGGTAATAATATTATATATACAAATTCACTGGAGCATCAGAATCCCATAGTGTCATTTTAATCCACCCAAACAAAGCGGTGTGTTGGTGAGACCCAGGGTTAGCAAGCTAAGTTTAGTGTTTACGGTTATTGTTAAATGACCTTGGGCCACTTTTATTTCCTTATTGGAAATCAAGTGATCCTACAACTTTAGCCTTCCACTCTCTTTTTATTTTTGGATACAGGGTCTTGCTGTGTAGTCCTCGCTATATGCACCAGGCTGGCCTTGAACTTGGAGTGTCCTCCTAAGTGCTGGGTTAGAGCTGTAGTTGCCTTGCCTAGCTAGCCTTCCTCTTTCTTTACCTTCTTCCTTTAACTCTGAAATATTTTGGGCCTCATGGGATTGTCTTTATTTTCATTTGTAAAATTAAAAATAAATATGCTTTGCACAAGCCATTATCTAAATTAAATAAAAAGTGAAGGGTGTTTCAATAAAGAAAAGAGAAGAAGGACTGGAGAGATGGCTCAGTGGGTAGTAAGAGCACAGACTGCTCTTGTAGAGGGCGGGAGCTTAGTTCCCAGCATTCATGTTGAGTGACTCAACGTCTGCCTATAGCTCCAACTCCAGGGATCCGATGCCCTGTGTAGATGGGTTACCACACCAGCCTGGCAATCTGAGTTCAGTCCCTGGAACTCAGGTAAAGGAGAAAACTGAATCCACAAAGTTGTCCTCTGACCTACACATACACAGATATAAACTCTCTCTCTAAACACTCTCTCTCTCAACTCTCTCTCTCTCTCTCTCTCTCTCTCTCTCACACACACACACACACACACACACACACACACACACACACTTGATTAATTTAAAAAGCCAGAGGCCGGGCGTGGTGGCACATGCCTTTAATCCCAGCACTTGGGTGGGTGGATCTCAGTGAGTTCAAGGCCAGCCTGGTCACCAGCCTGGTCATTATAGAGTGAGTTACAGGCCAGCCAGGACTAAAGGGAGACCCTGTCTCAAAAAAAATTTAAAAAAAAAAAAAAAGCCAGATGTGCTGGTGCAAACCTTTAATTCCAGCACTCAGGAGGCAGAGGAAGGTGGATCTCTGTGAGATTGAGGCTAGCCTGGTCTGTGTAGCAAGTTCCAGACCAGCTAGGAGCTACAGGGAGAAGCTGTCTGAAAAAGATCCAAAAAATAAATAAATAAATCAAGCAAAACAAAAATTAAAAAATAAAACTCTTGAGTATTTTAGGCATGGTAGAATTGTACTGCTATAGAAAATAGAACCAAGACCAGGTAAAAGGCACAGCAACCTTGTAACACAGTCAGGTGGTTGTGCATGGCTTTCCACATATATGTGCCAACTCCTGCCCTGGGTCCAGGTGCCCATGCACAGCACAAAAGTTTTGCTTCTTTTCTTAAGGCAGACTTAGTTTGAGAAGTCTGACGTGCACTGGAACATTTAGAAACTTTGCTAACATAGAGCTGAAGAAAAAGAGCTCAAGGAAAAGGCAAAACAAAAAAAACAATAAATTAACTATTGAATATGTTCCGTCCTGTGGGCAGCTGTGTTTACATCTCATTCATTGGTAGATTTCCATGGTGGTTTCCTGTGTGTTGACTATAAACATCCAATTGCATGAGTTTGCTTTGACAAGGAGAGGTTGGCTTTGTCCGCAGAGACCAGGGTAACTCTTCCATAGCCTCATTCCTAAGACAGTAGCGTGGAAGCCCAGAGTACTCAGCAGTGAGAGATTCAAGTTGTCAGAGGACCTGAAGTAAGCGTTTGTCACTGTGTCTGTAATAGAGGGAAGGAAAAGAAGAAAACTTTTGGAAACTAGTCCATTCGGTGTCTGCGTTGAAGGCCCAGGAGAGGTCAAGAGCATCCAAGATAAGAACCTGCCAACGCCTCTTCCCTGCTGCATGTGGCACAAGCTGACACATCAGCAGTTCTTTTTTGGGGGGGAGGTCCTTTTTTGAGACAGGGTCTCCCTGTAGTCCCAGCTGGCCTGGAACTTGCTATGTAGATCAGGCTAGCCTTGAACTCACAGAGATCCACCTGCCTCTGCCTCTTGAATTCTGGGATTGAAGGCGCACACCACCCCACCCAGCAAGTAGGCAGTTCTCTGATGTGATGAGAGGGAGGTGGGAAGCTGGAAGACAGAGGAAGACGGCGTTCTCCTCCCACAGATTAGCTGCACAACACTGACCATTACAAGGAGAAGCCCTGCTTCTAGTGTCTGTATCCTGGCAATATTAATGTGAAAATGGACTTTTTTAAGCTAGGTGTGGGGGGTGCCTGCCAGTGTTCCTCACACTTGGGAGGCAGAGAAGGAGGGATCACTAACTAGATTAAGGTCAGCCTGGACTATATAGTGAGTTCTAGGCTAACCTGGGTGACATAGACCTTATGTCAAGAAAAACAAAATTATAGAAAATAGACTTAAAATGTTCTGTTAAAGATTTTTTATATGTATATACACACACGCACACACACAGCCATGTGTGAGTGTATGTGTAGGTCTGTGCAGGTGCCAGTAGAGACCAGAAGAGAGCACCAGAGTCCCCTGGACCTAGAGCTACAGGCTGTTGTGAGCTGCTTTACCTGGGTGCTGGGAAATGAACTCTGGTCCTACAAAAGGGCAGCAAGCACTCTTAACCACTGAACTGTCTCTCTAGCCCCTTTTATAATTTTATCTATCTATCTATCTATCTATCTATTTATTTATTTTTGGTCTTTTTGAGGCAGGGTCTCCCTGTAGCCCCAGCTGTCCTGGAACTCACTCTGTAGACCAGGCTGGCCTTGAACTCACAAAGATCCACCTGCCTCTGCCTCCCAAGTGCTAGGATTAAAGACATGCACCACCACGCCTGGCTTGATATATATAATATATATATTTTGTATATATTTATATATATTGCTTTATTTATTGTTTTTTTTTTTTTTTTTTTTTTTTTAATTTATTTTTTGGTCTTTTGAGACAGGGTCTTCCTGTAGCCCCACCTGTCCTGGAACTCACTTTGTAGATATTTTTTTTTTTTTATTGTGAAGTGTGGATGTGTACATGCTCCAGCGGGCTTGCGAAGGTCAAGGGACTTGCCAGGAGTCAGCTCTCTCCACCATGTTGGTCCTGGGGCGCCAACTCAGGTTGTGTGTGGCAAGGGCCTTTACCCACTGGCACACGAAAATAAACTTTTATTCTCCTACTAGTCAGGAAAGACTTCCCTTTAACACAAATGACTGCTGTCCTTGACTTGGTCCCTGTTCTTTAAGAGAAATGTCCCTGGGAACGGTGGCTGGTGGTGATGTTTCACAAACAGTCCCTATGGCCTGTGTCTCTGTAGTTGAGTTTGTCCTGCTTCTGACAGCCGTGGGCTAGGATGCCCGGGTCTGGTGCCCAGGCTGCTTGTGCTCGGGTTTTCTGCTGATCCTGCCATCGCTAATGCTCTCTACCTCTGCTTTCAGGACCACCAGCCTTTCGCAAATGCTCATGACGTGCTGGCCCGCTCTCGCAGTCGAGCCAACGTCCTAAACAAGGTAGAGTACGCTCAGCAGCGCTGGAAGCTTCAAGTTCAGGAGCAGCGGAAATCTGTCTTTGACCGACATGTTGTCCTCAGCTAATCGGGAATGGAATTCGAGGTGACCTGAAAACCAAGGCAGACAAGTGGAAAGAACTGGCTGGGGGTCCCAGGCTTTGCTTTAATAGCATTGATTTGACCAGCTCTGGCTGGAAGACTCCAAATTGGGAGCAAACCCACATGCTTAGTGTGTTTTCTTGTTAATGTATTAATGGAGACATTTTTAAAAGCACACAGTTCAAAGTTAGCCAATAAGCCTTTTCCTACTTGTGACTTTTACTAATAAAATGAACGCTGCCTGTGAGTCACCCTGAAGTCCTTACCTGGGTCACCCTGAAGTCCTTACTGGGGTCGCCCTGAAGTCCTTACCGGGGTCGCCCTGAATTCCTTACCGGGGTCGCCCTGAATTCCTTACCGGGGTCATCCTGAAGTCCTTACCGGGGTCACCCTGAAGTCCTTACTGGGGTCACCCTGAAGTCCTTACCGGGGTCACCCTGAAGTCCTTACCTGGGGCAGCACTGGTTTCACCTCACAGCTCTAACTTCATTTTCAAGGTACCTTTCAGCTGTGTTTTTGGTGTTTGTGATAGAGAAGGAGAGATCCCTGGGAAATGCTCGACACAGCTTCTCTGCAGTCGCTTCACTAAACTGACTTTTGTAAATAGACCCCAGCTTCTCGTTTCAAGCTGGTTAACATTTTCCAGGGTAGCCAACCTCATCAAAGCGCTGCCCTCCCATTTGACTGTTGCACTGACGCTTCCCTAAGCCTCTGGTTGGCCTGCAGCTGCATTTCATGGTGAGTTGGATCTGAAATGCCTGGCGGCTCTTTATAAAATGCAGGTTCTTCATGTACGGTGAGACAGCGCATCCTAGAACGAACTGCCATTTGCTAGTTTACTCTAACGATTAAACATCGTCTCCCTGTGGTCTTCCTCATCTTCTAGTATCTTTAAGGACTTGGACACTTAGAATAAAGAAAATTTTCTCTTAAACCCAAGCCTCCCTGTGTGGATGACGTACACACACTGGTTTCCGGTCGCAATGAGAGGCAGCTGATTGGGCTCTAACACGCACAGCTTTGAACTAGGACGGGCTTTCAAATCAGCTCTCTTGGAAAAGTCTAAGGTTATTGGATAACTGGCTTTTTTCTTCTACGACCTCTTTGGAATGTAACAATAAAATAATTTTTGAAACACCTATCCGTGTCTTCTGTGTTCTCTGGCCTTTCTCTCACCCTTTTGCTGTGACCAGCACAGCAATTTAGAGACATTTGGTAGCATGTTGTCTGAAAACATTTTATGCCAGTTTAACCCTGAAACACCGGTCTTGTATGTGTACGTGGGCACAGAGAAAGGTGGGAGGTGTCTCAGCTGGGCCTCTGAAAAACTGAGAGATTTAAAATTTGTAAGCCAGGCAGGGTAGTGCATAACCATAACAGGAGACTGAGGCATGAGAATTACCTGGAGTTCAAAGCCATCCTGGGCTATGTTGTGAGACCCAGACCAATCTGGACTATACTGTGAGACCCTGTCTGAAAAAAAATTACAAAATGAGTGCTTATTCTGAGAAGTTCTTGGCAAACTCTATTTCAATTAAATTCCATTAAACTCATAAAGATTGTAAAGAAAAATCCCAGGAGTCTGGGGAGGCGGTTCAGTGGGTAAGTGCTTCCTATGCGAGACTGACAACCAGAGTTCAGATCTCCAGAACCGTTGTAAAAAGGCTGGATGTGGTAGGGGAGTAGGCCAGCTAGCCTGGTGCACGCAGGCCTGTCTCAGAAGGTGGACATGCAAGGACCCACACCCAAGTGTTCTCTGACCTCTATGTGTGCTTGCGCCTGCACACACAAATAAGCACACATGAAAGAGCTCTTTTCCCCCTTGGCTGCTCGGTGATCACTGCCATCATGAACGATACGGTGACTATCCACACCAAGAAGTTCGTGACCAAACCATCTGCTTTAGAGATAGCAGATGCATCGGTGTCCTTCACCCTGGAAAGGCAGCAGGAAAAGCTAGCCAAATGCATGAAGCTGCATGGATGTCACCCTTGTCTCTGGATTCAGAACTCATTTTGGTGGTGGCAAGACAGCTGGCTTTGGCATGATTTACGACTCTGGATTATGCAAAGAAAAAGGAACCGAAACAGTTGCCAGACATGGCCTGCGTGAGAAGAAAAAGACCTCCAGAAAACGGCGGACAGAACGCAAGAACATAATGAAGGAGGTCGGGGGGGGAGCTCCAAAGGCTGATGTTGGTGCTGGCCAAAAGTGAGCTGGAGATGAGCTAACAGCAAGGAGTGGAGTGTGCAGCCGCGTGCTCTACCTTGCTCTGCCCTGCTGATGTGCATGCATATCTAAGGAGACGATTACCGTAAAAACTTGCCTGTGCCTGACGCTTGAAATACACTTACCCGGGTCTTAAAAAACCCAAAAACCTGTAGTAAGTAGTACCAGCATTTGAGAAGCTGGACTGCCAGGAATTCACGCCTAACCTGGGCTACAGAATGGGACTATGTTTCAGAAAAAAAGGTGCAAAAAATTTATAGCTAATATATTTAGTGGTGAGAAGCTGGTTATCTCCACCCTGAGATCAGGAAGCAGGTAAGGGTGTTTCTTCTTGCTGCTTTTAAATTTTTTTATTGGGGCTGGAGAGATGGCCTAGTGGTTAAGAGTGCCTACTGCTCTTGCAGAGGACCCGGGTTCGATCCCCAAGCACCCACATGGTGGCTGAGAACCGTCTTTAACTCCAGTTCCCAACTCTCTTCTGACCTCCATGGCTTTGCAGGACATGGGTGCACAAACCTACATGCAGACAGTACATTCATACACATAAAAAATAAAATTATTTTATGTATTATACCTGCACGTTAGTGCACTCATGTCATGCAGTGCCTGTGGAGGACAAAAGAGGCAGTCGGATCCCCTGGAACTGGAGTTATGGACAGTTGTTAGCCACCATGTGGGTGCTGGGATTTGAACCTGGGTCTTCTGCAAGAATAGCCAGTGCTCTTAACCACTGAGCCACCTCTCCAGCCCCTCACCACTTCTTTTTGACATCATACCAGATGTCCCAGCTAATGCAGTAAGATATAAAAACAAATGAGAGGAGTACAGGTTGAGAAGGAAGACTTATAGATGACACTGTCCTCTATGAGAACACTAAACAATGACTGCAAGCTTGTAATTTAAAATGGCTCCGTGGGTAAAGGCTCTTGCCACCAAGCCTGACAACCTGAGTTAATTCCCACGATCACATGGTGAAACAAGGGAACCAACTCCTGCAAGTTGTCCTCTGAGTTCCACAGGTATGCACGTGTGTATGTGTGTGTACAATATACACACATAAATGAATTTTTAAAGTTTTATAAAAAACGGGGGAGGCTGGGAATGTAGCTTAGCATGAGTGAAGCCCTAAGTTCACTATCCGGCATGAACCCAAGTGTGGGAGTGGACACTTGGAAGCCAGCACTTGGGAAGTAGAGGATGGAGGATCAGAAGTTCAAGGCTGTCCTCAACTACAGTCCAAGTTTTCCCACATCACAAGCAGGGAAAAACATCAAAGGGAAAGTCTGTTTGGCTGTACCCTCTGAAATACCTATGATTCCATGCTGCCCTTCAACATAAATCTGTCTTGTGGTTAAGAGCTCATACCGCTTTGGCAGAGGAGCAGAGTTGGGTTCCCAGCGCCCGTGTCAGGTGCTTCGCACCTTCTGTAACTCCAGCTCCAGGATCCAGCCCTCTCTTCTGGCTTCTTCAAGCTCATTTGCACCCATAGATACTTATGTATGTAATTAAAAACTAAGATTTTTTTTTTTTTTGCTGGGCATGGTAGCCCATGCCTTTAATCCCAGCACTCAGGAGGCAGAGGCAGGTGGATCTCTGTGAATTCAAGGCCAGGGCCAGCCTGGTCTACATAGCTCCAGGCCAGCTGGGACTAAAGGGAGACCCTGTTTCAAAAAGACCAAAAACAAACAAACCCCTAAGATCAGATCTTTTTAAAAAGTGACTTGTGCAAAGAATAAAATGGATATTTAAATAAGATAGAATTTACTTAATGTGGGGCAGAAGCCACATTACAGAATGTGGAGGTGGGGGGCTGTGGGAGGGGGCCACTGGGGTGGGGGATAGAGATGATTGGGATGTTCTATGTGAAATACACAAAAATTCAATTAAAAAAAATATGAATATATCTTGCTCTGGGCAACCCCAAGGCAGATGCCGGCCGGCCTTCTTGGGGACAGCAGATCCTCTCCTTGCTCCTTTTCTGTTGAGAGCATCTTTGGCCTGGACCAGAAGAAGGAGTATTCCATCACTGAAACCCCTCAGGCCCCAGGAGCTAGCTGCAACGAGCCCTCCGAGGAAGATACGACCTCTGTCTACACGCACTGCTTCTTCCTGCTCTCATCTCCGCACATGGTGAATGGCCCAGTGCCAAAAGAAAGACCTTGAAATACTAGAAGAAATACCTATTTGGCCCAGAAAGACTATCTTTGGAAAGAGGCTTGAGTTTGTATCAGTGGAGCAGAATATCACCGAACTTTTTTGCCTAAACCAAGATTGAAATATTGGAAAATGTCTTACAGCAAACGCTCTCCTGGTATTGATATGAGAAGCTTAGCTCAAAAGTTGGATATAGAGAAAGACATAGTCCAGGTTTGCTTCAAAATCCATATGAAAGCTAATAAGGTCCCATACAGAATCATAGATCTCTACGTGCCCTAGGCTGGCCTCCTACTTGATAAGAACCAAGGATGCCCGCTAGAACTTGTGATCCTTCTGCCCAGCCCTCCTAAAGTGCTGGATTGGAAATGTGTGCTGTCGTGCCCTGCTATAAGTGACCAGGAATCCAAGATACACACACACGCGCGCGCGCGCACATGCACACGCACACACACAACTTGTAGAATGGCCCTTCACATATACATAATTAAATAAAAATCTTCTAAAAGGTTATGCTTTGGGAGCTGAAGCCATCTCTTCAGCCCAGATCAATGTCTGGTGCCTTTAGAGAAGCTGAGAGCGCTGGCTGCTCTTGCAGAGGACCTGGGTTCAGTTTCTAACAACCAATTCCAGGGATCTGATGCCTCTTCTGGCCTCTGAGGTCACCAGACACTCTTTTTTTAAAATAATTTTTTTAATTTTTTTAATTTTTATTTATTTTTTTGTATGTGTATGAGTGTACTGTCTGCATGTAGGTTTGTGCACCCGTGTTGTGCAATGCCGAGGAGGTCAGAAGATGGCATCAGATTCCCCTGGAACTGGAGTTAAAGACGGTTCTCAGCCGCCATATGGGTGCTGGGGATTGAACCCGGGTCCTCTGCAAGAGCAATCAGCGCTCTTAACTGCTAGGCCATCTCTCCAGCCCACCAGACACTCTTAATGCATATACATATATGCAGGCAAAACATTCATACATATAAAATAAAAAATACTTTTTCAATTTTAAATAAAATTTTATAACTTTTTTCTTGCATTTAATCTAAATATTGGCATTTTCTAAGACTATTTTGCAAATTATTAAGATTATAGCATGAGCCAAGTGTGGCGGAGCATGCCTTTAATCCCAGTGCCGAGGCAGAAGCAGGTAGATTTCTGTGAGCTGAAGTCCATCCTGGTCTACATAGAGTTCCAGGCCAGCCAGGGCTACATAGTGAGATCTTGTCTCACAATTAGTTAATAATTAATTAAAATTAATGTGTTAACTACTTAAAATTATGGCATGGCAAATATTATATTTTGACATTTTTGTTATAGTGAAGACCTTTCCTATGTATTTTAATAAACATTTTCATAAATTCCAGTTAGTTTTTTTTGCTTATGTATGTATGGTGTTTGTTTATTTGTGGTATAAGGTGTGTGTGAGATGTGTGTATGTTTCAGATGTATGTGTGTGGTGTATGTGAGGTGTATGTATGTGTGTCAGGTGTATGTGTATGTGATATGTATGAGGTGTGTATATGTGCAAGGTATGTGAGGTGTATGTGTGAGGTGTGTGGTGTATGCATGAGGTATATGTGTGGTGTATGTATGTATGTATGAGGTATATAATATGTGAGTTGTGTGAGGCGTATATGCGTGAATATGTGTGAGGTGTATGTGTGAAGTATATATATTTATGTGAGGAGTGTGAGTGTGTGTGTGGTGTATGTGGAGGGTGTCAGATGTCCCTATCACTTTCCGCCTTGTTCCTGTGAGGCACTGGCCCTTGCTGAACCTGGAGCGAGACTGGTGGCCAGCAAGCCCCTCTGATCTTCCAGTCTCTACCTACCCCCAGCACTGCAACCACCTCTAGCTTTTTACCAGGGTTTTGGGGGGATTTGAACTCAGGTCCTTATGCTTGCACAGCAAGCACTGTTACTTGCTGAGCCATCTTCCTAGCCCTTTCAAGCACATCTTGAAACATAATTGTTATGGTTAGCCATATTATATAGAATACAACTTATTTATAATTCCAGTTCCTCACAACTTGTAGCATGAAGCAGTGTAAATGTCTTTCCATATATCAAGCTAAACCCTTATAATGTGCCAATTTCTAGGGGTTTTTGTAAGTCATTTTGGCAGAGTAGAGGTGTAAAGGCGTCATCTCTGTATTGTGCTACCCTAAAGAATCTTATTTCTGCAAATAAATGCATCTTATTTTTTTAAATGTGGGCTGGAGAGATGGCCTAGCAGTTAAGAGCACCGACTACTCTTGCCGAGGACCCGGGTTTGATCCCCAGCACCCACATGACTGCTGAGAACCATCTTTAGGTCCAGTTCCAGGGGAATCCGACCTCTTCTGACCTCTGCGGCATTGCACGACATGGGTGCACAGACCTATATGTAGACAGTACATTCATACACATACAAAAATAAATAAATAAATAAAAATTTTTAAAAATGCAAGTTCACATTGACCTAGTTTTGGACTTACTTTCTGGACAATATTGACCAATATTTGGATATTCCGAGACATTACATTTTTCATAAGTATTTTTAAAAGAAAATCATCACTTGGGAGGCAGAGACAGGTGGATCTTTGTGAGTTCAAGGCCAGCCTGGTCTACAGAGTGAGTTCCAGGACAGCTGGGGCTACAGGGAGACCCTGTCTCGAAAAGACCAAAAAAAAAAAAAAAAAGGAAATCATATAACCCAACAGAATGGGGGCACTCCAAAAGAAGGTGTTACAAGTGTCCAGTTTTGTAAGCAAATCTTTCTCTTTAGTCTTGTTATGTGTGTCATAGCCATAGTAGGTTGAAAAAGCAGCTAATCCAGAGCCAGGCGGTTCTGTTTAACTGTAAGCTACTTTGCATAGCTTCACTAAGTGACCACCTATAAATCAGGTTAAATCTCACTCAGACTAAAATACAGCATCTTGAACGACAAAACTCAGGTAAGAGACTTCTCCGGAGAGACCCAGAGGGCAGAGTAAGGGGCAGGGCTTTTCAGAGAAGCCCCAGGCATGGTTGAGAAATGGGAAATTCTAGTATCCATCTGATTTTTCTAAGATCTTAAGAGCTCAATGATTACCCACACAACGAAAGGCCCAGACTGCACCAGTGTTGAAATCATGTGGAGGTAGCGTTGGGTCAGGAGGTCAGGACCCTCAGGTTCAAGCCTCTGGGCTGCTGCTGGCTTCCCGACCTTAGCAACTTAGCCTCTAAAGAGAAAGAAGGGAAAAGCATCTCTAAGCTCCATCGGCCCCAGCTCTAACATTCTACAATTCAATCATGTATGCAATGGTAGCTTTCTAGATTTTATATTCTAGGTGTGTTTGTAATCTATGAAAGTTGAAGCTTTTATGCTCAGTAGAGCATCAAGAATCTCTTAGGATTTTACCTTTAAGACTTTGCTATCTATTTCCCCAGAAGAGCTTTGAGATAGAAACTGGAGATTTCCCAAAGGTAGGTGTGTTAGTCACATGTGTATGGAAGGATCTGGAGCCCCAGCACTCCTCTGCCTGTTTTTGTTTTCTTACTGTTTATCTTATAGTTAAATTCCCTTGTGTGAATTCTCTTTGTGTGAATGGGAAGAGATCATATCTAAATGCTCCTGTTTTGATGGGTGGACTTACTCAACAGATAAATCTTATCTTTGGTGTGTCTCCAGAGATACCTTGCTCTTTATCCAAGAATTAGGCTAACTTTTGTTAAAACCTAGAAACTTAATTACCTGGGGTGTATACAAATTATTCAGATTTCATCTGGGTTGAGATTTAAGATATTTAAATTATCTTTCAGGTTAAAAACCTTGACCCAAAATAAACTTTTGGAGAAGTGGCTTGGATGGTGTCTGCTTTGCTTTGGGGGATGCTGATTAATCTGGTTTCCTTCTGCTGCTGTGATAGGGGGAAGGGTGTGAACCAGCTTCCAGGTTACAGTCGTTCGCTGACGAAGACAGCAGGGGCTTGACCTGGAACTCCAAGCAGGAGCTGTGGAGGAATGCTGCTTACTGGCTCAATTGCTTTGCTGCTTTCTGCCCCCACCCCCACCCCAGACCCACCGCCCGCAGTGAGTTGGTCCCTCCTGCACCAATGAACACTTAGGCTTCAGGGATGGGTGCTTGTTGTTCTTACAGAGGACCCAGGTTCTGTTCCCAACACATCAGGCAGCTCATAACAGCTTGTAACTCCAGGTCCAGAGTAACTTCTTCTGGCCTCAGAGGGTTGCATGCACACGTGTTACACACACACACACACACACACACACACACACACACACACATATCCAGGCACTCATACGTACTCAGAAACAAAACTGACATAGTCATGCCCACAGGCCAGTCCTACCTAGTCAGTCCCTCTCTCAGATGACTCTAGGCAATGTCAAGTTGACAGACAAAGCCACCAGGTCACTGATGTAATTAAAGTTCCATTTAAACACATTAGCTACAGGCAAAAAGAAGGCCCTTGTCAGAAATAGGTAGTGTCGGGCTGGAGAGATGGCCTAGCGGTTAAGAGCACTGACTGCTCTTGCAGAGGACCTGGGTTCGATCCCCAGCACCCACATGGCGGCTGAGAACCGTCTGTAACTCCAATTCCAGGAGAACTCCAGTTCCGGGGGAATCCCAGACCCTCTTCTGACCTCCGCGGCATTGCATGACATGGGCACACAAACCTACATGCAGACAGAACATTCATACACATACAAAAAAAAAAAAAAAAAAGGTAGTGCCGGCTGCCTTCCCATTTGTCTGTTTGTTCTGAGACAGGGGTGTATCCAGGCTGAATACGGATGACCCTGCCTCCACCTCCTAAATGCTGGGATTACAGGTATGCACCACCACCACAAACCACACCAGGCTTATTCAGTCCTGGGGGCAGAACCGGGTGCTTCATGCAAGCCAGGCAAGCCACTCCTAGTTTAGTTGAGTCACCAGCCCCCATCACCAGCTGCGAAGCTTCTGCCAGACATGTTTCTAGAATTCCTGGCTTGGGAATCTCCTAACTGGGTTCTTCTCACAGATGTTCTTTTGACAGAATTCTGGCTTCTTTTTGATCTCCTGGAGACTTTTGTTTTATGTTAGTTATGTAAGGTATTTTGGTCAGTAATTTGGAATCTCTCACTTCCCATTGCTCTGTGTGGGTTTCTAACTGGCCTGTCTGGCTTCACCTCTGCATCCCCCTTAGCACAAGTTTTTCCTGGCAGTCGCTTCTTTTCCAGCCAGTTTCACTGTGGCTTCTAATAACTCTTCCCCTTCCCCACCCGCCCTCCAGTGCCCCCCATCCTCCCATCCCCTGCTCATTGGAGTGCAGGAATGGGCGCGCGCGCGCGCGCGCGCGCGCACACACACACACACACACACACACACACACACACACTGCCCTTTCTGTTTCCTCAGTTTCTTACATTTTCAGAAGCCATACCCAGGCGTTTTCACAGGCTTCAAGCACACTGGAGTCTGTCCTGAAGGCTGCTCCTCCCATCATGCAGTGCGGCCTGCTTAGTCCCTGCTGCGCTCAGGTGGAAGCTCAGCACCAATCTGGGCGTGGTGACACGTGTCTAGATACCAGCCTGAACTAGCTAGCAAATAACCAGGGCCACACAGCAGGACCCAGTCTCAAAAAAGGACAGAAAGGAGAGTGAAAGCAAGAGAGAGAGAGGATGATAGGAGAGAGAGGACGGGGTGGGGACACAGTGTTATCTGATCTTGCCAGTGAACACTTAAGTTTGTTTGCTTGGCATTTTTTTTTTTTTTACTATGCCAAGCTTAGAGAGCAAGCTGTGACTGTCACAGGCACTGGAAAGCTATGCCAGCTCCTCTCTGTAGAGCCACACGGCCACCGCAGGTCCGTGTTGTGTGGAGACCCACAGGTAGACAAGTTGCTTGCACTTCTGCAGGAGCACACACATCTCAGGTGTGCTCCACAGGTCTCAGCAGGTGTCTCTGGAGACATTGGTGTTTTGATTCTCCAGTGTTGGGAAAAACATGAACCAGGGTGTTTTTTGTTTTTGTTTTTTTGTTTTTTTGTATTTTCGAGACACGGTCTCCCTGTAGCCCCAGGTGACCTGGAACTCACTCTATAGACCAGGCTAGCCTTGAACTCAAAAAGATCCACCTGCCTCTGCCTCCTGAGTGCTAGGATTAAAGGCATGCGCCACCACGCCCCGGCAAACCAGGTTTTTCTATAAGGTACAGAGAAAGAAAGGCGGCACAAGTATCTAACTGTGAAGACAAAGGAAAACAGCTAACTGGGAGGACAGCTCTGTCCATGGATTTCGTTTTTTATTAGTTATCTGTACCCTGTAGATAATTAATAACTTGAGTGGACAAAGGAAGCAACCGAGGCTCAGAGAGGTAAAGAAACCAGCTTAAGGACACAGAGCAAGGAAAGGTAAAGCTGAGACTGAAACACTGAGGGAATCATAACTGAACGACAAATGCTCCTGGCAGCTGCTTAAACTACAGTCCCCTAGAAAACCCAGGGAAAAAAGCAACGACCATGAACTGGATGGTGGAGGACTCGCCTGTCAGGTACAAGGGCCTGGGTTCAGTTCCACATGGAACACAGAGGCATACACACATGTTCAGATGCACACAGACCTATTCAGATGAGACCTCTTAGGGCAAACTACTTTATCCTTATGTTCCAAGATTGGGTCGTGGGGGGGGGGGTGTCACACTAAAACCTAAATAGTAGCATATTAATCAAAGTATGTAAAGCTCTGTGTAGGTGAAAAACGTGCAAATGACTGTCTCAAATGTGTCAGGGGTGCCTCTCACTTAAATTAATTTTACAGTGTATATTTAAGAGCAAATGTTTCTTGCTAGGAATGATGGCTCATCTGCATAATTCAGGAGGTGAAGGTAGAAGGATTGTGGGTTCAAGGCCAGCCTGGGCTACACAGAGAAATCTTGTCTCAAAAAAAAAAAAAAGCCCACAAAATTTGGAGTCAGAAAGATGGCTGGATGGCTAAGATCTTCTTGCAGTTTTGAACACCCACATGGCAGTTAACAACTGTTTGTAACCCCAGTTCCCAGGGGAGCTGAAGCCCCCTTTTGGCCTCCATAGGCTTTTCACAAGAAGGGTGCACTTACATACACACCGGCAAAATAAAGTAAAAACAAATAAATAAAAAAAAAATTTTTTTTTTTTTTTGGTCTTTTTGAGACAGGGTTTCCCTGCAGCCCCAGCTGTCCTGGAATTCACTCTGTAGACCAGACTGGCCTTGAACTCACAAAGATCCACCTGCCTCTGTCTCCCAAGTGCTAGGATTAAAGGCATGCGCCACCATGCCCGGCCAAAAATTGTTTCTTAGAAAAAAGGAAAAATAGGGGCTGGAGAGATGGCTCAGTGGTTAAGAGCACCAACTGCTCTTGCAGAGGACCAGGGTTCAATTCCCAGCACCCACATGGTGCCTAAGACCCGTCTTTAACTCCAGTTCCAGGGGAATCCAACACCCTCTTCTGATTTCTGCGGCATTGCACGACACGGGTGCACAAACCTACATGCAGACAGTACACTCATACACATAAAAAAAAAGGAAAAATAATGGGGGCTGGAGAGATGGCTTAGTGGTTAAGAGTGCCAACTGCTCTTGCAGAGGACCCAGGTTCGATTCCCAGCACCCACATGGTGGCTAAGAACTGCCTTTAAGCCGGGCGTCGTGGCGCGTGCCTTTAATCCTAGCACTCGGGAGGCAGAGGGAGCTGGATCTCTGTGAGTTCAAGGCCAGCCTGGTCTACATAGAGAGTTCCAGGCCAGCTGGGGCTACAGGAAGACCCTGTCTCAAAAAATTAATTAGTTAATTTTGGGGGCTGGAGATGGCTCAGTGGTTAGAAGCACTGGCTGCTCTTGCAGAGGACCCGAGTCCTGTTCCCAGCACCCATATGGTGGCTGCCAACCACTAGAAACTCCAGTTCCAAGGAATTAAACACCTTTTTCCAGCCTTTGAGGGCACAGCATACATGTGGTATACATACATACATGTGGTATACACACATACATGTGGGTATACATAGCATACATGAGGTGTACATACATACATACATGCAGGCAAAACATCCATACGCTAAAATCTAAATTAAATATTAAATAAGGTAAGAAGGAGGAGAGGGACAGAAGTCCTTTCTCACTATACCCATGCAAGGGTGTGTGTGTGTGTGTATGTGTGTGTGTGTGTGTGCTAGCGTGCGTGCATCTGTCTGTCTGTCTGTCTGTGCTTTGAGAGTGGTCCTCTCTCTTACTACACAGGGTTTTTCTTTTTGATGTTTTGAAAGAGGATCTCACTCTGTATACCAGGCTGGCCTTGAACTCACTATGTGCCCAGACTGGTCTCCAACTCACAGTGATCCTCCTGCCTCAGCTTCCCAAGTGCTAGAATTATAATTACAGGCCACCAGGCTTAGCTCCTGTCCACAAACTATTATAATCCCATCTTCTGTTCCAGATGAACCTGAAAACTAATGATCACAGCAGACATCTTTAAAACATTGGTCTTTAGCCAGGCATGGTGGCGCAGGCCTTTAATCCCAGCACTCCAGATGAAGAGGCAGGTGGATCTCTGTGAGTTCAAGGCCAGCCTGGTGTACAGAGAGAGCTCCAGGCCAGCTGGGACTAAAGGGAGACCCTGTCTCAAAAAGACAAAAAAAAATTTTAAGCCCCCCCAAAACAAACAAACAAACAAATAAAATTGATCTTTATAAAGTAGATCAAACCCACCTTCCTTTTGATCAGGCCAAATCACTCAACGTGGTTCTATCCTAGGTGAACGAGGACAGAATGGATGCTAGCAGCTATCCTAATCCACCAGACAGGCTTCCGGTCTTCTCCGAGTCTGCCCACTTGCCTCTGTCCAGGCCGTTCTATCTGGACCCGGTGGTAACCGTCCACCTGTACCCCGACGCCCCCGTGCCGTCCCCTTATGCCGAGGAGCTGCCCTTGCTGCCTCTCTCCAGCGACACGCTGATCATGGACGGTTACGGAGAGCCCTACCCCTTTCCTTTCCCGACTCCATATCCGAATTACAGAAGGTGCGACTACTCCTACGGGCCGGCCTTCATCCGCAAGAGGAACGAGCGTGAGAGGCAGCGCGTGAAGTGTGTGAACGAAGGCTATGCCCGGCTCCGGCACCACCTGCCCGAGGAGTACCTGGAAAAGCGGCTCAGCAAAGTGGAAACCCTCAGGGCTGCCATCAAGTACATCAAGTACCTGCAGTCTCTCCTGTACCCTGACCCGGGGACCAAGGTGAACCCCGGGGCTGGCGCCAGCCGCCCCACTAACCCTGTTTTGAGCATCGTTTGAGACAACGCTTTCCAAATGGAAACCAATCATTCACAGAATGGGTCCCCCACCCCTACCCCCAGCATCATCCAGTAGATCCTTCTCCATAGGTGTCTGGGAGGGTGAGTGTCCACGCTGCCACGCTCTGCTAGCTGCTACTTTTTCTGGATTTCAGGTGCACTAAAGTATCTTACACAGACTGAGAAAAGCCTTGGTTCTTTTTTTTTTTTTAATTTTTTTCATTAATTTTATTTATTTCCGTATGTGCATGAATGTACTGTCTGCATGCAAGTTTGTGCACCCGTGTCGTGCAATGCCGCGGAGGTCAGAAGAGGGTGTCGGATTCCCCTGGAACTGGAGTTCTCCTGGAATTGGAGTTTCAGACGGTTCTCGGTCGCCATGTGGGTGCTGGGGATGGAACCCGGGTCCTCTGCAAGAGCGGTCGGTGCTCTTAACCGCTAGGCCATCTCTCCAAACCATTTTTTAAAGAACTCTTAAGGTGGGTGGGGGGGAGGGGAGTGGAGAGATGGGTTAGCACTGGCTGCTTTTGCAGAGGACCTGGGTTTGATTCCCAACGCCAACATGGTGGCTAACAAGGCCTCTAACTCCAGTTCCAGGGGGTCTGACCCTCTTCTGGCCTCAGTGAGTACTACGTAACACCAATGTCCTTACATACCTGCAGGAAAAACACTCGTGCATATAAAAAAATAATAATTTAGGGCTTGAGAGATGGCCTAGCGGTTAAGAGCACCGACCGTTCTTACGGAGGACCTGGGTTCGATCCCCAGCACCCACATGGCGGCCGAGAACCGTCTGAAACTCCGGTTCCAGGAGAACTCCAGTTCCAGGGGAATCCGACACCCTCTTCTGACCTCCGCGGCATTGCACGACACGGGTGCACAGACTTGCATGCAGACAGTACATTCATACACATACAGAAATTAAAAAAATAATAATAATAATTTAGCTGGAGAGTTGGCTCAGCAGTAAGAGCACTGGCTACTCTTGCAGAAGACCCAAGATCAGTTCCCAGCACTTACATGGTGGCTAACAACCAACCATAACTCCAATTCCAGGGGATCTGATGCCCTCTTCTCACCTCCACGAGCATTGCACAACACACCAGCACCTACCTAATGCAGGCAATACACTCATAAAAAAGTAAAAATAGCCAGGTGTGGTGGCACATGCCTTTAATCCTAAGACTTGGGAGGCAGAGGCAGGCGGATCTCTGTGAGTTCAAGGCCAGCCTGGTCTACAGAGTGAGTTCCAGGACAGCTGGGGCTACAGGGAGATCCTGTCTCGAAAATACCAAAAAGAAAAAATAAAGTAAAAATAAATAAAATGTTTTTTAACAGAAGAGAACAGGTGTCCCCTGTGCCTGTCACTCTGCCCTTCTCACACCCTGGTCAGAGGCTCTCCCCAGAGCATCGCAAGTCTGAGGAGCAAGTGCTCAGTGATTGTCCTGGGCTCCGCAGCCACTTTGTGTTGAGCAATCTCAGTACACCTCCCTTGTTCTGGCAAATCCGGTTGTTGTTGTTATTGTTGTTTTTTAATGGGGTTGATAAGATTTCAAGACACTTTCTTTTCCTGTTTGTAGACCTCTTTAGGCAACTTGCTTAAGAAGGCACCTCAGGGGCTGGGGAAAGAGCTCAGATGTTAAAGCACTTGCCACCCAAATGTGAGGACTAGCTCTCAGATTCTGTGTATATTGATGAGCTCTGGATTTGATTGAGAGGCCCTGACTGAATGAATAAGGTAGAGGAATCAAGGAGGATGATTTCCAACCTCAGTCTTGGGCCTCCACATGTACCCCACACACGTGTCCACCCACATGCAAACATCATACACACACAAACACACAGACAAGACAGACAGACAGATACACACACACATTAAAATAGAGAGAAAAAGCAAAAGAAGGCTCTGGGGGCCTGGAGAGATGACCTAGCTGTTAAGAACGCTGACTGCTCTTGCAGAAGACTGGGGTTTGATCCCCAGCACCCACATGGCAGCTGAGAACAGTCTTTGACTCCAGTTCCAGGGGAATCTGACACCGTCTTCTGACCTCCGCAGCATTGCACGACACGGGTGCACAGACCTACATGCAGACAGTACATTCACACACATACAAAATAAATAAAATTTAAAAAATTAAAATAAAAAAAAAGAAGGTCTGGGATCTAATCATTCGGTTTAAAGTTTCAATCTGATACTTCTCCAACTTTGGGTTCTTTATCCACAAAATGCTAAATAATAACAACAACAACAGCAATTCCCCATACATTTATTTAAAGGATTAGCCATGCCTGGCACTGAATCAAGATTTGTGACCATTGTTTTTCTCATTACTCTCATCAGCCGTGTTGTCTACACAGCACTACCCTCCAGTGACATTCTTCTGTCTAGGGTGACTTCAGTGGTCCTGTAGGTCTTCCCCGCACTCCTGGAAGGACAGTCCATGTCCCACACCCTGGAGTCTGTTTCTTTTCCCATGGCAACCTTCAGCCCCTCCTGCTCACTCAACTCCCAGATTCCAGTGGTCATGTCACCCAGTAGGGACATGGAGACTTCCACCCATTTGTCACATTCGTCCCTGCTGTCCTGTGTCTGATGACATTATCCCCAACTTTATGATCCAGCCATTGCTGCACCTTTGTTGTCCTCATGTTCTCTTGCCTTTCCATTCTGCCATCTTTGCACACTGTACACATCCACCACAGTCTTCTAAGCAGACAGCCAACCATCTTATTTGGCCTATATTCTCCTGATCCTGCAGAAAGCCTCAATTCAGTGGGTGTCAGGAAATACTTATTATGCTTTTCCTTTTCCAATCCTGTCACCTGTGTCAGGAGTATCATTAACTGTCTCATCTGTCCTCTTGGGATCCGTTCTCAACTGGCACTGCTATGCCCTCATCCTTCTTTTTTTTGAGACAGGGTCTTACTATATAGCCCTGGCTGGCCTGGAACTCCCTGTGTAGACCAGGCTGTCAGTGAACTCCTCCTCCTCAGTACTGGGAATTAAAGTGTGCACCATTACACCCAGCCTTCCTTCCTTCCTTCCTTCCTTCCTTCCTTCCTTCCTTCCTTCCTTTCTTCTTCCTTCCTTCCTTCCTTCCTTCCTTCCATCCTTCCTCCCTTCCTCCCTTCCTTTCCATGTACATGATGCATGTGTAAGATGTATGTACATGTAGGTGTGGCATTCTTAAAGTATATCATGTCAGGGCTGGAGAGATGGCCTAGCAGTTAAGAGCGCCGACCACTCTTACAGAGGACCTGGGTTTGATCCCCAGCACCCACATGGTGGCTGAGAACCATCTGAAATTCCAATTCCAGGAGAACTCCAGTTCCAGGGGAATCCGACACCCTCTTCTGACCTCCGCAGCATTGCATGACATGGGTGCACAGACCTACATGCAGACAGTACACTCATACACATACAGAAATAAATAAAAATTAAAAGTATATCATGTCTCTGTTGCTCTAACTGCCTAATGACTTTGGCTACTCTGCTGTTTAGATGTACCCACTTGGTTTTCAGAACTCCCTGCACTACAGACATCCAAGGACACCTCACCCCTTCAGAAGAAATCCCATCTTTATTCTTTTCTCCTGCCTCACCTGGGATATTTTCCCACCACCGAAACTCCACTGCCTTCTTCAGTAATCCTTCCCTGGGTGCCAAGCTGCTTGACTCTCTCTTTGACTCCTAACCTCATGTGCCAAATAACTCAGGGCATATGGATCTGGGCCACAGCCCTTCTGCTGACTGCAAGGCTAGCTCTGTGGGAACACTGCCACTCAAGATGCCTTGCGAGAGAAAACTCGGCCTGAACTGTCAGAACCAATACAGGGCCTTTATTCATTTGTGTAACTGAAGCACAGTGTTCTGTCACCAACAATCTGCCATCTTTCAATTTCTGTTTTTTTTAAATTAATTTTTATGTGTATGAGTGTTATGCTTGCCTGTATGTAAGTGCATTTCCACAGAGGACAGAAGAGGGCCTCAGATCCCCTGGAACTGGAGTTACAAATGGTTGTCAGCTGCCACGTACGTGCTAGGATTTGAAGCTGGGTCTTGTGCAAGAACAGCCAGTGCTCTTAACTATTGGGCCATTTCTTTAGCCTCCCCTCTTTAAAAAAAAAAAAAAGATTTTGGCTGGGTGTGGTAGCACATGCCTTAAATCCTACCACTTGGGAGGCCAAGGCAGGTGGATCTTTGTGAGTTCAAGGCCAGCCTGGTCTACAGAGTGAGTTCCAGGACAGCTGGGGCTATTAGGGAGACCCTGTCTAGAAAAGACCAAAAAAAATTATTTTTATTTTATGTGTGAGTTTCTTGTAAGCATGTGTGCTAGATAGCTTTAGTGTCAACTTGACATACCTGGGTTGAGGGAGCCTCAGTTGGGGAATTGGCTTCATTGGATTGGCCTGTGGCCACATCTGTGGAGTATTGTCTTGATTGTTGGGCACTGTGGGAGGGCCAGCCCACTATGGGTGGTGCCACCCTGCTCAGGTTGTCGTATGTGTTCCGTATAAGAGGGCAGGCTGGGCATGGGCCAGAGGAGCAAGTCAGTAAGCAGCACTCCTCCATGGCCTGTGCCTCAGCTCCTGCCTCCAGGTTCCTGCCCTGAGTTCCCATGTTGGGCTCCCTGAGTGATGAACTGTGACCCAGGAGATGTGAGCTAAATAAACTCTTTCCTCCCCAAGTTGGTGTCGATCAGAGTGTTGTCACAGCAGTCAAAGAGAAAACTAGAACAGCATGTATGTAAGTCCACACACATCATGCAATGCCTGCAAAGGTCTGGAGAGGGGATCAGATTCCCCTGGAACTGGAGTTTTGGACAGTTGTCAGCCATCATGTACTCGCTGGGAATCAAACCCAGGACCTCTGCAAGAGCAGCCAGTGCTCTCAACCACTGAGCCATCTCTCCTGCCTCCCATTCCCTTGCAAAACAGCAAGAAATTGTATTTAAAGAGACAGTGCGGGGGGGGGGGGGCTGGAGAGATGGCCTAGCGGTTAAGAGCGCCGACTGCTCTTACAGAGGACCCAGGTTCGATCCCCAGCACCCACATGGCGGCCCCACATGGCGGCCGAGAACCGTCTGAAACTCCAATTCCAGGAGAACTCCAGTTCCAGGGGAATCCGACACCCTCTTCTGACCTCCGCTGTATTGCACGACACGGGTGCACAAACTTGCATGCAGACAGTACATTGATACACATACAGAAATAAATAAAATTAATAAAAAAAAATTTTTTTAAAAGAGACAGTACAGGATTCACTGTAAGAAAACAGCAAGCTACTTGTAGAATGCCCAAGAGCCTAAGTCTGTCTTTATCATTTCTCAGGAAATAGCGGTCAGAATGGCTCAGCATCATACACCTCCTTATTTACAATAGGAGGAAGAGAGTCTATAACCCCGATTCCCAGCAATAGTCTTGAGACTTACTCTGACTGGAACAGCTCAAGAATATACAGGCCTTGCCTAATAAACCAGTACCGCCAGGAGAGCGGGCTGTGCTGACCGACACAGCTCGCCCTGGAGCTGGGGTCCAGCCAATCTGTTTTCCCGTGGATCCACACTTCCTAACAGGGACTGGTGGGAAGGGAGAGTGGCTGTGGGGAGACACCTGTAGATGTCCCAAAACACACTTCCTTTGGTCTTCTCCACTGAGCACAGTAGCAGGGACTTAATCAGGGCACTGCGACTACCAGATGCCTCAAAACGCCAGGCTCCTGAGGACTTCTGAGTGACAGCAGAATCTGACTTCTGTTCCTTTGGTCACCAGTGTCTGTTACGCACACTCCTAGTGGTCCACCACATGCCTTTGGGGTGTGTGTGTGTGTGTGTGTGTGTGTGTGTGTCTGTGTATATGCACACACATGCAATGGGCCAGATGTTGTCTTCCTCAGTCCCTCTCTTATTTATTTATTTATTTATTTATTTATTTATTTATTTATTTATTTATTTATTTATCTTTTCGAGACACGGTCTCCCTGTAGCTTTGGCTGTCCTGGAACTCACTCTGTAGACCAGGCTGGCCTTGAACTCACAGAGATCCGCCTCCCTCTGCTTCCCAAGTGCTAGTATTAAAGGCATGAGCCACCACCTCCGGCTCCTTATTTTTTGAGACAAGGCCTCTCATTTAACCTGGAAGCCCCCTTTTGTGTCACTGGTTGGCTACTAAAGCCCCCTTCCCAGGTTATAGGCCCTGCCATGTGAGAGCTGCAGACCCAAACCCAGGTCCACAAGCCATGCAGCAAGCCCTTTAGGCACTGAGCTATCTCCCCACCCCCAAGACGATTTTGTTTTAAACTATACAGGAACAAAGAGTCTTGGGCCACCCAGTGGCGCCCCACCCCAGCCAGCTCTGAGTCTCTGTGGTGTTCAACACCCCTCTCAGGAGTCCCCTGGTACCCCTGAGGGGGTTACCTCTGTGAGAAAACAGCTCAGAACACACCCCCAGCTCCAAGTCTCCCAAGGCTTCTGGACTTCCCTCTGCACATGCTCAGTACTCTCCCTGGCCCATGGGTGTTCCCTGTCATCTCACATCCATGGCAACCTGCCTGGCAACCAAGAGTTGTTGGGCCAAGGCCCTGCGCTCTGTCAGATAAACCTAAGGCTGTGTCGAGGCCGAGGTCTAGGCAGGATTAGGGGCTGTGGGTAAGTGTCTTCGGGGTCAGCTCTGTGGCCTTGAGCAGGCCTTGGGCAGGGGATAGACCCTAGCACATCTCTGGCAGCTGCTGTCACCTCTGGAGATGTCTACAAAGGGGCAGGCCCTGGGATTTTCCTGGGCCTAAGGCCAGAATCTGTGGCTTCTGGGAGGGGTCAGTTGGCCAGGGTAGGGGGTGTGATGAGAAGAATGGACGAACTCCAGGAGTCCCAGCCACTGCGGAGAAGGAGGGAGGAAAAGCCTGTCGTGAGCTCAGGTGCCAGGTGTTTCTATGGCGCTTGTCTGGGGTGGTGAGGTGGGGGAGAGATGGAAGGAGGGCAGGCTGGAAGCATGCAGTCTCTGAAGGAGGATTAAAGTGGACTTTCTCAAAGACCCAGCTTCTGCTTTTCAGCCCCCCCCCCCATCTCCTGAAGCAGGTGCTCTAAGAGGAAAGCCTGGGCGTGTGAGGGAATAGCAAAGAGCGCCCTCTGCTGGGCTGAGGCTGCAGCTCTGCTGATGCCTGTGCTTGCTCCAGGCGGCTTCTCCAAAGGCCATGGAGACGTCCACCGACCCAGGGATCCCCGTGCCCAAATACTGCAGTGTGGCCACAACCCTGAAGGCCCCTGACCTGAATGGTGCCGCGCCGCCCTGGGACCGCTCCTTCACCTGTCCCTTTGCCCTGCAAGCACCGTGGCTGCCCACACACTGCGTTCTCACCAGGTACCAGCCTCTACCCCTGCCCTTTTCTGTTTTGCTCCTGGCTCTAGATGGTGCCAGGATTAAAGATATTTAAAAAAAAACAAACAAACTTACTTCTCGGGGAGGCTGAAGGGTTCTTTTCTAACCTATGATCTGGGTGGGGTCTAAGTCTATAACCCCAGCCTGCAAAGTACTTGCAGTGATCTTCCTGCTGATCTGGCTTTTTTTTTTTTTTTTATAGCAGAGTTGTGATTATTATAGTAGATACGTGTGGAAGAAAGCAGACAGAGTTGACCAGATTCCATGGCACGTATTGAGAAATTAGGGCTCCCCAACCAGCCACTAAAGCGGGGGGGGGGGTCTCCACATCCCTCCTTAGGTCACCTCAGTATTCACTCCTCAGGAGCTTCGGTTCTCACCAGGGCAGGGTGTGTGGAGCAAAGAATGGACTTCCTGCAGGAGTCCACGACACACGTCGGGGAAGCAAGTGCCACACGGGGCTGACACGCCGAGGCGCTTGAGGCCAAGTCTGAGACCCACACAGTGGATGGAAGAAAAAAGATCCCCCCACATTGTCCTCTGACCACCATACACATGCTGTTTGTGGATACCCCTTCCTCACACAAAAGTAAATTCAATTTAAAAAATTTTCAGGGGCTGGAGGGATCCTCAAAGTTGAGAGCGCTTACTGCTCCTGCAGAGAAACCGGGTTCTGTTCCCAGCCCACATCGTGGCTTCGCCGCCCTCTTCTGGTCTCTCTGGTACATGCATATGCACACAGCAAAACACTTGTATACATAAAATAAAAATAAATAATTAAAAAATGTTTTTACAATGAGCTACTTACAGGCCAGGTGCTCTCTGTGTATTATGGTCTGAGCACTAACTGTGGTATAAAAGTTAAGTAAATACATAACCAGGCAAGCTTCTTCACAAATCCTAACTCCATAGGATAGTTGAAAGGCCTCAACTATCCACGATTTTCCAGAATAGTACCCTCAGCTGTCTAAAGTATGACTGCAAGAGGCAAGGGAACCTCCTCCTATTATAAAAAATAAACTGTGTAAGTTCTAGGGATCAGCTGCCTCCTACAGGGACACGCCAGCCCAAGTGGCCTTTAATTGCTCAAGTACATTTTGTTGTTTGGTTTTTGTTGTTGTTTTGTCTTGCTTTGGAGACAGCGAGGGTCTCACTATATAGCCCTGGAACTCACTATGTAAACCAGGCTGGCCTTGAACTCACGAAGATTCACCTGCCGCTGCCTCCCAAGTGCTAGGATTAAAGGTGTTCACCACCATACTCTCTTGAGCAGTAATCTCTCAAGTTCTTTTTAAATTCTTTTCATTATATATATATGAGTGTATTGTCTGCATGTGCGTAAGTACACCCATGTTGTGCCATGCCCGTGGGGGTCAAAAGAGGGCATTGGATTCCCATGAACTGGAGTTACAGACGGTTGTTAGCTGCCATGTGGGTACTTGGAATTGAACCTAGGTTCTCTGCAAGAGCAGCCAGTGCTCTTAACCCATGAGTCATCTCTCCAGCCTCTCAAGTTCTTGATTCACGTGTTTGGATCCCTTGTTGGAAGCCCTAAGTTAAACATCTTTGTGTTCAGCCTTGCCCAGAAAACAGCTTCTTCAAGAACCCAGACCCCTCACTCCGCAGTGCCTCCCGCCAGCGAGCTGTGCGACTGGGGGGCCCCTCACTCCGCAGTGCCTCCAGCCAGCAAGCTGTGCGACTGGGGGACCCCTCACTCCGCAGTGCCTCCAGCCAGCGAGCTGTGCGACTGGGGGACCCCTCACTCCGCAGTGCCTCCCGCCAGCGAGCTCTGCGACTGGGGGACCCCTCACTCCGCAGTGCCTCCCGCCAGCGAGCTCTGCGACTGGATTCTCTAGAACTGGACTTTCTTCACGGCCCCTCAGCCTTCATCGTTTTCTCCATGCTGCCCAGCTCCAGCCCTGCTGCATCCTCCTGACCCCACAACATCTAGTGCCTTACAGCAACGTTGTCAATTCTCTGCCTCATCCCAGAGTCCCATGCACCTCCCAACCCCCACTCAAGCACTCTGTATCACAAATGTACATAAATTTACACCTTGAAACAATGTCCAGTCCACATAGTGAGTTTCAGGCTACTTGGGGCTACCGGAGACTGGGTCTCAAAATGACGATGATGATGACGACGATGACGATGACAACAGCAACAACATCAACAACCAGATGGTTCTCTCTGAGGTTGTCACCTTCTGTGCCTCTCAAATGTTTACCTTAAGAGCACCGACTGCTCTTACAGAGGACTTAGGTTCAATTCCCAGCCCCCACATGGTGGCTAACAACCATCCAAAACTCCAGTTCCAGGGGAATCCCACACCCTTTCTGACCTCCATAGGCATTGTATGACACTGATTCATTTACATACATGCAGGGTATACACTCATACACATATATTTTTTTTAATTTTTAAAGTTTACCTTATTTTACCAAAAGTCATAGATTGCCACATCTGGCCTAGATTTCTGTCCCACAAACCCTTGTCTGCCATCTTGTGCCAAGAGTCTCCTCAGACCTGACTGAGAAATGTGTTTCTTGATATTTTTAATTTTTAATTATTTAGTGGCATTGGGAAAGGTTCTAGGACTTAAACTCAGGTCATCAGGCTTGGCGGCAGGTGCCTTTACCCACTGAGCCATCTCTCTGGCCCTCCTGATGTTTTTAGGGCTCGGTTGGTACTCACCCTTTGCCTTCATTTGCTTTTCCCAGGTGTGCCTCCTGTCACCCGTGTCTCCACACTGCTGATTCCCCATGGCAGGGGCCTCGCTGGCTGGGAAGAGCTGGAGGTGCTGGTGGCCCCTGGGTCCTGGCAAGATGGGAACCAGACGGCTTTTATTATCGTGCACAAATAAAGGCTGCTCCAGAGGCAAGTGCCTTCTCCTCTCCCAGCATATCTCTGAAACGCTCCTCTGGTGGTCTTGTCTTCCTGTGTCTTTATAGATCTCCACAGACACAATGCTGGGTGTGTAACATCAGCAAGCATATTAGTGTGCTAGGGCTGCATGATGAGGACAAATCTATTGTCTCCCATTTATGGAGGCTGTAAATCAGGTATTGGCAGAATTTTTTTAATATTAGTGTTTTGCTTGTATGTATGTAAGTGCACCATGTATGTGCAGTACCTGCAAAGACCAGAAGAGGGCACTGGATTCCCTGGAACTAGAGTTACAGGTGGTTGTGAGCAGCCACGTGGGTGCTTGGCACCAAACTCTGGTCCTCTGCAAGAACAACAAGTACCTTCAAGCCATCTCTCCATCACCCAGTGCTACTTCTAGTGCTAAGTCTTACTCTGTGTTCTTTCCCACAGCTGGAGAGGCGAGGGGCCCTGGTGGTGGAATTTGAGGCTCCCCTTGTCCCAGACCCAAAGCTGCCAGCCCAGCAGCGGAGTGTGGTCTTTCAGGAAGAAGTCATTCAGTTGTCACCACCTGTGGAGCAGTCACTACAGCCTGGGGACAAGGTGCTGGCCCCCTGGGAGCCAGAGCAACAGCGGTATGGCCCTGGTACTGTTCTCTCAGGCTTGAAGATGAAAAAACGTGGCAGAGGTAAGGAAGCTGCTCTGCCCCAGCGGCCTCCTGAAGGAGCACAGTTGGTGGTTGGACCAAACTCAGGGGTCTTAGAGCCACAGGAAAAAATTCGTTCACCTTTCCTTGACTATGTATCTTCAGGCAGCAGATACATAGTCATATCTTCCAGGATATCTGTTATTTTTTTAAAAATCAGGGGAAATAGGCGGCTGGAGAGATGGCTCAGCAATTGAGAGCACTGGCTGCTTTTGCAGAGGACCTAGGTTTGGTTCCCAGCACCCACATGATAGCTAATAACCATCAGTAACCCCAGTTCCAAGGGATCCGGTGCCCTCTGGGTATTGCATGCATGTGGTGCTCTTACATACATGCAGGCAAAGCACTTATACACATAAAATAAAAATGAATAAAATCTCTTTTACAAGAAGAGGGAATCCTGACAAAATGTTCCCCATTTCTGTTCACAGCATCTAAGAAAGGAGAAATCACTGTTTACTTCTGGAACAGCAAGATAGCTAAGGTACCTGTAGACAGGGTCAGGGGCATCCCCTCCGCTGTCTGGAAGAAGGCCGTGGAGAGGCTGCAAATGCCTCGCACCAGGGAGCAGCACAGTCCTCTTCTCTGGGCCCCCTGCTGTGACCCGGTGCTGGAGCCCGTGCTAGGACCCAACACTGGATGTGCCACACACAGACCTCCTCTGGGCGCTCCATTCCTGTGCCCTCCCTGCCATTCCCAGGCATGCTGCCAGCCTCTGTGCCAGGCCTGCCTCTGCAGCTGCCCCTTGGTGGGTCCCACCTGGTGGCCTCTAACTAGGACTTCAGAGTCCACAGCCAGAAAATTCCCAGAGCCGAAGCCCACAGCCCAGCTTTTGCCCCTCGAAGGTCCTAAAGAGGAAGCCTTTGCTGTGTTTACCTACGATGAGTCTCCCTTCTCCTCCTCCTCCTCCTCCTCCTCCTCCTCCTCCTCCTCCTCCTCCGAAGAGAATTCGGAGGATGCTCTGAAGATGGGACTTCCCCAGGGGCAGATGGTGAGCAGCGCGGTCAACACCGACCCCATCCTTCCTGAGCCGTCTCTGAGGCAGAACAGCCCCCTCAGGCCTGCGTGGAGGTACTGGAGGACAAACGGGCCTGAGTCGCCCCCTGGAAAGCCAGGTTTGTTATTCCAAGGGTATGGGCTATCTTTCCCTGGTTAGGGACCAAGGCAGGGCCACATGGGTCTCCTAGGAATCTGACGCACCTGTGCACTCTGCTGGCCTTGGAAGTAATGTGGGGAAGGCACGCTGTGGGGGGGACTGTGAAACGCGGGAAGAGAGGGTGTCCACCGAAGCTGAGGAAGGAGGAGCTGACTTTTGTGTTCTGCTTTGCGTCCCTTTCTCTTCCTTTCTTTTTCTTTCTTTCTTTCCTTCTTTCTTTCTTTTTGTATGTAGTCTAGGCTGGCCTTAAACTTGCTTTAGCTATGGATGACCTTAAACTCCTGATTCTGCTGCTTCCTGAGTGGTGGGATTACAGGTATATGCCGCCATGCCAGGTTTACATAGTGCTGGGGACAGAGCCCAGGCTTTGTGCATGCTAGGTAAGCGTTCTACCAGCTGAACCAAATCCCCAGGCTTGTCTTTTTCTTTCTACACTCAACTCTTCGGACAGGGCACTGCTTCTAGGTGTTGATGAGAGTTAAGGCCCTGAGAGGTACAGAAACTGGTTCTTAACGGTTGGTCATTAGGCTGTGCTGACCAAATGGTCCCCTCAGGAAGTCAGGGAGAACAATGCTTCTCTCTGTTGTTCATTCTTTACAACAGGAAAGCTGGTGTGGTTATCAGAGCTGAGGGCTATGGGACACACCGTGATAGGTGGGGGGCTGGGGCGGGGCTGCATGTTATTTTCTGCCTCACACCCACTCCATCTAAATTCCCATCAGGTTACTGAAAGAGCAAGGCCTAAGACATGCAGCAAAGCTGCTTAGGGGAGCGGCCAAGATAACCTGCCCTGGGCTCTTTTTGACTTTGGAGGTCTCAGAATCCTGGATCTCATGTGACTGAGCAGGGATTTGTGGCAGGGATTGTGTTTCTAGGACAGCAGCTTAGCTAAGAATGCGTCTCAGTCTTCAGTGCTAGGAGGTTGAGATCTTGCTTCTACCTTCTTGGATAATTCCTTTAGATCCGTGAGTCAGGGCAGCTCTAAGTCCACTGCAATAATATGGTCTGTGATGGTTTGCCAGGTACCTCTGCCTTCCATGGTAGGAATTATTTCCCTGACCCCTGGTAGGGCAATAATTAGGGGGACAAGAAACCATCTGTGGCCAACTGGGCTCTTCCTCCCCTTTCCAAGAGGAAGGCATGTATTAAAATTCTGGACTGGAGGGAAAGGTCTTGGGCCTCTGTTAAAATGGTCCTCAGTCTCACTACAGCAAGTTTAAGCAGCGACTAGATGGAAACTGTTTCTGGAATTTCCCTCTCAACAAGGGATGATATAAAAAGAGTGATTCCAAAACCCAGTGTTCATGATAATGCCTCCCTAACTCCCACCTCCTCCTGTTTCATTCAGCACAGCCTGCTAAAAGAAAAGCTATACCCCCTGGGCGTGGTAGCTCACACCTTTAATCCCAGCACTTGGGAGGCAGAGGCAGGTGGATCTCTTAGTTCAAGGTCAGCCTGGTCTACATAGAGAGCTCCAGGCCAGCTGGAACTAAAGGGAGACAACACTGTCTCAAGAAAAAAAAAAAAAGAAAAGTTATACCTATACTCAACCAAGGCCCAGTAACAGGGGACAACCAGAGGGCCCTGGGTACCATGACTGGTTCCCACTGCTATGGTTTGCTCCACTGAAATCTCAAGACTGGACCAATCCCAATTAAGCGCAAACCAATTCTCTCCACTCTAAATATGCACTGCTGTTATCTCTGCTGCCCAGAGGCACTGAGACCTTTGTGCAGCCTCTTTCCCATTACTGTATTTCAATAGATCAAAACCAAGGAGTTCATGCCTTTAATCCTAGCACTTAGGAGGCTCAGGCAGAGGATCTGTTAGATGGAGACCAGCTTGGTCTACATAGTGAGGTCTAGTTAGCTGGGGCTACAAGACCTCCCCCCAAGCCCCCCCCCACTGTTGGGTCCTAATAGCCCTACAGAGGCCAGCTCACAGACTGTCAGCTCTTAGGGTGCTCCTTCTCTCTTGCTGTGACTAAAGCAGGATTGAATATGTAGTGTTTTTGTTTTTTTGTTTTATTTTTTGTTTTTTGGTTTTTTTTTTTTTTTTTTTT
>VZQC01006682.1:384887-406154 GCA_009823505.1 Rhizomys pruinosus | reverse complement strand
TTGAAGAGGAGTGGTGACAGGGGGCAGCCTTGCCGAGTTCCTGTTTTTTTTTCTTTTTTTTTTTTTAAAGTAAATTCCTTTTTTTTTTTTTTACACATGAGTTTATGGGTTGTTTCGTTTTTGTTGTTTTGTTTGAGACAGGATCTCCCTATAGCCCCAGATGGCTTGGAACTCACTCTGTAGACCAGGCTGGCCTTGAACTCACAGAGATCTACCTGCCTCTGCCTCCCAAGTGCTGGGATTAAAGGTGTGCACCACCACACCCAGCTTAAGGATGGTTCTTAGCTGATACGTGGATGCTGGGAATCAAACCTGGGTCCTCTGCAGGAGCAGTTGGTGCTCTTAACCACTGAGCCATCTCTCCAGCCCCGAGTTCCTACCTGTAAGTATTCTCTGAAGGGTTGGTTTTCCAGACATGTATTCTATCATCTTGTTTATGTCATGGAAGATTTTTTTCTCTCTTTCAACTATAATCAACATTTTTGCTGGGTATACTAACCTGGGTTGGCATCTATAGTCCTTTAACACTGGGAATGCTTTGCTCCATGTTCTTGCTTTCATAGTTTGCACTGAGAAGTCAGTTGTAATTCCGATGGGTTTCCCCTTATATATAACTTGTTTTTCTCTTGTGGCTTTCAGAATTTTGTCTTTGTTTTGGGTGTCTAGCATTTTAACTATGATATGGCATGGGGAGTTTCTTTTCTGATCTTGCCTGTTTGGAGTTCTATGTGCTTCTTGTATTTGTATGGGTTTGTCTTTTTTTAGTTTGGGGGAATTTTCATCTATTATTCTGTTGAAGATCTGATCAATACCATTCTCTTGGGATTCTTCTCCTTCCTCTATTCCTATGATGCAGAGGTTTGATCTTCTCATAGTGTCCCACAATTACTGGTTGTACCACTTTTGTGTATTTTTAAATTTTTCATAATCTTTACTTGAGCTTTTTAGTTGTTCAGTGTTATTTTCCAGGTCTGTTATTCTTTGTTCTGCTTCCTCCATTCTACTTCTGAGGCTTTTTCTATTCCTTTCTTCTTGATTGGATGAGTGTTTGATTTCCTTTTTCATTTCATCTTATGAATGAAGGAAGCTCCACTTCCTTTTGGAGCTTTTCAATCTCTTCCTATAGCTCCTTGCTTCGCTGGTTGGTTTCCTTTTTCAGTGTTTCCACTTCCTTCCAGTGTTTGTCAGACTCTTCCTCTAGGTCCTTCTTGAGTTTTTCATTCTCTCTCCTTAGTTCTCTGATTTGTTCTTTATATTCTTAGATTTCTTTGAATATGTCTGCAATTGTTCCTCTAAGATCTGTGTCCTGGGCCACCCCCAGGGAGATCCCACTGCAGGAATCTCCCACAGGGTTGGTAGAGCTTGGTGTGGAATTATCCTGCACCTTTTCCATGTTGTCCCTTTGTCATGTCCCTAGCATGTGGGCTTCCCTTTGCCTGTATTCCAATGTGAATCCCAAATGCCTCTTCACTGTGTTGAAGGCTTGCTTTGCTTGCCTCCTTCAGATGCCTTCGTTAGTTTGTTGTTGTTTTGTTTTGTTTTTCTCCTTATTTATGGAGTGTTGACTTGTCTAGGTTTTAGGCTTTCAATTTTGTTTATATATTAGAAATCTAACTCACTCTTCTCTTTCTGTTCTGAAGGTTCTTCAAAGAATCCACTTGGACACTCCCTTAGCAATTCCAGTTGTGGGGGGGGGCAATACCTGGTATTCTGTGCTTCAGGTGGTCCTGGGAAATCCCTAATCTAAGCTCTGTACACTTAAGTCTCACAGTGGCAACAGGCCCACCTTTTATACCAGCTAGCAGGGCGACTCTGCCCCCAAAGCCACACAAGACAATGATTTAATTATCCAACAAACCAATGAAACAATGATCAAACAACCCAGTGGTAGAATTATACAACAATCCGCCTGGCTGAGGCACCTGGCTCCTACCTGTGCTTCAGGTGGTCCTGGGAAATCCCCAATCTAAGCTCTGTGCACTACGATGAAGTCTTTTCTGTTGTTGTTGTTGTTGTTGTTCCTTCCAATATCCATCACTCTAAAATATGAACATATATCATAGGTTTTAGCATCTTCAGCTTATGATTTTTTTTATTAGGCTGAAAGATGTCATGTTTGAAGTCTCCTCCTTGGCAAGCCCAAACCACCATCAGTTCTGCCCTTGTGTTCCACACTGGGGTTTTCCCTTCTCATGGTCACCAAATGAGGTCCAGTAAGCACCTTGTCCTGTCTTGATTTTCCTGTACTGGACTCTATGATACAGCCTGGGTAGTTCAACAATGGCCTTCTATACTCTGAAGAGGCTGAAACCCCAGTAGTAGCTCAGTCCACAAGTTGGATGTCTCAGCAGTCACCAACTGGCACTGAAGGTTTGGAGGATTCTTGGAGAGACATGAGTCTTCAGTCCATATTGGAAGGTTGAAAAGCTGTGTCTTCTCACATCTTTGATGGCAAAAGCAGTGGCAGCCACAGGGTAGCTGCACTTGCCAGTTAGACAGGCAAAACAACTGTGCTCTTTTCTCTTTTTACTAAGATCTCAAGTTTTATACCTGAAGTACAATTTCTTAGGACTTACTATTTATTTCTGGTTATACTTTCCTTTTGGATGTTTAAGGCCACACAGTTAGCCCAGATTAAGCAAGGTTTTTGTTTTCTTAAGGTCAGTTGAGGATCTGGTCCTCAAGGGTCACTCAGGTTTTTTTTTGTTTTGTTTTGTTTTTTTGCTGGGGGGGGGGGGGGAGCCCCTGGCTCCTTTTGGCTTTTCAAACACCAGTTCCATCCACTTGAGGACAAAGTCAGGTCTTACTAGACCAGGCTTCCCTTTTTGAAGCATGAGCAGACTTTCCTCTTTATAGACTGGACACTGGCTGAAGTCCCATTAGTGGATCTCCAAGACCTCCCTGCACAGGAAGACTGCAGGACATTTCAAGAGATGCCCCCATGCATAGTCCCCTGGGACTTAGTTGACCTCTGAGGGAATTAAAGCAAATTTTAAGGGTTTCTGTTGGTGGTGGTGGTGGTGATGGTCTTTTTGAGACCTGTAGCCCCAGCTGGCCTGGAACTCACTTTGTAGGCTAGGCTGGCTTTGAACTCAGAGAGATCCACTTTTCTCCTAAGTGCTGGGACTAAAGGGGTGCACCTTTTTTCTTTTTTTAAAATATAGCATCTGTACACTGATTAGTAAAGTCAGCTGGTCATTTTTGATCTTCCCATTGGTTGAAAAACATATCTAGGTAGCAGTTAGAGATGGGTCAGTGGTTAAGAGCACTGGCTGCTCTTGCAGAGGGCCCAGGTTCGATTCCCAGCAGCCACATGGTGGCTAACAACCATCTGTAACTCCAGCTGCAGGGGAATTCAACGCTCTCCTCTGACCTCTGAGGGCACTGCATGACATGGGTGCACTTGTACACATGCAGCCAATACACTCATATACATAGAAAATTTTTCTTCAGGATAGAACATATTTGGTAACTCTTCTCACCCCACCCCCGAATTCCAAATCTAGGTCTCAGAAAATAACTTTTCCATAAGCATAATGGTCAGGGATGATTAGCAAACCTTAAAAAAATAGAGAATAGCCAGGTGTTGTGGCTCCCACCTTTAATCCCAGCACTTGGAAGACAGAGGCAGGTGGATCTCTGTGAGATTGAAGCCAGCCTGGTCTACATACAGAATTCCAGCCTGTCTCAAAACAATGACACCCAAAATATAATGGTAATAGAAAAATAAAAATAGAGCTAAGAACTCCCAGATGTGTAACGGCGAGTAGTCCTCGGTGGGCTTCTACCTGTCAGCAAGACAAATCCCATTAAAATAGGGCATTTTTTCCATAATTAATTGATCTTGGATTTAGGAATAAGGTGTTGTCACCATCAGAAAAAAAGAGAAGGACATGAACAAGACAGAGCACAAATTGAAGTTGTAGGGACCAGCCAGGAGCTATCCCTGAACCCCCCACCCCCTCAAAGCCACAGTGGACTCAGCCAGGAGCCCAACAGAGAAAACAAAGTCGGGGCACTGCAACTCATCAGAGAAATAAGAATTCCCTTTAAATGAGTCTCTAGGTAAGGCAGAATATCTGTGAAGGGCATCTGGGGACTCTGTATGTGGTTCTTTTTGGGGTCATACTCCTTTTGAAAATGGCAAAACCAGGGCTGGAGAGCTGGCTCAGTGGTTAAGAGCACTGTCTGCACTTGCAGAGGACCTGGGTTCGATTCCCAGCACCCACATGGTGGCTAACAACCATCTGTAACTCCAGTTCCAGGGGATCTGATGCCTTATTCTGTCTCCACAGGCACTGCCTGGCACAGGTGCACTTACACACATGTAGGCAATACACTCATACACATAAAATAAAAATAACTAAAATTTTAAAAAGAAAATGATGAAACCTCGGCCCCCTTTCCAGAAAGTACAGTCCATTTTTCATGTCCAAGGCTTACAGAATCTATGAAGTTTATCACCGGAGCATATATAAGGATCTCTACTTAACCGATCTTCTACCCTAAGATGCCAGGCACTCAGGTCTGCTTCCCTGAGCCCTCCCTCTGTCGGTGGGAGTCTGTTCCTCAGGAATGCTACTATCACTCTATTTAAAACTTTCTTCTTTTTGCCGGGCATGGTGGCGCACGCCTTTAATCCCAGCACTTGGGAGGTAAAGGCAGGAGGATCTCTGTGAGTTCAAGGCCAGCCTGGTCTACAGAGCTAAACTCCAGGCCAGCTGGGATTAAAGGGAGATCCTGTATCAAAAATACCAAAAAAACTTTCTTCTTTGGACTGGAGAGATGGCTCAGTGGTTAAGAGCACTGGCTGCTCTTTCAGAGGATTGGGATTCAGTTCCCAGCACCCACAGGGCAGCTGTCTGTAACTCCAGTTCCAGGGGATCTTATACCCTCTTCTTACCTACATGGGCATTGCATGACATGTACACATACATACATGCAGGCAGTACACTCATACACATAAAATACTTTTTAAAAACCAGAAAACTTTCATCAGCTCTTGGCATTTCCTGGGGAAAGCTACACTGTGCTCAAATGAGATGGTTTAGTAGCAACTGCACTAGGAGAGGCAACAGAACTTGGTGGGTTAACTTTAAAAAGTTTGGTGGGGGGGGTGGAGAGATGGCTCAGAGGTTGAGCACTGGCTGCTCCTGCAGAGGCCTGGATTTGGTTCCCAGCATCCACATGCCAGCTCATAGCCGGCTGTAACTCCAGTTCCAGGGGATTTGATGCCCTCTACTGGTTTCCATAGGGATTGCATGCATTGGTACACTTACATGGAGGCAAAATGCTCCTTTACATAAAATAAAAATGAATTTAAAAAATATTGTTAGCCAGGTGTGGTGGGGCATGCCTTTAATTCCAGCACTCAGGAGCCAGAGGCAGGTGGATCTCTGTGAGTTCAAGGCCAGCCTGGTCAAGATTGTGAGTTCCAGGCCAGCCGGGGCTATAAGGAAACCCTGTCTCAAAAAGAAAAAAAAAGTTTAGTACAACTTAGCTTGGTGGATGGTGCCTGTAATCCCAAGATTTCAGAGGTTGTGGCAAGGAGGATTTCTGCAAGTCTGAGGATAGCATAGTTGACCTAATATCAGGCCAGCTTGGGCTACGGTGTGAGGTGTGAGACCTTGTCTAAATCTAAAGAAAAACAGGAACAACTTTGGGATACATCATTGTTTTTTTTTTTTTCAATTAGTGACTTTGACCTTTAAAATTACAGCCAGCATTTTAGTATCCAAGATTTATTAAATCTTTCTCTTATAGGAAGTTAAAGGATGATGATAAATTCTTGAGGGGTTACAAAGAACAGCTGACAACACCTACTTCAACAGAACGCCAAGCCAGGCGTGGTAGCACATGCCTTTAATCCCAGCACTAGGGAGGCAGATCTCTGTGAGTTCAAGGCCAGCCTGGTCTATAGAGCAAGCTCCACGCCAGCTGGGACTAAAGGGAGACCCTGTCTCAAAAAGACAAAAACAAAACAAAACAAGAAACCTGGAAGGCCAAGTAGGCCGAGCACAGGTCTCGGGCAAGTCAACCAACAGCAGCGTGTCGGCACCCACTGAGGCCTCCCTTCAGGTGACCACAGGGACGACAACACCCATCGAGAGAGGCGCAGGAACTGGTGGTCTGTCCTGGAACTCCCTTTAGGGGCCTGGTGGGACCACTGAGGATGCCTGTCTCACAGAAGTGACAGAGTGTGGTCACCTGCTTTGGGCAAAAATGTGTCCAGTCTCGCTCTGGCAAAGTCTACAGTTGTTCATGGGGGATGCTGTGTTTTCTCAATACTAATAAAAAATGAATCTTCTTTATTTCCAAATCTTTGCCTTTATTATGATAATTAACCTTTACTTAGAAAGCCAGCAGTAAAATCTGTTCAGACAGCATCCTTACATCATTGCTTTAAGGCACAGGAGGATGGGAACTTTATAATCTCAGGTTAAAATGGGTTCAGAAAGAGACAGACTCCAGTTCACAGAAAACTGCCTCTCTGCAGCCAGCGTTAAAAGCAGATAGTGAATCATTATTAAGACAATCATAGCATGGCTTTGCTGCTTAAAAAAGAGCGATGGAATGGCAGTGATGGTCAACATCACACAGGGAAGATCAAGTCCACACTTTGGCCCGAGTCCACTGCGACCACGTGAGTCTTCCTGGTTAAGGCGTTGGAGCCCACAGTGACAGAATAGGTTCCTGGATACACTTCTATGTAGAGGTCCTTAGAGCTGTTATCATCCTGGAAGGAGAGGCACAGTGGTTAGTGAGAGCCTCATCTCTGGGCCACCCCAGCATTGCCACCAGGCTGCTCTGCGTGCCGGAGGGAGAAGGGGACTGAGTACTAACAGGGTCCTGCATTCAGAGCTCAGCTTGGTCACATGACAGCACTGTCATTTTGGTGACTCTGTATCTTTATTTTAGGCTTCCTGGCTTGTTTCTAAATCTGTAAGAATACTGATCTCACAAGCAAGTGTGTGAAAACACTTTGTTTTTTTTTTTAATTTTTTTATTATAGGCCGGGCATGGTGGTGCATGCCTTTAATCCTAGCACTCGGGAGGCAGAGGCAGGCGGATCTTTGTGAGTTCAAGGCCAGCCTGGTCTACAGAGTGAGCTCCCGGACAGCTGGGACTACAGGGAGACCCTGTCTCGAAAAGACCAAAAAAAAAAAAAAAAATTTTATTATTTATTTTCGTATGTGTATGAATGTACTGTCTGCATGTAGGTCTGTGCACCCGTGTCGTGCAATGCCGCGGAGGTCAGAAGAGGGTCTCGGATTCCCCTGGAACTGGAGTTCTCCTGGAATTGGAGTTACAGACGGTTCTCGGCCGCCATGTGGGTGCTGGGGATCGAACCTGGGTCCTCTGCAAGAGCGGTCGGCGCTCTTAACCGCTAGGCCATCCCTCCAGCCCCCGTGAAAACACTTTGTAAATGTGAAAGTGTTAGAGGAACATCACGGACTCTAAAAAGAACACCCCAGCTGGGATGGGAGCTGAGCGAAGGGAAGGCCAGGACCACTGCAGACATTGGTGCTGGGAACAGCGACTGCAAAGCCGCTGGGATAATGAGCCACTCTTTTCATATATTTTTAAAATCTTCAGCGTTTTGCCTGCATGTGTGTAAGTGCGCCATGCACATGTAGTGCCCACAAAGGGCAGAAGAGGGTGTCACATCCCCTGGAGCTGTTAGTGGCCATGTAGGTGCTGGGAACTGAACCCAGTACTCTGAATGAGCAGCCTGTGTTCTTAACTACTGAGCCATCTCTCCAACCCTGAGATCCATTCTTTCAAACTGTGCTTTGCTAAATTCATCTCAGAAAGATGAAGCATCATTTCTCCTAAAGCTAAGCACAGTATGAATGGATGCCATTCGTCCCTGAAGCAGCAGGTTCGCTGACTGGCAGAAGCCCTTCCTTGGAAAATGACTTCACCTACAGTGTGAAGCCCACTTAGCTGGAGGCGACAGCACTGGTGTTCAGAGCTGAGCTGAGCACAGACCAGCCTCCAAGGCTAGACTTAATATGGCTGGGAAGCTGGTCAGGACTGGTGAGTCAGGCAAAGGATAGGTCTTAGTTCAAACGACAAAAGAGCAAAGTCATAACCCAAGAAAGAGCCAGTAAATCTGGGCTGCTACTGCATCCTGGTCAGTGCTAGGCACGAGCTGCAGGCAGATGTCGTTTCTTACACATGTGACATGGAGGTTAATGAACCGACTGGCCGGCCAATTCCAGAACAGTGGTGGAGCAGGAACAGACGATGATGCCTTCTGAAACTCCCTCCCACCTTGCCTGGAAGCAAGATTTGAGGCCAGTGTTTTCAACAGCTGCTTCAGGTTCTATTCTTTCTTACCACTTCCAAAAAGCTGAAGTTTATCACCATTTAACTGAGGTGAGGGAGTTGGCAACAGCATCGCATCAGAATGACAGCACACAGGGCTGAGAAGAGGTAGGATCTGCATTCGTGTTGGGGGACAGATGGCTCAGAGGTTAAGAGCACTGGCTGCTCTGGCACAGGACCAGAGGTTTGGTACCTAGTACCTACATGCTAGCTCATAACCATCTATAACTCTAGTTCCAGGGGATCTGACAGCCTCTTCTGGATTCCACAGGCACACACAGAGTACACATACCTGCCTATATGCAGGTACTCACACATACAACTAAAATTAATCTTAAAAAAAAAAAAGAAAAGAAAAGATGGGGCTGGAGAGATGGCCTAGCGGTTAAGAGCGCCGACTGCTCTTGCAGAGGATCTGGGTTCGATCCCCAGCACCCACATGGCGGCTGAGAACCGTCTTTGACTCCAGTTCCAGGGAATCTGACACCCTCTTCTGACCTCCACGCACTGCATGCAGACAGTACATTCATACACATAAAAAAAAAAAAAAAAAAGGACTTGGCTCTGTGACTCCCACACGGGATCACAACATTTGCTGAGACACCTGAACTGGCAGCCCACATTTGTACTAGAAGCAGGATTCTTTTTTTTTTGGTCTTTTTGAGACAGGGTCTCCCTGTAGCCTCAGCTGGCCTGTAACTCACTCTGTAGACCAGGCTGGCCTTGAACTCACAGAGATCCAGCTGCCTCTGCCTCCTGAGAGTGCTAGGATTAAAGGCGAGAACCACCACACCACCATGTGGATGCTGGGAATCAAACCCAGGTCCTCTGCAAGAGAAGTTGGCACTCTAAACCACTGAGCCATCTCTCCAGCCCAACGTTTGCATCTATAATGCAGAAGATGAGGCCCTCCTGCCCTTGAACAGATGGTGGATTCTAGCAAGAGCCAGTGCCAGCCCATCTGGGCCCTAGGAAGTGAGCTGTGAATACTTCACATTCTTTCCAACCACAACTATGAGCTGAGCACAGAGAGCGTCCTGAGGCCTCCAGTGAAGGATGGACATGGGAAAACATAACTGCATGGAACCAAAGTTCTGTGTACAGGAGTGTAGGAACATCCTGCTTTGAAGACACTGTGGAGCCCGCACAAGCAGAGAGCCTGACAGGTAACCGACCAACAGGCTCATAGGGAGACGGTAATGCGCAGCACAGCTGTAGCTCTGAACTCACCGGCCAGGACGCCTCCTGAGCAGACTCTGATGTTTGACAGCTGCTTCCTGGACCAATGGATGTCTTTTCTCTGTAGTTTTCCTGTCAAGGCAAGAACAAACACTGATAAACACCCAAGCTTTGGCTTTGAGAACAAAGACACTATCTCCTGCCTTATTAGAATCATTCCTGCACTTTTTCTCAGTGGTCGCCTGTTGTTGAGGCTTTTCTAAAGGTGCCCTTTTTTGCCAGGAGTGGTGGCACACGCCTTAATCCCAGCAAAGGCAGGTGGATCTCTCTGAGTTCCAGGCCAGCCTGTTCTACACAGTGAGTTCCAGGACAGCTGGAACTACAGGGAGAACCTGTCTCAAAAAGCTTAAAAAAAAAATCTTACACAATACAGAAGGGAAAAAAAACTACAGAAGAAAAAAAATCCGAAGTGCCTCTTTGTAGTCATGCATTCCCATCACTACGATCATCCTCGTGTGGAGCTCTGGAGCCAGACAAACTCAAGTTCGAACCCTCTGTCCTGATACTTCCCAACAGGGATCACTGAGCCTCTGGTTTCCTAGGCTGTAACATGGGGCTCCTGGATTTTGTAAGGTGACCTGAAATGCCAAAGTGATGACACGGAACAGGCTCTCGGAAACAGCTCTCTCCAGTGCTTCTCCTAGGAGCTGGGAGCTCTCAGGAGGCAGAGGCAGGCAGATCTCTGTGAGTTCAAGGCCAGCGTGGTCTACACAGCAAGCTCCAGGCCAGCTGGGACTAATGGGAGACTCTGTCTCAAAAAGACAAAAAAAAAAAGTGTTTTAGTGGGCCGGGCGTGGTAGCACATGCCTTTAATCCTAGCACTTGGGAGGCAGAGGCAGGAGAGACCCTGTCTCAAAAAAGTAAAAAAAGACACACAAAAAAAGTGTTTTATGAGCAGGGAGGTCCAAGCTACTCTGGAAGCTGAGGCAGAAAAATCACTTGCTATCAGCAGTTCAAGACCAGCCTAGGCAACTCAGCAAGACCCTGTCTGAAAAACGAAGAATGTTTTACCACCCCTTCCACTTTGTATTTCCTTAAAAACAAAACACCTAAACAAACAAACAAACAAACAAACAAAACCACCAAAAGACATGATAGCACTATCTCAATAAGACAGATAATTACTTTTAAAAATCTCCTTTCTGGAGGGTGGAGAGATGGCTCAGAAGTTAAGACTGTGTACAACTCTTGCAGAGGACCTGAGTTCAGTTCAACTCACAACACCTGTCAGATCTCCTGACCTCTTCGGACCTCTGTGGGGCACACGTACCTATGTGCACATACTGCATATATATATATACACAAATATACTGCTGGTATTTTTTGAGACAGAGTCTCCCTGTGGTCCCAGCTGGCCTGGAATTCACTATATAGACCAGGCTGGCCTTGAGAGCAGCCTGGCTCTATCTCCTGAATGCTGGGGTTAAAGGCATGCACCACCTGCAGGCTCTATCATCTATCTATCTATCTATCTATCTATCTATCTATCTAATCTATCATCTATCATCTCCTATCTATCTATCTATCTATCTATCTATCTATCTATCTATCTAATCTATCATCTATCATCTCCTACCTACCTACCAGTCTTTTTGAGACAGGGTCTCCCTGTAGCTCCAGCTGTCCTGGAACTCATTATGTAGAACAGGCAGGCCTTGAACTCACAGAGATCCACCTGACTCTGCCTCCTGAGTGCTGGGATTAAAGGTGTGCACCACCATGCCTGGCTTTATTTATCTTTAATAAAATCTTTAAAATTTTTTCTTTTATTTAATGTGTATGTGTTATGCCTACCATGTGTATAGGTGCACCTGTGTCATGAAAGAAGGTGCTGGATCCCCCAGGACTGGAGTTATGTATGGTTGTTAGCTACCATGTAGGGGCTGGGATTCGAACCCGAGTCTTCTGTAAGAACATCCAGTGCTCTTAACTGCTGAGCCATTTCTCCAGCCCCCATATTTTGTGTGTGTGTGTTTTGAGACAGGGTCTCCCTGTAGCCTCAGCTGTCCTGGAGCTCACTATGTAGACCAGGCTGGCCTTGAACTCACAGAGATCTGCCTGCCTCTGCCTCCCAAGTGCTGAGACAGCCTCCATACTTTTTTTTTTTTTTATGTATGTGTATGAATGTACTGTCTGCATGTAGGTCTGTACACCCGTGTCGTGAAATGCCGCGGAGGTCAGAAGAGGGTCTCGGATTCCCCTGGAACTGGAGTTCTCCTGGAATTGGAGTTGCAGACGGTTCTTAGCCGCCATGTGGGTGCTGGGGATCGAACCTGGGTCCTCTGCAAGAGCAGTCAGTGCTCTTAACCGCTAGGCTATCTCTCCAGCCCCAGCCCTCGTACTTTTAATAAAATCTTAAAAAAAAAATCTCTTTTCTATTCCTAGATATAGAAGGGACTACATGGTTCTTAAGCTGCCGAAGAACCCCATAGCCCCACACTACAGGTTCAACTGAAGATCCTATGAGTGAAATAAATGAGCCTTATGTTTTATGTTTTGGATAAGCTCCTCTTCCGTGGTCATTACTGGAAGCTGTCTGAGGCTGGGAGGGGACACAGGTCTGTTGCACACTGTAATGCTGAGCTAGACAGGCATCTGATGACACAGGCCCAGCACAGAACAATGGAAGTTACGTACCTGACTGTGCCCTACGTCCGAGTCCCTGTGCGGCTCCAGCAGCTCCCTTCTGTGATAGCGATAGACATGACTCGCCCCTCCTTCCTCCAGCACGGTTGAATAATATCTCTAGAGAAGCAACCAGAAAGAATATTTCACAAACATTCTGGCCAAATTGCCAAAAGCACCCTGATAATTGTACATAGTTTGGTTACAGCAAAGAAAACAACCTCTCTCCGAAGGTCCTGGATGCTACCCAGAAACCGTGTTTGGCATGACTGTGCTGCCACCTGCTGCCCCTGGAGGGCAAGAACGCCAGCCAACTAAAGGGAGGGCAGGATCGCTGCTCTGCCAGGTTACAGTTTCTCACATCTTGGCCCCAATGTCAGGTACACACAATCTTTCATTTCGTCCCCTGATCAATTGGAATAAGCCTTCCATGTTTGCTTTTTGAGTCTAAGACATGAAGGAAACAAACAAACAAACAAAAAACAGGACAGAGAACACAACTCAAGGCTATGCAGCCCTTCTCCCCAGGGTTCCTGGGCAGGAGGATGGAAGGAGAGGTCTCTAGTTTAAGAATAATCCAGGGGCTGGAGAGATGGCCTAGTGGTTAAGACCGCCAACTGCTCTTGCAGAGGACCTAGGTTCGATCCCCAGCACCCACATGGTGGCTGAGAACCGTCTTTAACTCCAGCTCCAGGGGAATCCGACATCTTCTTCTGACCTCCGCAGCCTTGCACAACATGGGTGCACAAACCTACATGCAGACAGCACATTCATACACATATGAAAACAAAACAAAACAAAACCTATACATGTAAAATAAAAATAATCCAAAGGATCATAAAAGTTACATTTTTCTCATCTACTTCCTTCCTCTCCTCCTCCTCTTCCTCCCTCAGTAGAGACATCCCAAGCCTGCTTGTTTGGAGCACTAGGGACAGTGTGAAGCAGGTGAAGCGGAATGAGAAGCCAGGGATAGCACCCCGATCTGGATCTATGGTAACATTTTGGGAGTTGCTTCAAATTTTTGGAGGCAAACCCAGAACACTATTCTAAATCTTCCAAAGGCCAAAGGGTCCTGAGGCTAAATTCCCTAACAGATTTGAACCAAAGCATGAACCAAAAATCCACATGAAGAACAGCAGTTTGCTAAACCTCAAAGACAAATATTATTCCTTTGACTGAACCATGAACCAAGTGTTTAAGTTAATCTTTTATAGTGGAGCTTAAGTTACAGACTGTTCTAGAATCACTTAGTACAAATAAGAACATTAAAAATACTCTGAACCATAGCTCATTGGTTGAAATTCTATTCCAGGTCAAAAGAATGTTTGTAAAGACGTGGAAGCTGAGCACTGAACATCTGTAATCCCAGTACTCAGAAGGTAGAGGCAGGAAGGTTAGGAGTTCAAGGCTAGTCTCAGCTATGCAGCAAGTTCTAGGCAAGCCTGGGCAATGACTTCCCTCCACACTGCCTGGCCTGACTTCAGCATTCCTTCAAAATACTTACAGATGAGTAAAGTGTGTGTGTGTTTCAGGACAGAAAATCTTTATCCATTTCAATGAATGATGCCTTAAAAACTCATTTAAATCTTGCATACTATAATTTGTGAGGGCACTACAGAAAGAGGGTGTCTAATCTCCTGCACCTGGCAGTTGTTAGCCACCATGTGGGTGCTGGGAACCGAACCCCAGTCTCCTCTGCAAGTGCTCTTTTTTTGGGGGGGGAGGTCTTTTGTAGCCCCAGCTGGCCTGGAACTTGTTAACGTAGACCAGGCTGGCCTTGACTCACAGAGAGTCACCTGCTTCCCCAGTGCTGGGATTGAAGGTGTGCACCACCACACCTGACCCCAGCCAGTACTCTTTAACAGCTGAGCTTTCTGTCTAGTCCCACTAATTACTTTTTTTTTTTTTGTCTTTTTTGAGACAGCGTCTCACCGAAGCCCCAGCTGTCCTGGAACTTACAGAGATCCACCTGCCTCTGCTCTGGAGTGCTCTACCATAACTCTTTATGGGCCCAATAGGACACACTTATGCCGGGTGTGGTGGCGCACACCTTTAATCCTAGCACTCTGGAGGCAGAGGCAAGTGGATCTTTGTGAGTTCAAGGCCAGCCTGGTTCACAGAGAGAGTTCCAGGCTAGCTGGGGCTATAGGGAGACCCTGTCTCGAAAAAAAAAAAAAAAAAAAAAAAAAAGTCTTGTCACCAGAAACTTGAAATGAACATTAAAGGTTAAGACCTAATGTATAGATCTGTTTCAGTTATTTATTCAATACCTTTTAAAAACAAGGAAGCTTAGTAGAATATTCTGAAGATCCCTCCCCCCTTTGGTCCTTTTGAGACAGGGTCTCCCTATAACCACAGCTATCCTGGAACTCAATGGAACTTGGCTACGTAGACCAAGGTGGCCTTGAACTCACCTACCTTTGCCTTCCAAGTTCTGGGATTAAAGGCATGTACCACAAGGCCCAGGGATTCAGAAGATTTTAACTTCAGTTCAAAGTTCAAAAGAAAGAGGATTGGCTGGAGAGGTGGCTCAGTGTTAAAAGCACTGTCTGCTTTCACAGAGGACCAGGTTCTGTTTCAGGTATCCACATGGCAGATAACAACCATCGGTAACTCCAGTTTCAGATGTGAAGCTCTCTTCTGGCCTCCATGGGAACTGCATATACATGGTGCATCTATGTATATACCCGGTGAAACATACATACACATAAAATAATAATTTTTTAAAAAAGGAAAAGGAAACACCTTCAAATTTGACTTAATTGTGGAATTCAGCAAATAAGTACTCCGCCCTCAACACAATGAAAACTCAATGAGGGCAGATCTTCGCTGTTTCGCTGTCTGGGCAATCTTTGACAACTAGACTCAGGAATTTCCTACGTATTTTGGTCAGACTCTAACCTTCATTTAGTACCAGGCTTAATTAACTAGTTATAATCTGTTCAGGAAGGCCTGCAAGGCATGGAGTAAGGAGTGGTTCACAACTTACCCCACACTGACTAGAAGTGTAGTCCATGAATTCAGCCATTGTTCTGAATGAGGCACTCAGGGTTGGGTACTTTTCTTCTCTCTATTTGAATAAATGGCAAGTCACAGGTGGATGCTAGGATTCCAGACTTAAGAATGACACCTTTTAAAAAATAGCCTTTTTCGGCTGGGTGTGGTGGCAGGCGGATCTTTGTGAGTTCAAGGCCAGCCTGGTCTACAGAGCGAGTTCCAAGACAGTGTTTTGTTCTTTTTGAGAGACCGGGGGAAGGGGGATGGGGGAATCCTTACTGTAGCCCAGGCTGGCCTTGAACACACTAATGTAGGTGATGATGTCCCAGAACTCCTGCCTTCAGCTTCCATCTTCCAAGTTATGGTCTCCCGCTAAGTACTTTACATTATTTGGGGTTTTTTTAAACTGGGTTTCTCTGTAGCACCAGCTGGCCTGAACTCACTATGTAGACCAGTCTGGCCTTGAACTCACGGAAATCCGCTTGCCTGCCTCTGAATGCTGGGATTAAAGGCAGGAGTTCAAGGTCATCTTCAGCTACTTTGTTTTGAGGCCAGCCTGGACTAAGGGAGTGTGCCGTTATATTTAGGGACTAGGAGTGGTTTTCGAAGGACTTTCCCATTCACCGTCCGGACACTTTCCACCCTTTGGGTCGTTCGGTGGGGTGGACCCGATGACAGGGTGTCCTCGAGCATCCGCGCTCACCTCTCGTGGGAGGCGGTGGGGGTCAGGGGCCGGCCATCTTTCCGGGCAGGGCGGCTCGCGGGAGAGGACCCCCACGCTTCCTCCGGGTCGGTCCGAGGAATGCCAGTCCACTGCCCTCCTCCGGGCGCGCTCCAGCACCTCCTGGCCCAGCCTAGCGGAGCGCTGCAGCGAGCGCCGGTCCACTGCGTTGAGCACCGCGGCCGCCAGGCAGGAGTCCATGTCTCCCTGGGCGGGTACACACACCGGCGTGTCAGCCGCGCCCCGGCTCGGGCTCCGGGCGACAGCTGGCCCGGAGAGCCCCGCTCCCATCCCGCCCGCATCGCTCGCGCACTCGGGGCCGGCGCCCGCAAGCCGGAAAGAGGAGGACCCCAGGCGTTCCCATTCCCGCTTCCCAGTCCAGGGGTCAGAAGGCCCTCACCCAGCCCGCTCCTCCAGGCGCATGCGCGCACAGCTCTCTCCTAGGCACACCCACCGCGCCGGCGCAGTAGGCCATTGGCTCAAGGCGGGGGAGGGGCGGGGCGACGGGAGAGCGGGTAGCCAGGGATACGCCCTCTGCGTTCCCTCGGTGGCCAGTTGCCAGGCTAACCGCTGAGCGCGGTGGGCGGGGCCAGGCGGCGGGGGCGGGACCGGGCTGTGGGGACGGGGGCGGGACGGGGGCGGGGCGGGGCGGGGGCGGGGCGGGGGCGGAGCGGTGGGCGTGGTTGAACCACCAATTTTGATTTGTGGATTGGCTGTTCCTTATCTTCTTCACTTACCAGGTGTATACCCAAATAACCTGTTTGGCTAAAATTGTGTCTGCAGAGCCTCTTTCGTTCCTTAGTTGGGAGTATTGTTTTATTTGAGGAGGTAATGAGGATGAGGGGATGGATTAGGAGAAGACTGGGGATGGAGGTGAGACGCTGGCCCTGGGGCTGTCAGAATGGACTCCAAAGGAAGGCAAGTATTTCCTTCCCGGTCAGCAGGGGGGCCCGAGGAGTTGGAGGATCTCATCCAGTCTCACCACTGCTTCCAGTCTCACCACTGCTTCCTCATTTGGGAGAACGAATTCACACATTTTTAGAGGCCCCTTTCTCTTCAGCTCTTACCCCCCCCCTTTAGGCATTAATGTCAGTATTTTAATTTTTTAAATTTATTTTTGTATGTGTATGAGTGTACTGTCTGCATGTAGGTTTGTGCACCCGTGTCGTGCAATGGCGCGGAGGTCAGAAGAGGGCCTCGGATTCCCCTGGAACTGGAGTTCTGGAATTGGAGTTACAGACGGTTCTTAGCGGCCATGTGGGTGCTGGGGATCGAACCCGGGTCCTCTGCAAGAGCAGTCGGTGCTCTTAACCGCTAGGCCATCTCTCCAGCCCCTAATGTCAATATTTTAAAATAAGGGATAGAGTTACAGCACTGGGCTGAGTCACTAAGCCCCACCTCCCAGTGGGCAGTAAGGCGGGGATGCACAAGAAGGCCCACTTTAAGGGACACTGCACAGTGGGGTCACTACAGGACACAAGGAAATTCTCAGTCCTTATGTAGACCAATAGATGGGATTCAACGCAAACCTCCAGCTGTACTTTTGCTCATTTCCTGTGTCCCTCCTTCCCCAGTAAAAGGAACAGGGAGTGAAACTTATCCGTGAGGCGACTTCGTTTTCGCTGCATCTCGGAACATATCCTTCCTAAGTGATTATCAGGTTCCTCCTTTGGCGTTGCAAAGCTTCTGCAGGCTGCTTTAAATTCTGGTTGTGCCTCCTTTTTGCTGTGATTCTGGGTAAATGATATCTTTGAAAGCTGTGTATTGGTGTGCTCCTGTAATCCCAGCGTGAGGAAGGCTGAGCCAGAAGGATTGCCGTAAACCTGAAGGAGGCCAGCGGGTCTACACAGTGAGTTTACGTAGGCCAAGAAGGACTATATGGCAAGACCCTGTCTCAGAAATAAAAGGGCTGGGGAGATGAGTCAGCAGGTAAGAATGCTTGCTCTGCGAGCATGAGGAGCTGAGTTTAAATCACCCTCATAAAAAGCTGGGTGTAGGTGGTTGTAACCTCATCCCTGTGGCAGGTAGAGACAGGATGGTAACTGCAACTTGCTGGCTACCCACCAGCCTAGTTCAGTGAGAGACCCTGTCTCAAGACAGTAAGGCCGTGAGTGGCAGAGAGGGACACTTGACGCCCTCTGTCCAAATGGAACACAACACACACTCAGTTTTTGAGCCTTATTTTCCTTCATCTTTTTTCTTTTTTTAAAATTTTTTTATTTATTCTTGTATGTGTATGAATGTACTGTCTGCATGTAGGTTTGTGCACCCGTGTGGTGCAATGCCTCGGAGATCAGAAGAGGGTGTCGGATTCCCCTGGAACTGGAGTCAATAGATGGTTCTCAGCCGCCATGTGGGTGCTGGGGATTGAACCCAGGTCTTCTGCAAGAGCAGTTGGCACTCTTAACCACTAGGCCATTTCTCCAGGCCCAATTTTCTTTCTTTTTTTTTTTTTTTAATATAGAATTGCATGTAGAAGGTATCGGTAAGAATTTACTAAATTTCAATGGAAATGGCAATAAAAAACAGGGCACAGGGGAATAATTTTTAAAAGTTCCACTTACAGTTCATCCCATTTAATAAAGTAGAAGAAATTCTTGTAAGTGCCAACCTTCCTTGACTGAATAGGTTTAAACAGATCCTTCCCATTGTGAGACAGGGAGCACAACAAGTGGTATTTTTCAAAATTTGATACCTAGTTACTAGAAATTTCATGTGCAGCATAGATAGTACACTGAAGCTGCTCTGTTGTAGTCCACGCTTCCTTAAAGTTCCTGCTACTTTGGGGACCATCTATAGGACTCCTACTATTTGCGTGGAGCCTGAGAAGACCATAAATTGCTGCAGTTAACTGGTCCATGCTTACTTGAACAGGATTTTCAGGATTCAGCGAGCCACTGGGTGAGTTCTTGTTAGAATCTTCTCCAGATAATGAAGTCACATCAGCACTTTTGTTCCTTGGAAAGTTAACCGCTGGCTTCAGCCTCTTCACTGCCTCTGTGATGGCAAGGGTCTCTACTCCATCTAAAGCACTACATATTTTTCTTACAGCTTTAATCACTTGATTGATAGATCAGTGCTGGGTTTCAATCTGAAGAGCCAGGTCCACCTGATTGCGGTAAGAACCTAAGAGTTCTTCAACAGGATGTTTTGTCATGACTTCTTTGTAAGGTTTTTCTATTTGATACAAGTATTTGTTTAAATTCACAGGTGCTTCATCATCTGCTGTTTGGGCCAGGTTCTGGCACATTGCACTGACGGTCAAGAGTTGTAATTTAATCTCTGTGTCCCATTTTTGACGATTTTGAATATGTTCATGACTTCCAAGGCAATGATTATTCTGCAGAACTTCCTCTTGCCCACACACTTTCAGAACATAGCCGCCAACATCTACTTGATTCAAGTCATCGTGCACCCAGCAAAGAGCTTGCATGGAAATGATTTGTACTGTAGAACTCACATCACAAGTAAAAGTAACTGGTAGTTGAAGTCCTTCAATTTCAATAGAGACCTTCACACTGGCATTTTCTCCACATATGTCTCTTTGTACCATGACTGGACTCAACAAATAGCCTGGATTTGTGCAGTGATTGGTATATGGAAATTTGGTCTTCAGTTTCATAATGGATTGACAAAAAGCTGTCACCTCCTCATTCTGTATTTCAAATTCTTGTAGAAGAGAACTTCCAGTTGGCAAACTACTGGTCCCATTTGGGTCTTTCTGAGAAAGCTGTACTTTTGTGAGTGGAGTTGTTTGAATGTTTAAAGACTGGCTTCTGGTTACAGTTGCCCGGGAAAGGGATTTTCCATTCATCTTTCTCTCCAGCTGACAATTTGCTGGAGACTGCTCCTCGAGAAGGACAGCATCCCAAGGATCCTCTGCTAGCAGACTTGAAACCTTTTTCTCTTCTTTGTGGTCTCCCATCTCCACACTGTCCACCTTAGGCTTACTTAGAGGATCCAGGTCTAACCAGTCAAATTTACTGATGTCTTCGGACTTTGGAGAACGTGCAGACTGCTGACTGAAGCCTGTGAATTTATTTCCAAATCAGTCCTTGCTTTTCCATTTTTAAAAAATTCGGATGTGGGGCTGGAGAGATGGCCTAGCGGTTAAGAGCGCCAACTGCTCTTGCAGAGGACCCGGGTTCGATCCCCAGCACCCACATGGCGGCTGAGAACCGTCTGAAGCTCCAATTCCAGGAGAACTCCAGTTCCAGGGGAATCCGAGACCCTCTTCTGACCTCCGCGGCGTTGCACGACACGGGTGCACAGACTTGCATGCAGACAGTACATTCATACACATACAGAAATAAATAAAATTAATAAAAAAAAACCTTCTGAAAGAACTGTTTTTTGGTTTCATAGTTTTTTTGTTTTTCTACCTTTATTTCATTGACCTCCATTTAATTGTTTTTTTATTTTTTTATTTTTTATTTTGTATGTGTATGAATGTCACTGTCATGTATGTAGGTTTATGCACCCTTGTCGTGCAATGTCCCAGAGGTCAGAGAGAGCATCAAATTTCCCTGGAACTAGTTAAAGACAGCCACCGCTGTGGGTGCTGGGGATGGAACCTGGGTCCTCTGCAAGAGCAGTTGGCACTCTTAACCGCTAGGCCATCTCTCCAGCCCTTGTTGATTTTTCTTAAGGTGGGTGTAGTGGCACATGTTATTAAGCCTGTGCTGGGGAAGCAAAGGCAAGAGGATCTCTGTGAGTGGAGACCAACCTGGTCCAGGTAGGGGTACAGGGAGACCCTACCTCAAAGAAAAAAGATTCAAAAATTTTTTAAATTTTGTATAGACAAAAAATTTTCATATAGACGTGGGTATCTGTGTATGCAGTGCCCACGGAGCCAGAGGGCATTGGCTACACGGGCTAGAGTTACAGGTATTGTGAGCTGCCTGCCTGATGTGGGTGCTGGGAACTGAATTCAGGTTTTTGTGTAAGAGCAGCAAGTGCTCTTAACCACTAAGCTATCTCCAGCCTTGCTGTACATCTTATTTAAAAGTTATTTATGGGGGAAGGGTTTGCACACGTACCAGTGAGCATATGTAGAGGTCAGAGCACAACTTGTGAAAGTTCTTCTTTACCTTGTGGGTGCAAGAGATGGGATCATCCAGTCTCTCTCTCTCTCTCTCTCTCTCTTTTTCTCTGTCTCTGTCTCTCTCCATATATATATATATATATATATATATATGTATTATATGTATATATGTAATTTATTTTGTGGGCACATGGGTATGATCAGATCCCTTAAGCTGGAGTTTATAGGCAGTTGTGAGCCACCTGAAGTAGATGCTGGGAACCAAAACCTCTGAAAGAATAGCAAGTACTCTTTTTTTTTTTTTTTT
>VZQC01006682.1:268170-373272 GCA_009823505.1 Rhizomys pruinosus | reverse complement strand
AATATCCATATATATATATATATATATATATATATATATATATATATATATATATATATTTTAGTGGGCTAGGTTTCTGGTTACAGTCTATGCATAATGAACAATTATGAAATATTTAGACTGTATGTTCATTTGAAATGGCTGGGACATCCAGGTACAGATGTCTCACAAGTACCATGGAAATTCAGGTTTAGAAAATGTGAGGGAGAGGTTAGGGCTAGAGACAATGACTTGGCAATATCAACAGATTTACTTAAAACCATGCAAACAAATAAAATGTCTATGAAGAGACTATATGTAAGAAAGAGCCAAGAGCAAACCTTCTACTTAAAAAGTTCAAGTAAGAAGAGCAGAAACAGAGAAAAAAATGAGTGTTCATAGAGACAGGGAGAGAGGTTTATAGAGAGCCTGGGAGCATGGAGAGAGTCGAATTAAAAGCACATGATGCTACAGACAGGAGGAACATGAACAGAAGGAAGAGCATTTGGGAAATAAAAATATAATCGTTGAAGCCTGGCATGGTGGTGCACTCCTGTAATGCCAGTTCTTGAGAGGGAGAGAATCAGAAGCTCACGGTCATCCTGGGCTACACAGGGAGTCAGGCCTCCTGTGATGCATGAGACCATGTCTCAAAATAAAGCAAAACAGTTGGGCCTGGTGGGGCACCCCTTTAATCCCAGCACTCGGGAGGCAGAGGCAGGAGATCTCTGTGAGTTCAAGGCCAGCCTGGCCCACAGAGGAAGTTCCAGGCCAGCTGGGGCTACAGGGAGACTCTGTCTCAAAAATAAATAAATAAATAAATAAATAAATAAATAAATAAATAAATAAATAAAATAAAGCAAAACAATAAACAGCACCAACTAACAACAAAAACACTTGGCTCTCCAGATTAGAATGACCTACCAATTGTTTTAGGACAGTGTTTGAAGAAGTATCCAGACTGAAAGACATCAGCATATAAATCCAGGAAAGCTTCCAAGCTTCCAAAGACAAAAGTGTTCACTTCATTCTCGACCAGAGCAATGAAAGCATTAGGATCTGATCTACGAAGCCATACCTTCTAATCTGCTCCAAAATATTTTTCTCTATACTTCTTTCTTAACCAATCAACTCAAGGAGGATAGATGGATATCATTTTAGCCTTGCAAAGGAACAACAAAAAAAGCACCTCTGATGCAACCTTTCTCACAAAACCAGGGGAAGATGTGCTCTGACAAGAAAGAAGAAAGAAGATGCAGGAAATAGAAGCTCCAATGTAAAAGTGGTCCTTCATCCATGAGAGTAGGTTACTGTGGGTCAGGACACAGGAGAATGAGATACTTTTATGTGCGGAGGAAAGCTGAGGTTCTTACACCTCTGTATTCACAGAGGTGAAGGTGAAGTTCCCCTTGACAGTGAGTAGTATAATACACATAGTCTAATAAATAACACTTGGTAGTAATCACACACATATGCATGAGTATATGCATCTACATACATCCACATGCTGCTCGTGTACACACACTAATAGTAATAATAATAATAAATAAAAATGACAGTGTCCCAGACATGTGGAATTTAGGGATTTTGAGCATTTAAATCTCTTGACTGTTCAAGTCTCAAATAGTTGTATAATTGAAAGTTGAGGGGCTGGAGAGATGACCTAGCGGTTAAAAGCCCCGAATGCTCTTGCAGAGGACCCGGGTTTGATCCTCAGAACCCACATGGCGGCTGAAAACTGTCTTTAATTCCAGTTCCAGGGAAATCCGACGCCCTCTTCTGACCTCCGGGGCATTGCACGACATGGGTGCACAAACGTACATGCAGACAGTACATTCATACACATACAAGAATAAATAAAAAAAAAAATAAAAATAATAAAGTTGACCGATAACTATGGAAGGAACTAGGAATGATATGATATGTTGATTATCCTAAAAGAAAAGGAAAAAAAAAAAAAGAAGGAAAGGAAGGAAGAAATTAGACATTATGGATCGGCATTTCAGGATACTGGGGATGGCTCTGTCCTGTGTCTGCTATGTCAACGCTGTTTCCCAGAACAGAACTGCAGGGGAAGGCTACCTCCAGTTTGGGAATCACAGACAAGCTGCTACCCATGTCTATTGATGTTTAGAATTTCAAAGTCTTAACTGTGACTCTGCAAATGTTAGTGTAAGTAATCTCTTCCTAACAAACTATTTTCCATATTATTTCTTTATTTTTATTTCACTTGTATTTATTTTTATTTTACATCAGCGAGTGTTTTGCCTGTAAGTACATCTATGCATGCAATGCCTGTGGAGGCCAGAAGAGGGCATTGTATCTGCTGGGAACTGAACCCCGGGTTGGCTGCAAAGCAGCCAGTGCTCTTAACCTTTGAGGCATCTCTCTAGCCCTAACTTACTATTTTGACAAAAACTCTGTTCGCATGTATCATTCCATCTGTCAAGAGAAGAATTTTTCTTTTATTAACTACATATGTGTTGGACCTGGAGAAATGACTTAGTGGTTAAGAGGGTGTACTGCTCTTGCAAGACATGTCATTCAGCTCACAACATTTTTTTTTTTTGTCTTTTTGAGACAGGGTCTCCCTGTAGCCCCAGCTGTCCTGGAACTCGCTCTGTAGACCAGGCTAGCCTTGAACTCACAAAGATCTGCCTGCCTCTGCCTCCCAAGTGCTAGGATTAAAGGCTTGAGCCACCACGCCCAGCTACAACTTTTTCTAACTCCAGCCCAAGGGATCTATCACCCTCTTCACTCACATGTACACATTGACAAATTATATATATATATATATAATATCTATAATTAAAAAGTAAAATCTTTCCAGGTGTGGTGGTACACACTTTTAATCCCAGCACTGGAGAGGCAGAGGCAGGTGGATCTCTGGGAGTTTAAGGCCAGTCTGGTCTACATAGACAGTTCTAGGACAGCTTGGGCTACAGGGAGACCCTGTCTCAAAAAGACTTAAAAAAAAGTAAAATAAAAAAAAAAGTAAAATCTTGGGGCCGGAGAGATGGCCCAGTGGTTAAGAGCACCGACTGCTCTTGCAGAGGACCCAGGTTCGATCACCAGCACCCACATGGCAGCTGAAAACCGCCTTTAACTCCAGTTCCAGGGGAATCCCTGACACCCTCTTCTGACCTCCGCGGCATTGCATGACACGGGTGCACAAACCTACATACAGACAGTACATTCATACACATACAAATAGATAAAATTAAAAAAAATAAAGAATCTACTTAAAGTAAAATCTTAAGCCATATATATAAACATGACCATCTCTGAATTCAGCATTTTCTTTGCCCAGAACTTCCTGTAAAACTTTTATTTCTTTCAATTTTCTGTCCTTAGAGCTCACTCCTAGAAATTCTGACTGGGCAGAGATCGAGAGATGGCTCAGCAGTTAAGAGCACTGGCTGCTCTTCCAGAGGACCCAAGTTTGGTTCCCAGCACCCACATGGTGGCTAACGGCCATCTGTAACTCCAGTTTCAGGGGACCTGACTCCCTCTTCTGATCTCCGTGGGTGTGCCTGTCTACATGCAGGCAATACACTCATATACATAAAATAAAAAATAATAAAATATTTTTTAAAATAGAACTTCTGAGTTGGAAGATCTGTAGGTATCCTGGAGGTAAGCATTATATTTTGAAGTTCTTCATGATTTTACAGTATTTATTGGTTTTTTTGTTTTGTTTTGTTTTGTTTTTTGGTCTTTTCGAGACAGGGTCTCCCTGTAGTCCCAGCTGTCCTGGAACTCACTCTGTAGACCAGGCTGGCCATGAACTCACAAAGATCCGCCTGCCTCTGCCTCCCAAGTGCTAGGATTAAAGGCGTGCGTCACCACGCCCAGCTATTGTTTTTATTTTATTTTATGTGTATGAGTGTATTGTCTGCATGGGTCTAAGTGTATTCAGGTTGTACAATCCCAGAGGAGATCAGAAGAGGGTGTCAGCTCCCCTGGAGCTGGAGTTATAGGTGGTTGTGAGCCGCTCGACATGGGTGCTGGGAACCAAGTTCAGGTCCTCTGAAGGAGGAGCAACTATGGTCAACTGCGGAGCCATCTCACTAGCCCAAAGGCTTTCACTCCTTATAGAATGTATAAAGGAATTGGATTATGATCGCAGTTCTCCTCAGGTATTTTTCGATGTACACCAAGGGTTGGCCGCACTATGTAGCCCTGACTAGCCTCAAACACTCTGCCCCAGCCTCTTGAGTGCTGGGATCAAAGGTATGTGCCACTGTGCTTGTTTCTAATTATAGCCATAGTTGTTGTCTTCAAATGTATACTCATGTCACCATTTTCTAAATGCTTAGAATAAAAATAAAATTTCTTAATATTGCAATCACGATCTTCCCAGTCTAAGCTTTTATCAGTCAATTCTCAATAAAATACTAGTAATTCAAATCCAATAGCATATAAAAAAGATTATAATTCAGCCAGGCATAGTGGCGCATGCCTTTAATCCTAGCACTTGGGAGGCAGAGGCAGGCAGATCTTTGTGAGTTCAAGGCCAGACTGGTCCACAGAGTGAGTTTCAGGACAGCTGAGGCTACAGGGAGACCCTGTCTCAAAAAGAACAACAACAGGGGCTGGAGAGATGGCCTAGCGGTTAAGAGCGCCGACCGCTCTTACAGAGGACCCGGGTTCGATCCCCAGCACCCACATGGCGGCCAAGAACCGTCTGAAACTCCAATTCCAGGAGAACTCCAATTCCAGGGGAATCCGACACCCTCTTCTGACCTCCGCGGCATTGCATGACACGGGTGCACAGACTTGCATGCAGACAGTACATTCATACACATACAGAAATAAATAAAATTAATAAAAAAAGAACAACAACAAAAAGATTATAATTCATGATAAAGTAGCATTTCTATGAGGATGCAAAATAGTCCAACATACACAAATCAGCAAATGTAATACTTCACATCAGTGGAATGAAGGATTTTTTTTTTTTATCTACAGGGTCTCCCTGTAGCTCCAGCTGGCCTGGAACTCACTATGTAGACCAGGCTGTACTTGAACTCACAGAGATCTGCCTGCCTCTGCCTCCTGAGTGCTGGGATTAAAGGCATACGCCACCAAGTATGGCAAAATGAAGGACTGAAAACCACGCGACCATCCCAACAGACACAGAAAAGGCATTCCATAATATTCAATATTCCTTCATGACTAAAACCCAAAAATAACCTGCTCAATTTAAGAGGAGCATCTCGATCTTGGCACAGTAAGAGCTGCACGTGACAAACCTGTGACCTACCCCACGCTAAGTACAGAAAAACAGAAACCATCTCTTCTCATCACATTAGGTGAGAAAGCTTGGAAGATGGCTCTTGGTGGGCAGCTGTAACTCCAGTTCCAGGGGATCTGACACCTCTGACCTTCATGGATGTCTGCACAGGCACACACACACACACACACACACACACACACACACACACAACTAAAAACAACAAAACAAAATCTAAAGAGAACACGAGAAGAGGACTCTTCAGACTTAGTGAGCCTCCCTGAGTCTGATCTCACCTCCTAGACTCCCAGAGACGTGGCATCTCAGCTCACCGTTCTCATTTCCAGCTTGCCTGGCACCGTCAGTGACATTATCCTAACGCTTTCTTTCTTTATTGTATTCATTACATTTTTTGTGCACATGTGTATTGGTGTGTGTGTGTGTGTGTGTGTGTGTGTGTGTGTACATGCCATGGTGTATATATGGAGGTCTGAGACAACTTTTAAGAGTCAGTTTCTTCATGTGGGTCTCCAGGATTAAACTCAGGTTGTCAGGCTTAGCAGTAGGCACTTTACTCATCTGCCCTAATGCTTTAAGTGAACAATACAGAGCCTGGTATTTAGAATAAAATACCAAATATTGCAGCAGAAAAAAATGGACCTAGGGCTAGTTTAGTCAGCTGGTTATTGAAAGAGAGACTGGCTTTTTCTGTATTACAACTTCTGTATACTTTGGAAGGGGAGGGTGAAAAGCATGCGTGGAATCCAGGCAGTGGAAACAGACTCCATGTGAAAGGGGCCTACGGAGAGCAGTTCGCTCAGTTACCCTTTAAGATCTGGAGAAACTAATCGCTGTTTTCATTTTTGAGAGAAAAAGAGGGTCTCACTAGGTAACCCTAGCTGGCCTGGAACTCACATTGTAGACCAGACTGGTCTCAAACTCACCAAGATCTGCCTGCCTCTGTCTCCCAAATGCTGGGACTAAAGGCCTGTGCCACTTTGCCTGGAAACTTGTTTTAATTTTATATTAAGATCTCAGTGATAACACAAAAATAAAATGATAATCATTTAAATCCAAGTGATATTTACCAGAGATTTCCTCCTCTGTGTGTGTGTGTGTGTGTGTGTGTGTGCACATGTGTGTGCACTATGGTGTTTCTCTTATTCTTATTACTAACCCTGTAACTTGTGTTAATTATAATAACCAAGATTCCTAATCTTTTGCTTGATTTCTTTGTAGATCAAAATGAAATCTTTCCTTTTTCTCAATAGAATTTTTTTTGGTTGTAAGAGAAAAATGTCTGTTGTCTTTGTGCCTATCCAGAAATTTCCTACAGAATCTCATTGTTTGTCAGGATTGCCTGAGACAGAAATAAAAACCAGGAAGTTATTTACAAACAGATGGAGTGTTTTCTAGCTACATCTGTGTGTTAACCCACTGCCTTCTGAGATTTGGTCGTCTGGAACTGGACCTAGGAACACTAAAAAGTGAACTGCAGGCTGCAATTCTGCTAATTCAACCTTTAGCTTTGCTCTAAAATGATGATTCTTAATTTTTTTTTTATACCATGAACTTGAGACTCCATTAAAAGTGTGGACATTTCCTTCTGTAAATGAATTCTAGACATCTAAACAATTCTGTATTTCCCATTGAGCATTTTCTTAAGGCATCATTTGGGTTGTTCATCTCTCTTTTGTATTTTCTTTTTCTTTTTTGGTATTTTTTTGAGACAGGGTCTCCCTTTAAGTCCCAGCTGGCCTGGAGCTCACTCTGTAGACTAGGCTGGCCTCGAACTCACAGAGATCCTCCTGCCTCTGCCTCCCTAGTGCTGGGATTAAAGGCGTGTGCCACCGAGCCCGGCTGCCATTGAGCATTTCTACAAATATATAATCTGCAGCGATTGCCTGAAGAGAGGGGAACTGAAGGCAAGAATAAGAGAGAAGACTTAGGCTGGGGTCATGGCTTAGTGACCAGAGCACTTGCTTTGAAAGCATGAGGACGTGAGTTCAAATCCCAGAACCCATATAAAGCTGGATCCTATAGTGTGCATGTCAAGTGCACCTATGCGGAGACAGGAGGTAGATATAGGAGAACCCTTGAGCCAGCCAGCCAGCTGGGCTAGTGTAGGAAGCAGCAACCTCGAATAACAAGGAAACCTTGCTTCAAGCAAGGTAGAAGGACCAAGGTCATACCCAGGGTCATCCTAGACTTCCACACAGGCACTGTGCCACATGTGTACCTACACACACACACACACACACACACACACACACACGAACATGCACACATACATACGATTAAAAGGGCAGAGAAAAGACTTATTTTTCTCTGTATAGTCTTTTATACTATCTTAGTTTGTGATCAGGTATATTTTGCCTCTATTGAATACAAAAATTCTTTTGAAGTCACAATAGTTAAATTTTTTTTGTTTTGTTTTTTCAAGACAGGGTCTCCCTGTAGTCCCAGCTGTCCTGGAACTCACTCTGTAGACCAGGCTGGCCTTGAACTCACAAAGATCTGCCTGCCTCTGCCTCCCAAGTGCTAGGATTAAAGGCATGCACCACCATGCCCGGCTAATAGTTGATTTTTTTACATACAATATATACATCTTGGTTCTGAATTCCCTATCCTTTGAAGTGGAGAGATAGTTCACGTAGTGGTAAAGTTACTTGTTGCCAAGCCTGAAGACCTGAGTTCAATCCCCAAAACCCATATGGTGCAAAGAGAGAAGCAACTCTTGCAAGCTGTCCTCTGAACTCCATGTATGTGCCATGGCATGCACACACACACACACACACACACACACACACAAATAAAGAAATCAATGAATGTAAAAATTTTTTTAAAAGCCATCTTTAATTAGAAGTGCATTTAGTCACTTATGGATTACAGAACATGGAAATTAAACCAACAGAGTTGCTAAAATTCCTAGTGGGGGTGTAAACCATGTCCACCCCCTTCTCTGTTGGTCTCAGTACCAAATTGAGGCATGATTTCACCACAGTACACTCTGGGAAACCAGTGAGTTTCTTGTGCTCACTTTCAGAGTAGTGGGTGAGGGCTTACTGATAAGAGTAGGGGTGTTCCCCACCCAAGGGTGCACCTGAAAGTCTTCACCCAAGCCTTGGATGATGAAAATGATTCTTCCCCAGCCTAAGGACTTTGTCCCTCCCCAGGCCACTGATGAGTGCAGAATTGCTCATCAGGGGAGGTGTGGCTAGAGTCTAGTGGGACGGTGGTGAAGGTGGCGGGATTCTCCCTGCTCACCTTCAGGATATCTACAGACCTTCCAACTCAGAAGTTCTATTAAAAAAAACTTATTTTTTATTTTATGTATATGAGCGTATTGCCTGCATATAGATAGGCACACCCATGGAGGTCAGAAGAGGGAGTCAGGTCCCCTGAAACTGGAGTTACAGATGGCCGTTAGCCACCATGTGGGTGCTGGGAACCAAACTTGGGTCTTCTGCAAGAAGCCAGTGCTCTTAACTGCTCAGCAGTCTCTCCATCTCTGCCCAGTCAGAATTTCTAGGAGTCAGCTCTAAGGACAGAAAATTGAAAGACAAAAAAAGTTTTACAGGAAGTTCTGGGTAAAGAAAATGCTGAGTTCAGAGATGGTCATGTTTATATATATGGCTTAAGATTTTACTTTTTTAAAAAAGTATTTTTGAGACACATAAAATGATAATAAAAATTAAAAATTAATTAAAATTCAGTTTGTAGCTGGGTGTGGTGGCCTTTAATCCTAGCACTTGGGAGGCAGAGGCAGGCAGATCTCTGGGAGTTCATGGCCAACCTAGTCTACACAGTGAGCTCCAGGTCAGCTGGGACTAAAGGGCAACCGTGTCTCAAAAAAAAAAATTTAGTTTGTGGATTTTTGTTTTTAATTTACTGTGAAGGAGAGCACTGCACTGTAATGTCTGCTTGTTCCTTTCGGGAAGCCTGTATGAATGAATGTTTGGTAATGGTGAGTTTTCTATGAGGAAAATTACCTTCTGTGGAACTAACAAAGTAAAGACCTTAGAGTTTAGCCTAGTGTAGCTCAGCCTCAGAGGCTCTAATTCAGCACGTGGAGACTGGAGCCAAGAACGTGCATTTCCGACAACTGCTTAGATGCTTCTGAGTGAGGAACCAGAGACTGTACCGGCCGGATGCTTTACTGATTACAAAGCTAAGTCTTGGGATCCATACTGTTGACTTAGTGGTATCTGTGTTTGCCCTTTGGGAGGCTTGGAAATAAAGTACAAAGCCAAAGAGAGGACAGACAAGGCCTCCCACAATGCTTTGCATCAGGCTGGCCTTGAACTCATGGTTACCTTTTCTGCCTCGACCTTCGGAGTCCTGCTGGGATTACAGGTGTGCACCACTTACCCTGTTCCTTTCCTCACGGCTTTTTTACTTATTTTTAAGTTTCACTTGTGTGTATGTGTGCAGAGCGTGCATGTGCCATGGCGCATGCGTGGAGGTCGGGGACGACTCACCTTGTTGAGGTGAGGCTTTTCTTGTTTCTGTTGCTGTGCAGGCTACTCCGGGCTCTGGTCCAGAAGGACAGTGCTCATCTCCTATAGCAATTCTGAGATTCCAGATGCACACCACCGCATCTGGCTTATTCTGTGGTTCCTAGAGATCGAACTGGGGTTGTCAGGCTTGTGCAGAAAGTGCTTTTACTCACCGAACCATCTCGCTGGCCGTTATAGCTATTTCTTACTGAGCTTGGGGTTCCAGAAATGACAGATCTGAGGTGTGGATGCCCAAAGTGGTCCAGAGTCTTAAAGATCATGTGAAAGCCTCAAAGGTGACTATGAGACATTTTATTGATTTGAGACAGGGTCTGAAGTAGCCCAGACTAGCCTTGAACTCACTATGTAGCCAAGGATGAACATGAACTTCTGACCCTTCTGCTTCGACTTCATGTGGTGGGATTCCAAGCATGTGCTGCCACACCCTACTTTATGTAGCACTGAGAGTCAAACCCAGGGCTCTTGCATGTTCGGCAAGTACTCTGTCAGCTGAGCCACGTCCCCAGCTCTGTTTTTTGTTTTTGAGCCAGGATTTCCTTATGTATCCCACACTGGCCTTGAACTTGCAACAATCCTCCTGCTTCAGCCTCATTACAAGGGAGCCTCACCACATCCAAGTGGGGTCTGGTGAGATGGCTCAGCAGTTTAGAGCGCTGACTGCTTCCCAGAACCGTCTTAGGCTGGGCGTGGTGGCAGTACGCCTTTAATCCTAGCACTCAGGAGGCAGAGGCAGGGGGATCTCTGTGAGTTCAAGGCCAGCCTGGTCTACAGAGTGAGTCCCAGCTGGGGCTATAGGAAGACCCTGTCTCAAAAAGACATCGAAAAAAAGAAAAAAGAAAATGAAATTCTGCCAGGCGTGGTGGTGCACACCTTTGATCCTAGCACTCCAGAGGTGGGGGCAGGCGGATCTCTGTGAGTTCAAGGCCAGCCTGGTCTACATAGTGAGTTCTAGGCCAGCTGGGGCTATGGGGAGACCCTGTCTCAAAAAGACAAAAACAAAACAAAACAAAAAAACCAACCTAGTAAAATCTGGGTGTTTTGACAGCAGAACTGGATTAAATAGTACTTGTTAAGTTTATGGATTAGTGGTTAATATAAAAAACATTTCTGGGGGCTGGAGAGATGGCTCAGGGGTTAAGAGCACCCACTGCTCTTGCAGAGGACCCAGGTTCAATTCCCAGCACCCACATGGCGTGGTGGTGCATGCCTTTAATCTTAGGACTCGGGAGGCAGAGACAGGCAGACCTCTGTGAGTTCAAGGCCAGCCTGGTCCACAGAGTGAGTTCTAGGCTAGCTGTGGCTATAGAGAGACCTTGTTTCCAAAAAAACAAAAATCATCATATTCAATTTAGCAGTTTAAATGAATCATAATGTTCTTAAATAATAGAAAAAGACTTCAGAAGGAGAGGTAGGAAGATCAGAAGTTCAAAGTCACCCTCAGCTACATAGCAAGTTGGGGGATCCTAGCTCCAAAACCAAATCAAGTAAACAAATAAAAAAACCCAAGAAAGAAAATTCAAACAAAAAAACCAAGCAGACAAGCTGGGCGTGGTACTGCATGCCTTTAATCCCAGCCTTTGGGAGGCAGAGGCAGGCAGATTTCTGTGAGATTGAGGCCTGTTTGGTCTAACCTAGCAAGCTCTAGGTCAGCTGGGGCTACAGGAAGACCTTGTCAAAACAAACAAACAAACAAACAAAAAAAGATGTTAGGAAACATATGTCCTAGAAAACTCAGAGGTCATCTAGGCTAACCATCTCTCTTAGTTGCCTGCCTGCTGTCAAGAAACTTGGTTGTTTGGAGCAGGAAGATAGATAAGCCAGCTGCATAGTCAGCCTCGTGGCCCTGTCTGCCTGGGAGGAAACAAGCACTTCATGAGCACTAAACCTGCAGACCCCAGAGTCTCCCTAGAAAACTGGAACGCTCCTGCCCCCAAAATGAAAAATAAAATGTCAAAGCAAAATCCATGATCCAGAAAACTCAAACCACTCACCCTACTTAAGGATTTAAAATAGCCAGAGGAAGTAAAGCCCATCTCTGTGATGTCAACTTCTATTTTGGTGTGCTGTGAAACGTTGAATTGTAAGCCCTTCGGAGTTAAAATACTGAACAGATCCTTAGCTAGAAGATGTGTTGCCAGGCATCTGTATGGAATATAACCATGTAATCAGGGTGTATTGTACTCTCTACACAAAAGAAACCCAAAGCTACTGCGCCCGAAGATTAGGAAACTTTCATTAGCCTGACACAAGACAGTACAGAGGAAATGGCCCGGGGGCGGAGAAGTAGGGATGAAGGGATCCGTATTCATGCTATCCAAATTAGAGTCAGGATGTTTATGCTCAAATCTTGTCTTGGCTCTGTGCTGAGGGTACTGAATAATGGAGACGTGGGAAAGTGTATCTCCGAAGTCCCTAATTTAGGCACTAAATAGACCAAATTCCTTCCACAAATGTTTCATATTCTTAGCAGTCTTTATGCATTTCTGAATATACATTGTGATTAAAGCACAGGGCTGGTTAATGCTAATTATCGCCTCCTTCTCCCCCCCCCCTTTTTGATAGTATCTTCTCTATAGTGATCATTTCATTCTGTAGTTCATAAGTATGTCTCTATGGGATTGCAACCTACAGGGAAGTGTTTTATTTATCTTTCTAAGTATTGTTTTTGTTTGTTTGGTCATTTGTTTTGATATGAAATCTCTTTATGTTGCCCAGGCTGATCTCAAACTCTTGGCTCAAGGGTTCCTCCTGCCTCAGCCTCCTGAAGAGCTGGGATCACAGATGTTTCACTGTGTTCAGCTTGTTTCTTTTTTTTTCTTTTTTTTTTTTTTTTTTCTTTTTGAGACAGGGTCTCCCTGCAGCCCCAGCTGTCCTGGAACTCTCTATGTAGTAGACCAGGCTGGCCTTGAACTCACAGAGATCCACCTGCCTCTGCATCCCAAGTGCTGGGATTAAAGGCGTGCACCAGGGGCTGGAGAGGTGGCCTAGTGGTTAAGAGTGCCAACTGCTTCTTGCAGAAGACCCTGGTTCGATCCCTAGTACCCGCATGGCGGCTGAGAACCGTCTTTAACTCCAGTTCCATTGGAATCTGATACCCCCTTCTGACCTCTGTGGCATTGCACAACATGGGTGCACAAACCTACATGCAGACAGTACATTCATACACATACAAGAATAAAAATTAAAAAAAATAAAGGCATGCACCACCATACCCGGCTTAAAGATGGTTTTTAGTCACCATGTGGGTGCTGGGAATTGAACCTGGGTCCTCTGCAAGAGCAGTTGGTGCTCTTAACTGCTGAGCCATCTCTCCAGCCCCGATTTTTTTTTTATATATATATAAATATATTCTTTTTATTTTTTGAGACAGGGTCTCCCTATAGACCCAGCTGGTCTGGAGCTACTCTATAAACCAGGCTGGCCTTGAACTCACAGAGTTCTGCCTGCCTCTGCCTCCCGAGTGCTAGAATTAAAGGCATGCGCCACCACACCTGGCTTAAAGGCAGTTCTTAGCCGCCATGTGGGTGCTGGGAATTGAACCCAGGTCCTCTGTAAGAGCAGTTGGTGCTCTTAACCTCTGTGCCATCTCTCCAGCCCAACTTGTTTCTTTTTCATTCACTCAGATAATGTTATTGTGCACTTATATCAGGTAGGGGCAGAAATGTAATGATGCACAAACTAGACTTGGCTCCTGTCCTCAGAGCTGACCATCTCCCCAGGCTTCCTCTACATAATTGGCCTTGTTCATCCAATGAAGTGAACATTAAGTTGATGCAAATTAAAAGATATTCCAGATGTGTTTCTAATAAATATTTGGCTAGTATTAACATAACACTAATGATCACATAAATGGAGCTTAGACTCAGGACCATATTTAGAATGTTCATTTTCTTTCCAAAAGAACAGATTTAATAAAGATTTTTCTTAGGAATTAAAAAAGTTCTACAGCCGGGCTTGGTGGTGCACACCTTTAATCCTAGCACTCGGGAGGCAGAGGCAGGTGGATCTTTGTGAGTTCAAGGCCAGCCTGGTCTACAGAGTGAGTTCCAGGACAGCTGGAACTACAGGGAGACCCCATCTGGAAAAGACCAAAATAAAAATAAATAAATAAATAAATAAATAAATAAATAAATAAATAAATTCTACAAATGGGCACCCGAAACGGCTCAGTGGGTAAAAGTGCTTGCAGTGGAAGCTTGAATATCTGAGTTCAATCCTGGAGCTTGTGTCCAAATGCCTTTAATCCCAGCACTCGGGAGGCAGAGGCAGGCAGATCTCTGTGAGTTCAAGGCCAGCCTGGTCTACAGAGTGAGTTCCAGGACAGCTGGAACTAAAGGAGACCCTGTCTCAAAAATACACACACACAAAAAAAAGAGCTGGATATGGGCTGGAGAGATGGCTCAGTAGTTAAGAGCACTGGCTGCTCTAGCAGAGGCTTGCAGTTCATGTCTGCATGTCAGATAGTTCCCAAAACCCATAACTGCAGCTCCAGGGGATCCGTTGCCCTCTTCTAGACTCCATGGTATATGCTCTTACACACACAGACATACACGTATTCATATAATTAAAACAATAAAATAAGTCTTTAAGAAAAAAGGCTGGGGTGCTGGAGAAATGGCTCAGCCCTTAAGAGCACTGGCTGCTTTTGCAGGGACCTGGGTTCAACTCCCAGTACCCACATGGTGGACCATCTTGTAACTCTAGTTCCAAGGGCATCCAGCACCCTCTTCTGACCGACTCAAGCATTGCATAACATGGGTGCACTTTTATACATACTTACTTACATAGCAGGCAATGTACTCATACACATAAAAAATTAAAAAATAGCCTGGCGTGGTGGCACAGGCCTTTGATCCCAGCACTTGGGAGGCAGAGGCAGGTGGATCTCTGTGAGTTCAAGGCCAGTCTGGTCTACATAGTGAGTTCCAGGCCAGCTGAGGCTACAGGGAGACACTGTCTCAAAAAAAGTTCCCCCAAATTAAAAATAGATTTTTTTAAAAAGAGAAAAGCTGGATGCAGTGGCAGTGTGCACCTGTAATTCCAGCACTTCTTTCAGGATGGAGGGAGAGTCAACTAGAAGTTCGATAGCCAGCTAGCCTGGAGTACAACATGTCAGAAAGGGGACAAGAAATCCTTCCCCAAGAAGGTGGAACGAGAGAACCAACTATGGACAGTTGCTCTCTGATCACACACTCTATGGCACACATGTGACCACATGTGGCATGCATGCATGGAGTTGTACCTCAGTGCCCCCTCTAGCATTGCTCCAGCACACACTGGAGACCCTTGAAGCTAGCAGAGTGAAATAGCTAGTGTTCCAGGTCTCTCTGAAGGAGCCTTTCACATACATACTTTCTTTCCTTGTTTGGGGGAAGAATCACCCTAATTTGAGATTGTAGATTAGAAAGGGAAGTCCGGGGCTGGAGAGATGGCCTAGCGGTTAAGAGCGCCGACCACTCTTACAGAGGACCCGGGTTCGATCCCCAGCACCCACATGGTGGCCAAGAACGGTCTGAAACTCCAATTCCAGGAGAACTCCAGTTCCAGGGGAATCCGACACCCTCTTCTGACCTCCGCGGCATTGCACGACACGGGTGCACAAACTTGCATGCAGACAGTACATTCCAACACATACAGAAATAAATAAAATTAATTAAAAAAAAAAACGAAAGGGAAGTCCATCTAAATACAGTCCAGTTCTCCTTTCGGTTTCACACATCGATCAACTAGAGAAGAAACTTCCCAGAATACAACTTGTTCTAACTTGTTTGATTCCACTTGTCCCTGTGTTTTCAGGTACCTCAACAGCAGCCGAAATCTTGGGTTTTCCCAACATAGAACTGGTTCAATTTACCAGGAATTGATTTATTTTTCACACACAGACAACTATGTGACACCAAGGTAAGGTCTACTAGCCAGACCAAACATCCTCTCTGATGTCTGTGTGATGGAGACAGAGTTAATACTAGCCATTCATGTCTGATATCCTTTTCTGGCACAGGAACAATAGTCTTTATCAGTTTGGTTCTTGTCATGGTTTGTGTTTGACCATGAACAGGTTCAATTATTTCCAGGATGAATCTTAAGCTCCTAATTTTTTATGCTTGTCTTGCAGCTGGGTAAACACTCTATAGGAGATGTGACAATTGAATTGGCTTGGGTTTGGAAACAGGTCTTGGCCTGATTATGTTCCTCCGTGCACATTGCTTCCTTCCTTTGATGTAACCAGTCAACACAAAATTATAAAGTGCATATGTGTACACACACCCGTATGGTAACCACGCCCAGAGACTCACACATGCTAGGTAAGTGCCATATCACTGTGCTACAACCCCAGCCTTAAAAATTGTGAATTTGAGCCGGGCGTGGTGGTGCACGCCTTTAATCCTAGCACTTGGGAGGTAGAGGCAGGTGGATCTTTGTGAGTTCAAGGCCAGCCTGGTCTACAAAGTGAGTTCCAGGACAGCTGGGGCTACAGGGAGACCCTGTCTCGAAAAGACCAAAAAAAAAAAAAAAGTGAATTTGAGGGGCTAGACAGATGGCTCAACAGTTAGGAGCACTGGCTGCTCTTGTAGAGGACCAGGGTTTGGTTCCCAGCACCCATAAGGACACTAACAACTGTCAGTAACTCCAGTTCCAGGGGATCTGACACCCTCTTCTGGCCTCTGTGGGCATTGCAGGACATGGTGTACTTACACATCTGTCCCCAAACACTTGCATACATAAAATAAAAAAATTACCCCCAAATTAAAACAAAAAAAAGTGAATTTGTCAGTATGGTGGCACATGTCTTTGATCCCAGCACTGATGGGAGGGGAGGTAGCAGAGGGGAGGTGTGTGTCCCAGGCAGGTGGATCTCTGTTGGATCAAGGCCAGCCTAGTCTGGTCTACATAGGAAGTTTCAGGCCACTTGGGGCTACTGGGAGACCTTATCTCACAAAGAAAAAAATAAAATAAAAATAAATTATCAATTTGAAATTCTAAATGTTGAAAGGCAGCTTTCATTTTTTTGCCCAACAGATTTGTTTATTTTAATATCAGGGTGTATTTATAAGTGGTTTATGGGAGGAGGAACTGGGTTGCATGGATTCTAAAAGACTCTTTTCCAAGTAGATTATCACACTAGGTCAACAATTTCCCTTAGAAATCATTATTAAGGGCTGGAGAGATGGCCTAGCGGTTAAGAACACCGACTGCTCTTGCAGAGGACCCGGGTTTGATCCCCAGCACCCACATGGCAGCCGAGAACCCGTCTGTAACTCCAATTCCAGGAGAACTCCAGTTCCAGGGGAATCCGACGCCCTCTTCTGACCTCCGCGGCATTGCACGACACGGGTGCACAGACCTGCATGCAGACAGTACATTCATACACATACGAAAATAAATAGTTAAAAAAAGAAATCATTATTAAATAACACTTTTCTACTTTTTGGTTTGAGTGCTTATGGAGTATTTGAAATTCTCACAATGGAGAATTGTGGGGATGGAGCTTTGGTCTCAGAGGACGATCTTTCCAACCCTAGCGCTTTCTGAGCTCTGCTACTGGCTGCAGTGCCCCAGTTAGCTGCTTCTGCGGATTGGGTTTTGTAGGGCTACCCAGGCCGGGAGCCCGCAGAACGGAAAGAGCTCTTGGGTTTGTTGGAAAGCAAGAGGGCTCAACAGACAGCTTTTCCCAGACTCTCCCAGCTCCGGCTTTTCATGCATACCAACGGAGCCGCTTTTTTCCTGCAGTGATTGAAACCATCTGGACTACAGGGGGGTCACGTGTGTATGAGAAAATGACATAAAGTTTCAGACCCCCCCCTGTGCCTTTGCTCCAGACCCAGACAATCCCTGGTCGGATGGTGGCGAGGTGAGGGCCGTGCAGTCTGGGGACCCACTTCCCACCCTGGCCTCCCTCCTGCGCCCCCCTCCAGGGCTCCCCCCATCCCCCCACCCCCCAGCGCCCGGGAGCACACCCCTCCTCCTGGCTGCAACAGCCCACCCTCAAGGTCCCGGGTGGAGGCACGCCTCCCCTCGGCCCTGCAGCCCGGCCGCAGCCCCGGGCGCGGATGACCGCCCGCCGCCCGCCCTCTCTGCGGGAGCGACTCCTCCTCCGGGCTGCGCGGCGCCCTGGGAGCCAGGCTGGGGCGCGCGGAGGTGAGTGGCGCCCGGCCGCCTGCGGGAGCTCGCCTGCCCGCCGCGCTGCTCCCGCTGCCGCGCAGCTCGGGCTCCGGCTCCGGCCCGGAGGCGGGCTGGAAGGACGCCGGTTCCCGCTCTGCCGCTCCTCGTGCTCCCCGCGCTCTTCCCGCTACCCGCGACTCCCTGGCCTGGCGGGGCTCCTGCTGCGTGAGTATGTGCATGCGGGCCGCTGCTCCCAGGGCGGCGGGGACTGTCCTCCCTAGCGATCGTGGACCGCCCAGCCTTCCGGCCTGGCCCCGGCTGCGCCGTGGGGGGCGAGGAGCCTCCATGGGGGTCTGTAGCTGTGCAGAAGCGCGGGACTCAGGCCCGGAGACGCCGCCCAGGCTGCCCTCACCTGAGCCTTGCGGCTCCAGTGGGGCTCCACGAGGGACACGGGTGCACGCTCACACACGCACCCACACACACTGGCTCCTAACCCAGACAAAGGAAAATAACTTTGCATTCTAGCACTTGGACCCGTTAGACAGGGCTTGTGGCTGACTACCACTACTGCCCTGCTTGCGGTGTGAACCAAGTGAGCGAACACTGAAGGAACCCGCCTTAACCAGCTTATGCCACTTTAAGGGTCTGATTATCCAGCATCTGAGTAGAACTGAAGGGACTGAACGTTTTCTAGTGTTTTGAAAGAGGGGGATATTGCAGTTTTCTGGGGGATTTTGTATGAACATAGTTTATAATTGCTTTGAAGAGGAATGAAACAGTTTCTCAACTGAATGAAAACATTTGCTGTAATGCAGCCGTAGGCTAGCTCCAGATTGCATTTCCACCCAGGTGGAAATTTTGCATTGCAGGTTCTTGGGGGGGGGGGTGCGTGTGAAGGTACCTCACCTGTAGATGGGATCCCAGGAAGACAGCCAAGTGACTGCATTATTGGTTTGTTTTATTTTCTACAAGTGACATTTTTCAGAAGGTGAATCCCTTCAATGATTTTTTTTTTAAAATAGGGTCTCATGTAGCCCAGGCTAGTCTTGAACTTGCTATGTATGTAGCTGAAGCTGGCCTTGAACTTTTGATCCTCTTATCTTTTCAGGTTCCAATACCGGGATTACAAATGTCAATCACCATGCCTGGCTTTCTTCCTTGATTTTTAAAATTTTCTTTGAGAAATAGAGGTTTCTAAAGGGTCAGGAATAGTGTAGACTCCAGAAAACGAATTAAAAAAAACACCACAATTTCCCATAGCCTTCCTTCATCTCCCATACTGAACTGGGAAAGATGGAAGGCTTCAGACTCTGTTGAAGGCATGGGTGAAGGAAAAGCTTCCTGAATTGCTCCTCCCCTGAGAGAGTTCCCAGATGACTAACAGATTCAGCCATGCTTTTTATTTAGTCAGTAAACATTACCTTTGGAAAGACTGTCCAAGGGCTGGAGAGATAGCCTAGCGGTTAAGAGCACCAACTGCTCTTGCAGAGGACCCGGGTTCGATCCCCAGCACCCACATGGCATCTGAGAACCGTCTTTAACTCCAGTTCCAGGGGAATCCGACACCCTCTTCCAACCTCCGCAGCATTGCACGACACGGGTGCACAAACCTATATGCAGACAGTACATTCATACACATAAAAAATAAATAAAAAATTAAGAAAAAAAAAAGGAAAGACTGTCCAAGATGCTGGGGAGAGATTCATTCACATATGGGGAAAAAGATACTTACTCCTTAGTTGGGCCAGGAAGGGCCCCATGTTTGGCAATTTCAAGACAACCTTTACCTTCAATGTGTCTTCTGTTGTGATTGGTTTGGTAATTAGTAAAATCTTTGCTCTTCAGTTTGTGCACTTCACTGGGTGAAGTGTGGATTGCTTTTGTTTTAAAGGGAGGATCAGAGCAATGGATAGCCTGCTCAGCAAGGCAGTGATCCATGGCAGAGCTGCAATGTCAGTGCCTGCTTGATTGACTCACTTGGGTCTCCTTGACTATATCTACAGGAGTGAGTTAAGGGACTCTGGTCAGCTTGAATTCCACCCAGGGGGCTGGACTTTTATCCCATAGACATAATCAAGCTTTTAAAATGTGGGGTTTTTTTTGTTTTTTTAGAAAAGGCTTGATGGCCAGAACCGTGCTTTGTGTGACACTGGTGTTCAGGAATGTGATGTGTGAAGCACACGTAGATCTTAATTAGGAGGTTAGAAAGGAAATGTAGCCAAGGTATTTGGGTGTTTCGATTTATGCCTCATTTATAGTGCCCTGCAGCAAGCAGTTTGGTTTACTGGGTAAGAACCAGTTGCAGTGACCACAGGACTGCTGGCTACAAGACAGAGTTAAATGTTAATGGGCAAACATTGAAATGGAATGTGTATGTGGAACAAGGTGGCTGGTGGCTTGTTCTGTGTGTTCTCACATATTTCGCAATACTCTGGTGAAAGTTTTTCTTTTTCTTTTTTTTTTTAGACAGGGTCTCCCTGTAGACCCAGCTGACCTGGAACTTGATTTGTAGACCAGGCTGGCCTTGAACTCACAGAGATCTGCCTGCCTCCACCTCCCAAGTGCTGGGATTAAAGGCATGGGCCACCACACCCAGCTAAAGTTTTTTTCTTTAACCTCTACCCTGAGAGGGAGAGATTAGTGTTGTGATTTAAGAGCCTTATCTACCCTAAATAAATGTTTTAAGATGCTCTCCCTGCATACGTGCTTTTGATTCTTAAAAATGCTCAAATTTAAAATGATACAATAAAAATGATTGAGGTTCTCTTTCTTAATCCTGAGAGCAATACCAAATGGGACTAGCTTATTCACCTTTCCTCACTGGGAGAACGATAGGAAGCCTTTGGAGAATTAAGATGTGGGAATGTTGGAGGGATTTAGGGATGTGGAAGGCTCTTCCATCCCTTGAATTCTTACCAGGGAGTTGTGTTGGTATGTATTGCTGGGAAACATAGAGTCATTGAGCCCCAAATTTATAACCAGGCTCTTTGATGATTCCCTGCAGATAACCTACACAGGAAGGGCAGCAGTGGGTGGAGCTAGAATTCTCTGAATAGCCTGGAGTTCTTGCTGTTCCCTGTGTAGCTTATAGGTCTTTTCTTCTGAACTTGTTAGTGTTGTGAAAACTTGGTTGTTAGTCTAAAGAATCTCAGATGGCAGGAGGTTGCACAGAAAAGGGACTAACAGGCAGAAAAATAAAGATTTCCAACTAGAGAAATGTTTCTTTAGCTAATGTGAAAGTCAGATATTTTGTTTAAAAAAAAAAAAAACTGGGGAAATGGCTCAAGTGTTAAGAGCACTGACCATTATTCTTCCAGTTCAGTTTCCAGCACCCACGTGGTGGCTAACAACTGTCTATAGCGCCAGTTTCAGTGCATCTGATGCCCTCTTCTGGCTTCTGTGGGCATTGCACACATGTGGTATGCTTACATACAGGTAGGCAAAACAGTCATACACTAAATAAACAAAAACAAACAAATAAATAAATCGTGCTTTCAGTTTTCCATACCCATTTTACCATTAAGAGAGTCCTCAGCCCTGGAGAGCTATTCCTTTGAATTGAGCTTTGAAGTGGTTACCAGTATCGTTATGGAGGTGACTCAGTTTGGGTTTGGAACCTCTAAAGATTGTGATCTCTCTCAGGGTAGGGCATTTGAAGTCCAGAAACGTGGGTTAAAGTTCCAGCTTTGCTATTTATCACGGGCTTCTGGATTTGATGTCTGAAGTATAGTTCTGTTGTTGATTCTGTTTGTGTGTTGGTTTCTCCGTGTAATCCCAGCTGGCCTGGAACTTGCTTTATAGACCAGGCTGGCCTCTGTTGCACAGAGGTCCGCCTGCTTTTGCCTCCTGATTGCTGGAATTAGAGTCATACATTAGCTCAGTTGTTCGGCTTCTAGACCATGGTGAGCCTTTAGGACCAGACATCGGAAGTTAAGTCCAAATCAGCGCCTGAGTTCTTTCTCCCATTTTGTATTGTCTCCTGGGAGCCATTTTGTTTTATCTGTAGCCTCTGTTTACAGGTCAGAAAGAACCACTGCCTAGGGTTTCCTCAGAGTGTGGCTGCTCCCTGCCCTTGTAAGCTTCCGGTCTTGTCAGCCCGTTGGTAAACTTTTCTTAGGAGTTCCTGTGAGAACGCTCTTGAGTTTAGTCTGAGAGTTGAAGGGGCATCTCAAAAAGAATCTTTGGCAATGCTCCTATTTAAAAGTCAGACGTATTGGTTGAATTTTTGATGCATTGTTTATATAGTTGTTAATGTTTTGATATTTGCTAAGTTTTTGTCATTTTAATTTTTTAAAAAAAATTTTAATTTTTTTGGTGTTTTTGAGACAAGGTCTCCCTGTAGTCATAGCTGGCCTAGAACTTGCTTTGTAGATCAGGCTGGCCTTGAACTCACAGATACCCACCTGCCTCTGCCTCCTGAGTGCTGGGATTAAAGGGCACCACCAAGCCTGGCTATATTTATTTATTTATTTATTTATTTATTTATTTATTTAGTGTGTCATTTTAATTATTAAAGGAGTGATGGAGGTTTTCTGAGATAAACTAATGGATTGAAAAAATGCGACTGGACTCTCCTTTTGACACTCAAATGTAATGTTCTGGTACAGAACTTTGACTTTTAAAACACCCCATCTCTAGATACCCTTAAATTTTTGGTCAGGCTGCTTTCTCTCAAGTAACTATACAGATTCCCTAGGCAGTGTTAAGGATTCCAGATTGGTGATCACAGACTGTCTCCTTGTAGCCAGCTGATTTTCTTTTTACTTTTACTATTTTCTCTCCTCCTTTCTGTGCAAGAGGACCACAGAGTGAACAAATGACCTCCCTTGGATTCCGGTGGCTGTCACCAGATGTACACAGGATCCCACTGTGCCCAGCCTTTCCTTGTGGTCCTCTGGCTAAGTTTTCTGTTTTGACTTTGTGAGTCTCACTTTTTAGACCTATGATTATATTGTTACTTGTTACTCTGTGTTTTGTTTTATACAGGAAGTCCACATGGGATGTATTGGTGGTGGTTAAAGTTTTCAGTTTGGATTAAAATGTGCCCTCCGCCCACCAGGAACATATGTAAACTATGGAGATGATCTTTGAAAAAATTATCTTCAAAAGAATTTTGCCCACATCTTGGAAAAGCTTAAAAAGAATCTAGTCTCTGCAAGAGTGTGTTTAAAGTATCAGACTAGCCCAATTAAGGCCTTTCTATAAGTGTGGGAATCATTTGTTTAAACTGGAATTTAGTATCCCCAAGCAAATATGGTAGAAATAATCTGCTTAACTCCAGTTAATGGCCTAAGAACTAAGCCCTCTTTTATGGGCCTCTTGTGATAAAGGACCATAGTGACTAGAATGTGCTGCCGTCATGTTCCCGTTAGTTCTCTGGAAACGACTCTGACTGGGGAAGGGTCAGGTTTGGTTTTGTCTGTCTTCGTTTGAAGTTGGGATCTTGGATGTCAGTTTAGCCAGGACAAGTTTGAGTCTATATATTTGTGAATTTGCCCTCCTCTTCTCCTTAGTCTCCTTTTAGGGGAGGCCGACTGGAGTAGGAAGGAGGGAGCCCCCCACTCAGGGAACATTGTCAGAGTCTGGTCTCTGCGGAAGCGCCATTGCTTCTGCCCTTCCCGTGGGTTTTTCCCGTGTCCAGCTTTCACCATGTGCCATGGACAGGCACTGGGTGCCAGGCCTTGGTCTATTCTTATCACTTCATAGTCAACTTGCTTAATATTAGGGGTTCAATGAATCGGCAAGTGGGGAAAGTTAGGAAATTAAGTGGGAGGCGGGCGTGATGGCGCTCACCTTTAATCCCAGCACTTAGGAAGGAGAGGCAGGTGGATCTCTGTGAGTTCAAGGCCAGCCTGATCTACGTAGTGAAGGGGATGGGGGGCTGCCTGTAAGTCCTGTCTTCAAAGGGGAAGATGGGGGATTCTGCACTAGACAAGCACTCAGCAAGTTCTGGGTTCAATTGGCTCTGCTTCAATGAATAAGGTAAAGGGGCATTGAGGAAGACTCTGGACATCAGCCCCTGGCCTCCAGAGGCAAACATACAAACATTCTCTCTCTCTCTCTCTCTCTCTCTCTCTTTCTTTCTCTCTCTCTTTCTTTCTCTCTCTCTCTCTGTCACACACACACACACACACACACACACTCTCACAGCCCTTCCCCACGTGAACATACATGCACACAATTGAAAAAGAAAAATGGTGGAAGGCCTGGGATGTTGCTCAGGGGTAGAGCTTGCTTAGCATATGTAAGGCCCTAGGGCAATGCCTACTACCACACACAGAAATTGAGTGGAAGTTAACTTTGGATATGGGTGTTGGGCATCTCCATAATGTCTCTGTTGGTAAGTCACTGCTGTTTATACATCGCTGTGCCCTCTTTGTGGGTGTTGAGATGACCTCTGATAAGGAGGCTGAGCATGAGGGACTGTATTTTCTTTTTTTTATTATTTCTGTATGTGTATGAATGTACTGTCTGCATGTAGGTCTGTGCACCCGTGTCGTGCAATGCCTCGGAGGTCAGAAGAGGGTGTCGGATTCCCCTGGAACTGGAGTTCTCCTGGAATTGGAGTTTCAGACGGTTTTCAGCCGCCATGTGGGTGCTGGGGATCGAACCCGGGTCCTCCGCAAGAGTGGTAGGCACTCTTAACTGCTAGGCCATCTCTCCAGCCCAAGGGACTGTATTTTCTAGTGATAAATAGGGCCTAGTTAGTTACGTTTGCAGTTAGTCATGTTGGGCTCCATTTCCTGTTGCCAGGAATGCAGTTAGCATATCTTCTACTCAGTGGTAAGGACTGCTTCAAGGAGAGTTCCCGGGAGGGAAGTGTGTCCTTTTCTTTTGAGCTGGGCATGGGTTCCTAGTGCAGAGATCTAGTGGCTTCCATACACTTGGACACTTCCAAGTTCAAGGAGAATAAAAAACCTTTAAAAATTGTGTGCTGGGCCTGGGATGTAGCTCAGTTGGTAGAGCGCTCATCTCACATACAGAAAGCCCTGGGTTGTTCCCCAGCACTGCATGAACTGGGCGTGCTGATGTGTGGTTTTAGCACTCCAGAGGTGGAGCGAGGAGGATCAGGGGTTCAAGGCCATCAATACGGTGAGTTTAAAGCCAGCCCAGATTATATGAAACTCAATGTGTGTGGGAGTATTGGCCAGATGTGGTGCATACTTGTAATCCCAGAACTCAGGAAGTGGAGGCAGGGGAATCGAGAATTCAAAGCCATGGGTTAAGAAGATAGCTTAGCCAATGAAGTACTCTCCAGACTCGAGTTCAATTCTCAGAACCCACATTGATGAGAAAAATAAAAAGCTGGGTGTGGCGGTATGTACTTGTAATCCCTGCCGGAGGAGGCGGAGATGGGCAGATCGCTGGGGTCAGTGGCCTGTCTGCTGAGGCCACTTGTGGAGTTCTGGGCCACTGAGAGACCATCTCAGAAAAGTGGTAGATGGTACCTGAAGATCAGTACCTGAGTTGGGCTTTTGTCCTCCACATGTAGACACAGAGAGAGAGAGAAAAAAAGAGAGAGAGAGAAAGAGAGAAGGAGAGGGGAGAGAGAGAGAAAGAGAGAAAGAGAGAGAGGGGGAGAGAGAGACAGAGGATTTAAGGCTAATTTGGATTACAAAGCAATGCTCTACCTAAAAGACTAAAAACAAAGAAGTTCTGTTCCTGTATTATGGGGACTCGAAGCCTTTTGCTTCTCTGCGGACACTAGAATCTGTGCAGAGAGACCTAGAGATGAAGAAAAAACTCCCTGCAGAGGAGTGGCGCTTCCAGTTAGCATGGGAAAATGGGACTGGGGTCAAAATGTCCATGTGAATTCTCGCTGTCTAGTTAATCAGATGTATCCATTGTGGTGATTGTGTTTTGCTATTCCCCCCCCCCCCACATCCATGTTTTGACAGGCCACTGCCTTGCATTAGAATAATATTTAGGACATAGTATTTGTGCAGAAAGATCAGTCAGAGTCATGGGAAAGGACTGGGATGTAGTTCCGTGGTAGAGTGCTCACCTAGCATGTACAAGGTCCTGGGTTTGATTCTCAGCTCCACAAAAGAAAACTGGGAGATAGGACATCTTGTTTCAGATAACCCTTTTTTGGGTAAGTTTTAAAAAAATCACTCTGTGTGTGTGTGTGTGTGTGTGTGTGTGTGCGCGCGCGCGCGCGCGTGTGTGTGGCATGAGTGCGGAGGTCAGAGGACATCTTGTAAGAGCAAGATCTCTCCTTGTACCGTGTGGGACACAGGGATTGAATCAGGCCATCCAGCTTGGCAGCAAGTGTCTTTACCCACTGAACTATCTATCCTGCTGGTACCTGGCCCATTTTACCGTTCATTCATATTCTCTCTGTCTCTCTCTCTCATAGCTCCTGTGTATCCATGTATCCCAAGGCAGAGGCCTTGAACTCTCCAGCTCAGCTCCTGATCCTCCTGCTTCCATCTGGGAGCGCGCCCCCATGCCAGATTTATGCAGCGATGGGGCTTGAACCCAGGGTCTTATGCGTTCTACCTCTGTAGCTACGTCCTCATCCCTGAACCATGTTCTCTGTAAAGCCACACAAGCAGCTTAAGCTCAGTCTGAGGCACAGGGTTCCTTGCTAGCATGACATGCTTAGTCCAGGCTGAGCTTTCTCAGGGAGCAGGGCCACGTGCCTAGCTCTGTCCATGTTTGTCACCTCCATTGTTCCCTTGTATTTGTTGCTATCACTGGCCTCTGGAGGGCCTGGGGTAGATCTCAGGATACGAGGCCCAGATTTGGTCAAAGCCACATCAAGAGCTGGTCCTGACGGATCAGCATTATTTTCTGTGCCTTATCACCAGGGATCACAGGCAGGGGTATCTATGTGCAGGGGAGAAAAACAAGGCCGAATAGTTCTGTGGAAATTGAATTTAAAAAGTGGAAAAATGACAAGTCTCTTTCCCTTATTAAGTTGGACTTTGTTCTGTGGGAAACACTTATCACTGGAGTGCATTTTCTAAATCTTCATGGTGGCTGGTGAAGGCACTGTGATCCTGCGTTGGCAGGACGATCCCTGCTGGGGGAGCCTGTCAGTGCATAGTTGGGTTGTGCTCAGTTCCCTTCCCTCTTTTTCTTTTTTTTCTTGCTCTTTTTGAGACAGGGTCTCCCTGTAGCCCCAGCTGTCCTGGAATTCACTATGTAGACCAGGCTGGCCTTGAACTCACAAAGATCAGCCTGCCTCTGCTTCCCAAGTGCTAGGATTAAAGGCGTGCACCATCATGCCCGGCACTTTTTTTTTTTGGTCAATTCTTTTTCTTAATCTTCAATTTTTATTACTTTATTACTTTATTTATTTATTTAGTGTGTATGTGTGTGTGTGTGTGTGTGTGTGTGTGTGTGTACATGTGTGGAAGTCAGAGGACAACTTTGAAAAACTGTTCTTACAGCTGGGCGTGGTGGCGCACGCCTTTAATCCTAGCACTTGGGAGGCAGAGGCAGGCGGATCTTTGTGAGTTCAAGGCCAGCCTGGTGGAGACCTGTCTCAAAAAGCTGGGTGTGATGGCACACGCCTTTAATCCTAGCACTTGGGAGGCAGAAGCCTGGTCTACAGTGTGAGTTCCAGGACAGCTGGGACTACAGGGAGACCCTGTCTCGAAAAGACCAAAAAAAAAAAAAGACCTGGGGATTGAACTCAGGTCCTCAGGCTTGACAGCAAGCACTTAAAAAAAAATTTTTTTGTATTGATTACTTTATAAGTATGAGTGTATTGCCTGTATGTATGTGTAAGTGCACCTGTGTCATGCATTGCCCCCAGAGGTCAGAGGAAGGTCCCCTGAGACTGGAGCCCTGGATGGCCGCTAGCCACCATGTGGGTGCTGGGAACCGAACCCGGGTCCTCTGCAAGAGTAGCCAGCGCTCTCAACCGCTGAGCCATCTCTCCAGGCCCAACAGGAAGCACTTTTACCCACTGAGCAATCTTGCTAACTCCTGGCTTAGATTCTTTTAGGGTCATGGGAATTCAGGAATGGTGTCAGGTACAGGAGTTTTTTTTGTTTTTGTTTTTTTGTTTTGGTACAGGAGATTTTTACACCTAGAAGAGACAGTGTACATAGAGGGTAGGGATTCCGAAGTCAGCTGGGGAAGAACTGCTTGAGCAGTGGCCGACTGTCAAGGCAGGACGGTGTTGGACGGTGCTACTGTGGCTTGTTATTCCTCTGAACGAAGGAGGATTTTTTTTTTTCCTTAAAAGAAAGCATAGTGAGGATGGAGAGATGGCCCGGGTGTTAGAGTTTACCTCTCTCACAGAGAATCGAAGTTCAGTTCCCAGATCACAACTGCTTGTAACTCCAGCTCCAGGGCAGCCAATGCATTCTTCTGGACTCCATGACACCTGTACTCACATATACAAACCCACACACATATATACACATAATTTTTTAAAACTTTTTAAAAAACATTTTAAATATTTTATTTATTATTTTTATTTTATGTGTATGAGTATATTGCCTGCAGTATGTATGTAAGTGCATCTGAGTTGTGCAGTGGCCGTGGAGGTCAGAAGAGGGCATCAGATCCCTTTGAACTAGAGTTATGGATGGTTGTTGGTTGCCATGTGAATCCTGGGACTAGAACCTGGGTCCTCTGCAAGAGCAGCCAGTGCTCTTAGCGGCTGAGCCATCTCCTCAGCTCCCACCCTTTTCTTTGAGACAGGATCTCCTTGTAGGATCAGCTGGTCTAGAACTCACTATAAGGACTAGGCTGGTATAGAACTCACTATGTAGACCAGGCTGGCCTTGAACTCACAGACATCTGCCTGCCTCTGGGAGTGCTGGGATCAAAGGCATGTGCCACCACACCTGGCTGTGTGTGTGAGTGTGTGTGTGTGTGTGTGTGTGTGAGAGAGAGAGAGAGAGAGAGAGAGAGAGAGAGACCTCCTAGGGTGTCATTCCTCAGGCTCCATTTATTTATTTATTTTAAATAAAGATGTCCCTATGTAACCCTTCCTATGCAACCCTGTCTGGCCTGTAGACTAGGCTGGGCTCAAACTTACAGAGTTCCTGATGGGATCAAAGGCATGTGGCAGCATACCCAGTTCACATGGAGCTCACTAAGCAGGCTAGGCTGGCTGCCTAGAGCCCCAAGGATCAAGCTATCTCTGCCCTCCCGGCAGTGAGATTACAAGGACTTGCCTGGCTTGTTCCATGCGGACTCTGGAGCTCAAGCTGAAGTCTTTGTGTCTGCAAGGCGAGCACTTACTTCTCCAACTTTGGCTTTTTTCCTTTTCTTTTGGGGTGGGGGAGAAGTTCTCTATAGACAGCCCTGGCCGGCCTGGAGTTCAGTATGTAGACTAGACTGGTTATGAATTTACGGTGCTCCTCCTGCCCATGCCTCCTGAGTGCTGGGATTATGGGCTTGGGCCACCACCCTTAGCATGGTTCCATGGCCTTAAAGTGCTAGAACTTATGGAGTATTACTCTGTGGTTGAGTCTACCATGAGGATTTTCCGACACTAATTGAGTCTTCCAGACAGCCTCATAATGTAGGAACTGTTAGCACCCTCACTTAAAGGTGGAGAAACGGGAATACAGGGAGATGGATTTGATCATCCAGCTCACAAGCTGGAGAGCCAGGCCGTGTGGCTACACAGAGGCTGTGGTACGCTGGCTCTGTGCGGCCTCTCCCTAGACCTGCTTCCCGCACTCGTCCTGCCTGTTCATTCTCTTCTCCGGATCAAACCAGAGCACTACATGAGCTTCGTGTGGAGTCATCACACTCAGCATCCAAATTTACTACCGGTCCTCACGTGAGCTAACCTCAGTTCTCCACCTGCTCTCCTCTGAACTTCCATCTGTGAGCCTTGCCTCCTCTCCTGGGATGATGTTCTTCTTCTTCGTTATTGCCTGTTTGTGTCCTCTGTTAGTATCACTGTGGGCTCCAGTGCACAACCTCAGTAAAACTTGTCCACACAGCTTGGATAAAATCACCTTGTATTAATGCTCTGTCCCCTTATACTGGGTCTCCATGTCATTCTGCTCTGTTGGCTCCCTTTGGAGGAGCTGGGAAGGGCAAGGCTGTCTTGTTCTATTGGAATAAATGGCACAAATGAGTGGCCGTCAGTCATGCTAGATCTTCCCATACTTGGAAGGGCAGCTGCTCAGAAGAAAGGGAAAAATAAGATGACTCCAGCAAGGCAATGCTTTCTGAGTCTTGGGCTTGCCAGTCGGAGTAAGCTGGCACCCCACCTTTGTTTGGCATCTGGAGCCAGTTTGTGCACTCTTTGCCTGAAATGGCTTCTTTGACTTTCTTTGTACATGAGCCCCTTTCCTAGAAAACTCCAGCATAGTAGTTCAACTTTAACTTGGTTCTTTAAAAATACAGTGTATAGGGGCTGGAGAGATGGCCTAGCGGTTAAGAGCGCCGACCACTCTTGCAGAGGACCCGGGTTCGATCCCCAGCACCCACATGGCGGCCAAGAACCGTCTGAAACTCCAATTCCAGGAGAACTCCAGTTCCAGGGGAATCCGACACCTTCTTCTGACCTCCGTGGCATTGCACGACACGGGTGCACAAACTTGCATTCAGACAGTACATTCATACACATACAGAAATAAATAAAATTAATTAAAAAATTAAAAAAAAATACAGTGTATAGCCAGGCGTGGTGGTGCATGCCTTTAGTCCTAGCACTTGGGAGGCAGAGGCAGGCAGATCTTTGTGAGTTCAAGGCCAGCCTGGTCTACAGAGTGAGTTCCAGGACAGCTGGGACTACAGGGAGACCCTGTCTCGAAAAGACCAAAAAAAAAAAAAAAATACAGTGCAGCTGGGCATGGTGGCACACGCCATCCCAGCCCTTGGGAGGCAGAGGCAGGCGGATCTCTGAATTCAAGACCAGCCTGGTCTACATGGTGAGTTCTAGGCCAGCTGGGATACAGGGAGACCATGTCTCAAAAACAACAAAGAATAGTACTCGGAATTGGAGATGTATCACAGTTGGTGGAGGGCTTGCCTAGCATGCTCAGGGGCCTGGGTTTCATCCCCAGCACTGCATAAATTGAATGTGGTGGTACAAGCCTTCGGTCCCAGCACTGGGGAGGTAGAGAGGCAGGAGGATCAGAAGTTCAAGGTCATCCTCAGCTACATAGGGAGTTCCCGGCCAGCCTACGCTAAATGAGATCCTATCTCAAAACAAAGTAAAGCAAAACAAAAACAAACAAAAACAACTCTCCAAACCCCCCCCCCCAAATATGTGACCAGGTATGGTGGCACATACATATTATCACAAAACTTGGTAAAATCATGTTATATGATTTAATTTTGTCTTATCTTTTGATTGTTTCCCCATTCAGTAAAATTTTACTTTAATTAGTTTCCAGACCATATTTAGATTTTGCCATGGCTTGGTTTGTTCTGGCTACTATAACAAAATACCTTTGACTGAGAAATTTATAAACAGAAACTTACTGCTCACATTTCTGGAAGGAGATTGGGGGGTCTAAGGTCTAGGTGCCAGCAGATTCGGTGTCTGTCAAGGGCCCATTCATTGTGAATGACAATAAGCAGTGTTATTGTATATCAGAAAGGGCAAGCAGATTCCTTCAAGCCTCTTGTCAGCAATTCCATTAGCCCCCAGAGGTCACCTCTTTTCGCTGTAAGGGTCATATTTTAACATGAATTTTGGAGGACATAATCACTGACCCACAAATATTCCTTTTTTTTTTTTTTTTTTGTCTTTTTTGAGACAGGGTCTCCCTGTAGCCTCAGCTGGCCTGGAACTCACTCTGAAGACCAGACTGGCCTTGAACTCACAGTGATCCGCCTGCCTCTGCCTCTGCCTCTGCCTCCTGAGTGCTGGGATTAAAGGTGTGCACCACCACACCCGGCTTAAAGGTCTTAGTTGCTATGTGGGTGCTAGGAATCGAACCCGGGTCCTCTGCAAGAGCAGTGCTCTTAACCGCTGAGCCATCTCTCCAGCCCCACACAAATATTCTTAGCATCGTTTTTTTCTGTACCAGTGTTAAACCTATAATTATGGTTCTTAGGTTACTGAATGTCTATTAGTCTGGCCCAGTCCCTTTCCTACCATAGTGTCAAACTGAATAATTATTGTTAGTGGGCTCCTTTATTTGCCAAGGATTTTATGAAGGTCATCTCAAGTAACCTTGCCACAACTCTGAGATGTGTTTTCTTCCTCATTTTTATATGCTCCTTCCTGTGGGATCTCAGCTGTCCCCGGGGCTAACGCTATTTCCTTTGTGTCAGAGATAGATCATTATAGTCATCTTAAGGATATTAGCTCAGAGCTGGAGAGATGGCTCAGTGGTTAAGAGCACTGGCTGCTCTTGAAGAGGACCTGGGTTTGGTTCCCAGCACCTATGAAGTAGCTAACAACAGTCAGCAACTCCAATTCCAGGGAACCCAGCTCCTTCTTCTGGCTTGCACGTGCATTGCATGCATATGGTATGCTTATATGGACGTAGGCAAAACACATTAAAAAAAGAAAACAAAACATGTGGGCTAGAGCTGGCTGGCCTGGATTTCTCTCTGTTTTCTACCACTGTTGTATGTGATCCTGGACAGACAGCTCCTTACCCACCCTGTACTGCAGTTTCCTCATCTGTAAAATGAGGTAATAGTATCTGCCTCATAAGGTTGTTGTGAAGTTAAATGATCATATACAGTATATTATATTAATCTATGGACAACTGATATTTCTTTAATCATTAATATTTACTGATTTCTATATTAATTATTAAGATATTAACTAATATTAATATATTATTATCTTAAAAGATGACCTGGGCATAGCTAGTGTTACCAGGTGGGTGGAGGACTGCAGATGCTCTCGAGCCTCCCACGTTCCGTTCTTGGCTGTACTCTGTAAAGCTAATCTTTTGCCTCCTTTAGAATATCAGCGTCATCTCTGATTCGTCCTTTCAGCATCATTCTTCAAAAACCTTACCAGTCTCACTTTCCAAACATGCTGTGAATGAGCTTCCTTCTCGCCGTCTTGCTGCCTCCAACCCAGCTAATGATTTGGCCAGTTTTGGTAGAATGCAGTGTGCTGATGTTCTCCAGTTTCTCAGACTGCTCTGAAGAGTGAGCTTTCTGAAACAGATATGTATTTACCAAAACCCATCTTTCTCGTCCTTCTCCCGGTCCTCCCCCTCCTCCCGGTCCTCCTCCTCCTGGTCCTCCCCCTCCTCCTAGTCCTCCTCCTCCTGGTCCTCCTCCTCCTCCCGGTCCTCCTCCTCTTCGTGTCCTGCCCTAACCTGGAACTCACTTTGTAGACTAGGCTCACCAAGATCCACTTACCTCAGCCTTCCTGGTGCTGGGATTAAAGGTGTGCGCCCCCTGGGGCTGGAGAGATGACCCAGGATCAATTCCCAGCACCCATGTGGTGGCTAAGAACTGTCTTTAGTGCCAGGCATGGTGGTGCATGCCTTTAATCCCAGCACTCTGAGGCAGAGCAGGCAGATCTCTGTGAGTTCAAGGTCAGCATGGTCTACAGAGTGTGTTCCAGGCCAGCTGGGGCTACAGGGAGACCCTGTTTCCAAAAAAAAGGTAAAGGTGTGCGCCCCCCAGCCTGACCTTCTTTTCATAAAAAAATTATTTTTATATTATGTGTTTGAGTGTTTTGCTTGCATGTATTTATGTGCATTCATGTCATTCGGTGCCCACGGAGGCCAGAAGAGGGTGTCAGTCCCCTGAAACTGGAGTGACAACTGCTTGTGAGCCACCCTGTGAGTTCTGGGAACCGAACCTGGGTCGTCTGCAAGAGCAGCCGGTGCTCCGAACTGCTGAGCGTCTCTCTAGCCCTTCTCTTTTTAACTTGAGGAACAGCATAAAACACACAGTACTCTGCTCATAGCCTGAAGTTCAACATGTATGTATCTCCATGTAGTTCCCACGCAGATCAAGATACAAAGCATGCACAGTTCTCTCATGCCTGCTTGCAGGCTGTGCACACATTCCTAACCCTAACCACACTTCTGTTAGCCTTTGTTATGCCTTTTTTTTTTTTTTTTTTTTTTTTTTTTTTTTTTTTTTTTTTTTTTTTTTTTTTTTTATTTTTTTTTTTCGCCAAGATTGCTCAGTGGGTAGAAGTGTAGCTTCCTGCTTAGGGCCTGGAGAAGAGATAGGCGTCAGCGGATGAGCGATGGCATACTCGGTATGGATCAGAGGGACACCGGGATTGCGGTTCCCAGCGAGCCAACGAGTGGTAGAGCTAGACGGCGCCAGAGTGCATTCATGAAGGCGCTCTCCCAAGGTGTTTTGTACGAGGGGGGACCTTCACTCTTATCATCATGAGCGTGACATGCAAATTGACACAGGGCTCTATAGCCCCTAATAACAACGAGTAACCTTATTATCTAGCAAATACACTACATACATCAAATAGATAAAGTTCATGTTTAGTCAATACTCGCTATAATACTCAAATAGGGGTATTCGAAGCCTGATTTGCATTATCTCTGTTTCTGACACTAGATATTCTGTGTGTTATAGAAAAGATGAGCCCTATGGGACGATGAAGGAAGAAACTTTCCTTGCAGATAGGCAAAGTGGGGCGCTCTCCAGCTTAGCATGGCGGTGAAAAAGGGTGGAGAGCCAGTGGAGGGTTTCTAACCAAAATGTACTCATGTGTGCACTTCTCGGCTGTCTAGTTAAATCAATTATCCATTTGTGGTGAGTTTTTTGCTATTCCTCCTCCCCCCCCAAACATCCATTTGACAGGCCACTGTCCTTGCATTTAGTATTTTATATTTTTAGGTGGACATAGTATTTGTTGGCATTGAAAGATCACTAGTTCTATGCGCTGACTATGGAAAGGACTAGGGATTGTAGTCTCCTGTGGAGTTTAGACATGCTTGCGTCAGCCTCACGCATGTCGAGAAGACTTCACGAGGTGTAGTTAGCTCCCTACGAGCTCCACAAAAGAAAACTGGGAGATAGGACATCTTGTTTCAGATAACCCTTTTTTGGGTAAGTTTTAAAAAAATCACTCTGTGTTGTGGTTGTGGGATGTGTTCCTCCGCCTTGCCTCTGCTCGTGCTCCAGTTTTGCGTAGGCTTTAGCAACGGGCGGCTGCGCGCGCACGTCAGCCATGCTTTTGGTCAAGTAAGACAGTTTTGCAACAGTTTCCGTCAGTGATCCTTCCAACGACAATGCGTATCATTAACTCTGCATAAAGAGCAAGATCTCTCCTTGTACCGTGTGGGACACAGGGATTGAATCAGGCCATCACATCCAGCTCCTACGCGCAAGCACCACAAGTGTCTCCCTTCACCCACTCGAACTATCCAATCCCATATCTGCTGGTACACTGGCCCATTTTACGTTCATCTCATAAATTAACTTCCTCTCGCCTCTCTCAATCTTCCTCAAAAGCTCCTGTTATCCATAGGTATCCCAAGGCAGAGCCAATAGACGACTATAAATAAAAGTGAATAAACGTAATAAAAACATTGAAGATTTCAGCGAGAAAAAGACATCTCTCGACCAAAAAGGAACTCACAAAATGTGCCAGGGCTATGACTCTTGGTGCACGCCTCTTTATCCCTTTGCCCACCTTTTGCGGAAAGCAATGAGGGCAGGCGATCTTTTTCGGTTTGTAGTTCCTAAGGCCTAGCCCTTTGGTCTACAATACCATAGGAATTTTCGCAGGTGGAGCGCGTGGGCTTACAGGGAGACCCTGTCTTCAAAAAGAGCAAGCAAAAAAAGAAAAAGAGGGAAGGGAACTGAGCACAACCCAACTATGCACTGACAGGCTCCCCCCCACGACATGGCGACTACGAGTTTCATGTCCCAAGACGCCGGATCACACTTGCCTTTCAGCCAAGCACACCATTGAAGATTTAGGAAAATGCGCTCCAGTGATAAGTGCTTTTCCACAGAACTAAAAGTGACCAAACCCCTTAAATAAGGAAAGAGACGTGGTCATTTTCCACTTTTGTTATACATTACTGCTTCTAATTTCTCACAATCGTAACCTACTTTCTGAGCCCTTTGTTCTGTCTTTACGTCCGGTTTTCTCCCCTAGCACATAGACTCCAACCCCTGCTCTAGTGATCCCTGGTATGGATAAGGGCACCAGTAAAATGTGCTGATTCCGTTCAGGACCAGCTCTGATTGGTGGCTTTTGACCACAATCTGGTCAGGAACGGCCACACAAGCAGCTTAAGCTCAGTCTGAGGCACAGGGTTCCTTGCTAGCATGACATGCTTAGTCCAGGCTGAGCTTTCTCAGGGAGCAGGGCCACGTGCCTAGCTCTGTCCATGTTTGTCACCTCCATTGTTCCCTTGTATTTGTTGCTATCACTGGCCTCTGGAGGGCCTGGGGTAGATCTCAGGATACGAGGCCCAGATTTGGTCAAAGCCACATCAAGAGCTGGTCCTGACGGATCAGCATTTATGTCGTGCTCTTATCACACAAGGATCACAGGCAGGGATATCTATGTGCAGGGGAGAAAAACAAGGCCGAATAGTTCTGTGGAAATTGAATTTAAAAAGTGGAAAAATGACAAGTCTCTTTTCCCTTATTAAGTTGGACTTTGTTCTGTGGGAAACACTTATCACTGGAGTGCATTTTCTAAATCTTCATGGTGGCTGGTGAAGGCACTGTGATCCTGCGTTGGCAGGACGATCCCTGCTGGGGAGCCTGTCAGTGCATAGTTGGTTGTGCTCAGTTTCCCTTCCCTCTTTTCTTTTTTTTCTTGCTCTTTTTTTTGAGACAGGGTCTCCTTGTAGCCCCAGCTGTCCTGGAATTCATATTTGTGGACCAGGCTGGCCTTGAAACTCACAAAGATCAGCCTGCCTCTGCTTCCCAAGTGCTAGGATTAAAGGCGTGCACCATCATGCCCGGCACTTTTTTTTTTTTTTTTTTTTTTTCTTTTTTTTTTTTTATTACTTATTACTTATTTATTTATTTAGTTGTGTGTATGGTGTGTGTGTGTGTGTGTGTGGTGTGTGTGTACATGTGTGGAAGTCAGAGGACAACTTGGAAAAACTGTTCTTACAGGCTGGGCAGGTGTGGGCCACGCCTTTAATCCTAGCACTTGGGAGGGCAGAGGCAGGCGGATCTTTGTGAGTTTCAAGGCCAGCTGGTCTACAGTGTGAGTTCCAGGACAGCTGGGACTACAGGGAGACCCTGTCTCGAAAAAGACCAAAAAAAAAAAAAAAGACCTGGGGATTGAACTCAGGTCCTCAGGCTTGACAGCAAGCACTTAAAAAAAAATTTTTTTTATTATTCTTTTAAGTATGAGTTTTATTGCTGTATGTATGTGTAAGTGCACCTGTGTCATGCATATGCCACGAGGTCAGAGGAGGTCCCCTGAGACTGGAGTGGATGGGTAGCCACCATGTGGGTGCTGGGGACCGAAACCCGGGTCCTCTGCAAGAGTAGCCAGCGCCTCTCAAAACCCTGAGCCATCTCTCCAGGCCCAAACAGGAGCACTTTTAACCCACTGAGCAATCTCTTGCTAACTCCTGGCTTAGATTTTTTAGGGTCATGGGAATTCAGGGAATGGTGTCATGTTACAGGAGTTTTTTTTGTTTTTGTTTTTTTTGTTTTGGTTTACATGGAGATTTTTACACCTAGAAGAGACAGTGTACATAGAGGGTAGGGATTCCGAAGTCAGCTGGGGAAGAACTGCTTGAGCAGTGGCCGACTGTCAAGGCAGGACGGTGTTGGACGGTGCTACTGTGGCTTGTTATTCCTCTGAACGAAGGAGAGGATTTTTTTTTTTTTCCTTAAAAGAAAGCATAGTGAGGGATGGAGAGATGGCCCGGGTGTTAGGAGTTTACCTCTCTCACAGAGAATCGAAGTTCAGTTCCCAGATCACAACTGCTTGTAACTTCAGCTCCAGGGCAGCCAATGCATTCTTCTGGACTCCATGACAACCTGTACTCACATATACAAACCCACCACACATTATATACACATAATTTTTAAACTTTTTAAAAAAACATTTTTAAATATTTTATTTATTTATTTTTATTTTATGTGTATGAGTATATTGCCTGCAGTTATGTATGTAAGTGCATTCTGAGTTGCTGTGCAGTTGGCCGTGGAGGTCAGAAAGGGCATTCAGATCCCTTTGAACTAGAGTTATGGATGGTTGTTGGTTGTGCCATGTGATACCTGGGCTCTAGAACCTGGGTCCTCTGCAAGAGCAGCCAGTGCTCTTAGCGGCTGAGCCATCTCCTCAGCTCCCACCCTTTCTTTGAGACAGGATCTCCTGTAGGATCAGCTTGGTCTAGAACTCCATATAAGGACTAGGGCTGGTTAGAACTCACTTATGTAGACCAGGGCTGGCCTTGAACTCACAGACATCTGCCTGCCTCTGGAGTGCTGGGATCAAAGGCATGTGCCACCACACCTGGCTGTGTGTGTGAGTGTGTGTGTGTTGTGTGTGTGTTGTGAGATGAGAGAGAAGAGAGAGAGAGAGAGAGAGAACCTCCTAGGTGTTCATTATCCTAGGCTCCATTTATTTATTTTTTAAATAAAGATGTCCTATGTAAACCCTTCCTATGCAAACCCTGTCTGGCCTGTTGAGACTAGGCTGGGCTCAAAACTTACAGAGTTCCTGATTGGGATTCAAAGGCCATGTGGCAGCATAACCCAGTTCAACATGGAGCTCACTAAGCAGGCTAGGCTGGCTGCCTAGAGCCCCAAGGATCAAGCTATCTCTGCCCTCCCGGCAGTGAGATTACAAGGACTTGCCTGGCTTGTTCCATGCGGACTCTGGAGCTCAAGCTGAAGTCTTTGTGTCTGCAAGGCGAGCACTTACTCTCCAACTTTGGCTTTTTTCCTTTTCTTTTTGGGGTTGGGGGAGAAGTTCTCTATAGACAGCCCTGGCCGGCCTGGAGTCAGTATGTAGACTAGACTGGTTATGAATTTACGGTGCTCCTCCTGCCCATGCTCCTGAGTGCTGGGATTATGGGCTTGGGCCACCACCCTTAGCATGGTTCCATGGCCTTAAAGTGCTAGAACTTATGGAGTATTACTCTGTGGTTGAGTCTACCATGAGGATTTTCCGACACTAATTGAGTCTTCCAGACAGCCTCATAATGTAGGAACTGTTAGCACCCTCACTTAAAGGTGGAGAAACGGGAATACAGGGAGATGGATTTGATCATCCAGCTCACAAGCTGGAGAGCCAGGCCGTGTGGCTACACAGAGGCTGTGGTACGCTGGCTCTGTGCGGCCTCTCCCTAGACCTGCTTCCCGCACTCGTCCTGCCTGTTCATTCTCTTCTCCGGATCAAACCAGAGCACTACATGAGCTTCGTGTGGAGTCATCACACTCAGCATCCAAATTTACTACCGGTCCTCACGTGAGCTAACCTCAGTTCTCCACCTGCTCTCCTCTGAACTTCCATCTGTGAGCCTTGCCTCCTCTCCTGGGATGATGTTCTTCTTCTTCGTTATTGCCTGTTTGTGTCCTCTGTTAGTATCACTGTGGGCTCCAGTGCACAACCTCAGTAAAACTTGTCCACACAGCTTGGATAAAATCACCTTGTATTAATGCTCTGTCCCCTTATACTGGGTCTCCATGTCATTCTGCTCTGTTGGCTCCCTTTGGAGGAGCTGGGAAGGGCAAGGCTGTCTTGTTCTATTGGAATAAATGGCACAAATGAGTGGCCGTCAGTCATGCTAGATCTTCCCATACTTGGAAGGGCAGCTGCTCAGAAGAAAGGGAAAAATAAGATGACTCCAGCAAGGCAATGCTTTCTGAGTCTTGGGCTTGCCAGTCGGAGTAAGCTGGCACCCCACCTTTGTTTGGCATCTGGAGCCAGTTTGTGCACTCTTTGCCTGAAATGGTCTTCTTTTACTTCTTTGTACATGAGCTCCCCTTTCCTAGAAAACTCCAGCATTAGTAGTTTCAACTTTAAACTTGGTTCTTTTAAAAATTACGTGTCATAGGGGCTGGAGAGATGGCCTAGCGGTTAAGAGCGCCGACCACTCTTGCAGAGGACCCGGGTTTCGATCCCCAGCACCCACTGGGGCGAGAACTCGTCTGAAACCGCCAACTCCAGGAGAACCCAGTCCAGGGGATAAATCCGACACCTTCTTCTGACCTCCGTGGCATTGCACGACACGGGTGCACAAACTTGCATTTCAGACAGTACATTCATACACATACAGAAATAAATAAAATTAATTAAAAATAAAAAAAAATACGTGTATAGCCAGGCGTGGTGGTGCATGCCTTTAGTCCTAGCACTTGGGAGGCAGAGGCAGGCAGATCTTTGTGAGTTCAAGGCCAGCCTGGTCTACAGAGTGAGTTCCAGGACAGCTGGGGACTACAGGGAGAACCCTGTCTCGAAAAGAACAAAAAAAAAAAAAAAAATACAGTGAGCCTGGACATTGGGGGCACACGCCATCCCAGCCCTGGAGGCCGAGGCAGGCGGATCTCTGAATTCAAGACCAGCCTGGTCTACATTGTGAGTTTATAGGCCAGCTGGGATACAGGGAGACCATGTCTCAAAAAACAACAAAGACAATACATCGGAATTGGATGTAATCACAGTTGGTAGAGGGGCTTGCCTAGCATGCTCAGGGGCCTGGGTTTTCATCCCCAGCACTGCATAAATTGAATGTTGGTGGTAACAAGCCTTCGGTCCCAGCATGGGGAGGTAGAAGAGGCAGGAGGATCAGAAGTTCAAGGTCATCCTCAGCTACATAGGGAGTTTCCCGGCCAGCCTACGCTAAATGAGATCCTTATCTCAAAAACAAAGTAAAGCAAAACAAAAAACAAACAAAAAAACAAACTCTTCCCAAACCCCCCCCCCCAAATATGTGACCAGGTATGGTGGCACATACATATTATCACAAAACTTGGTAAAATCATGTTATATGATTTAATTTTGTCTTATCTTTTGATTGTTTCCCCATTCAGTAAAATTTTACTTTAATTAGTTTCCAGACCATATTTAGATTTTGCCATGGCTTGGTTTGTTCTGGCTACTATAACAAAATACTCCTTTGACTGAGAAATTTATAAACAGAAACTTACTGCTCACATTTCTGGAAGGAGATTGGGGGGTCTAAGGTCTAGGTGCCAGCAGATTCGGTGTCTGTCAAGGGCCCATTCATTGTGAATGACAATAAGCAGTGTTATTGTATATCAGAAAGGGCAAGCAGATTCCTTCAAGCCTCTTGTCAGCAATTCCATTAGCCCCCAGAGGTCACCTCTTTTCGCTGTAAGGGTCATATTTTAACATGAATTTTGGAGGACATAATCACTGACCACAAAATATTCCTTTTTTTTTTTTTGTTTTCTTTTGAGACACAGGGTCTCCCTGTAGCCTCAGCTGGCCTGGAACTCACTACTGAAGACCAGACTGGCCTTGAACTCACAGTGATCCGCCTGCCCTCTGCCTCTGCCTCTGACCATACTGAGTGCTTGGATAACAGGTGTGCACCACCCACACCGGCTTAAAGGTCTTAGTTGACGATGTGGTCGGCTAGGAATCGAAACCGGGTCCTCTGCAAGAGCAGTGCTCTTAACGCTGAGCCATCTCTCCAGCCACACACAAATATTCTTAGCATCGTTTTTTTCTGTACCAGTGTTAAACCTATAATTATGGTTCTTAGGTTACTGAATGTCTATTAGTCTGGCCCAGTCCCTTTCCTACCATAGTGTCAAACTGAATAATTATTGTTAGTGGGCTCCTTTATTTGCCAAGGATTTTATGAAGGTCATCTCAAGTAACCTTGCCACAACTCTGAGATGTGTTTTTCTTCCTCATTTTTATATGCTCCTTCCTGTGGGATCTCAGCTGTCCCCGGGGCTAACGCTATTTCCTTTGTGTCAGAGATAGATCATTATCAGTCATCTTAAGGATATTAGCTCAGCAGCTGGAGAGATGGTCAGTGCCCGTTAAGCAGACTGGCTGCTCTTGAAGAGGGACTGGGTTGGTTCCCAGCACCTATGAAGTAGACCAACAACAGTCAGAACTCCAATTCCAGGGGAACCCAGCTCCCATTCTTTCTGGCTGCACGTGCATTGCATGCATATGTATGTATATAAAATATAAAAAAAAAAAAAAAACATTAAAAAAAAAAACAAACATGTGGGCTAGAGCTGGCTGGCCTGGATTTCTCTCTGTTTTTCTACCACTGTTGTATGGATCCTGGACAGACAGCTCCTTACCCACCCTGTTACTGCAGTTTCCTCATCTGTAAAATGATGGGTAAAGTACTCTGCCTCATAAGGTTGTTGTGGAAGTTAAATGATCAATACAGTATATTATATTAATCTATGGACAACTGATATTTCTTTAATCATTATATTTACTGATTTCTATATTATTATTAAGATATTAACTAATATTAATATATTATTATCTTAAAAGATGACCTGGGCATAGCTAGTGTTACCAGGTGGGTGGAGGACTGCAGATGCTCTCGAGCCTCCCACGTTCCGTTCTTGGCTGTACTCTGTAAAGCTAATCTTTTGCCTCCTTTAGAATATCAGCGTCATCTCTGATTCGTCCTTTCAGCATCATTCTTCAAAAACCTTACCAGTCTCACTTTCCAAACATGCTGTGAATGAGCTTCCTTCTCGCCGTCTTGCTGCCTCCAACCCAGCTAATGATTTGGCCATTTTTGGTAGAATGCAGTGTGCTGATGTTCTCCAGTTTCTCAGACTGCTCTGAACGAGTGAGCTTTCTGAAACAGATATGTATTTACCAAAACCCATCTTTCTCGTCCTTCTCCCGGTCTCCCTCCCCCTCCCTCTCCCCTCCCGTCCTCCTACTCCTGTCCTCCCCCTCCTGTCTCCTCATCTCGGTCCTCCTCCTCCTCCCCTCCTCCTTTTTCCCTAACTCCTCAATTTTGTAATATTCCTCATTAATCAGCTTCCCTTCTCCCCGTGTCCTGCCTCCGTGCTGAGATTAAAGGTGTTGGCACCCCTGGGGCTGACGAAGACCCAGGACTTACAACTTCCAGCACCCATGTGGTTGGCTAAGAAATGTCTTTAGTCGCCAGCATGCGTAGAGAATGGCACGCTTTACATCCAACCAGCATACTGCGCAGAGCAGAGCAGAGATCTCTGTGAGTTCAAGGTCAGCATGGTCTACAGAGTGTGTTCCAGGCAGCTGGGGCTACAGGGAGACCCTGTTTCCAAAAAAAGGAATAAAAAGTGTGCGCCCCAGCCATGACCTTACTTCTTCGTATCAAAAAAATTATTTTTATATTATGTGTTTGCAGTGTTTTGCTTGCATGTATTTATGTCATTTCATGTCATTCGGTCACCACGGAGGCAGAAGAGGGTGTCAGTTCCCCTGAAACTGGAGTGACAACTGCTTGTGAGCCACCCTGTGAGTTTGGGAACCGAACCTGGGTCGTCTGCAAGAGCAAGCCGGTGCTCCGAACTGCTGAGCGTCTCTCTAGCCCTTCTCTTTTTAACTTGAGGAACAGCATAAAACACACAGTACTCTGCTCATAGCCTGAAGTTCATACATGTATGTATCTCCATGTAGTTCCCACGCAGATCAAGATACAAAGCATGCACAGTTCTCTCATGCCTGCTTGCAGGCTGTGCACACATTCCTAACCCTAACCACACTTCTGTTAGCCTTTGTTTAGCTCCTTTTTTTTTTTTTTTTTTTTTTTTTTTTTTTTTTGTCTTTTCGAGACAGGGTCTCCCTGTAGCCCCAGCTGTCCTTGGCNGAACTCACATTGTAGACCAGGCTGACCTTGAACTCACAAAGATCCGCCTGCCTCTGCCTCCCAAGTGCTAGGATTAAAGGCTGCCTTTTTTGATCTTTGTATAAATGGATCACAGAAGCTGCTTATTGATTTCTATTGGTTAGCACCTCCTTTTGTCATGACAGTCCAAAGCTTTTGTCATCTGACTTTTACTTCAAGTTCTTTATGAATACATACCCTTCCTTCAAATCATGCCAGGTTGCATGTAGCATGTCAACATGACAGACTTTTCCCTTCCAGTTCTTCTGCGTTTCATAATCTTTTGCCTTGATGACCCTGTTCCTTTTTTTTTTTTTAATTTTATTTATTTTTGTATGTGTATGAATGTACTGTCTACATGCAGGTTTGTGCACCCGTGTCGTGCAATGCTGTGGAGGTCAGAAGAGGGTCTCAGATTCCCCTGGAACTGGAGTTCTCCTGGAACTGGAGTTACAGATGGTTCTTAGCTGCTATGTGGGTGCTGGAGATTGAACCCGGGTCCTCTGCAAGAGCAGTCAGTGCTCTTAACCACTAGGCTATCTCTCCAGCCCCGACCCTGTACCTTTTCAAATTCATGCTGCAGCTCCTGCAGAATGGAGCCCTCCTCTGCCCGCCAGAGCAGGCTTAGTCAGTCGGTTGTTTGTTTACACATCCTTTTCCTTCATCCATTGCTTTCATGGATAATGGGTGATTCATAGCTCAAGGATGACAAGACATATCCACTATAATCATTTGGTGGAGGGGCTGGAGAGATGGCTGAGCTTTTGTAGAGGACCAGAATTCGAGTTCAATTCCCAGCACTCATTGCAGATGGTGGTTCACAACAGCCTGTAACTCTAGTTCTAATGGGATCTGACAATACTCTGGCTTTTGGGACCTGCACTCGGTTGTGACACACACACACATAGTAAAGAAGAAAAAACAGCTGGTTGAATTTTTTACTAGTAGTTCATGTTCTTTCTAGAAAAATTAGGAAATTAAAGAAAAAAATTTTGACAGAGTTAATCATTGCTTTTGCATATTTACCAAAAATATACATGAAGACTTTTTAAAAATTTTTATTTTTTATGTGTATGAATGTACTGTCTTCATGTAGGTTTGTGCACCTGTGTTGTGCAATGCCGCAAAGGTCAGAAGAGGGTGTCGGATTCTCCTGGAACTGGAGTTCTCCTGGAATTGGAGTTACAGATGGTTCTCAGCCACCATGTGGGTGCTGGGGATCAAACCTGGGGCCTCTGCCAGAGCAGTCGGAGCTCTTAACCACTAGGCTGTCTCTCCAGTCCCACATGAAGACATTTTTAAAGTGCCAAGTATTTATCTACATTATTTAATCTCCTGTTATTCGTGTGTGGTACCCCCCCACCCCCACCTGCTATAGGAGATACTGTTATGGTCCAGGACCTAGGTGAGGGTTGGGTGCTTGTCTAGAAACCCTAACACACACCCTTATGTCTATATATTTTAATTTCTGTCCCTCTATTATTTTGGGAGTGGGTTATGTGTCTGGAAATAAAATGGATAAATAAAAAAGATGTTTTAGGGCTGGAGAGATGGCCTAGCGGTTAAGAGCGCCGGCCGCTCTTACAGAGGACCCGGGTTCGATCCCCAGCACCCACATGGTGGTCGAGAACCATCTGAAACTCCAATTCCAGGAGAACTCCAGTTCCAGGGGAATCTGACACCCTCTTCTGACCTCCGCGGCATTGCACAACACGGGTGCATAAACTTGCATGCAGACAGTACATTGATACACATACATAAATAAATAAATGCCGGGCGTGGTGGCGCACGCCTTTAATCCTAGCACTTGGGAGGCAGAGGCACTCGGATCTCTGTGAGTTCGGGGCCAGCCTGGTCTACAGAGTGAGTTCCAGGACAGCCAGAGCTACGGGGAGACCCTGTCTCAAAAAGACCAAAAAGAAAAAAAAAGATGTTTTAGATTTTTTTCTCCTTTTTGGTCTTTTTGAGACAGGGTCTCCTTGTATTCCCAGCTGGCCTGGAACTTGCTATGTAGACTAGCCTGGCCTGGATATCACAGAGATCTACCTGCCTCTGCCTCCTGAGTGCTAAGATTGAAAGTGTGTGCCACCATACCCAACACTTTCATGGTTCTTGATATGTTTAGTTAACCAAACTGTTCTCTAGGATATCTTAGACCGTGAGCATTTCTGCTGGGCTGAATGAGCATGCTTGTTTTCAGCCATTTTGCCAAAGTGAAAATAATGCAAATGACAAATATTTGTGAGTCCTATTGTACAACTAGTATCACATTGCTGTTTTAATTTGTATTTCTTTGGTCACTACTGAGAGAGTATATTTAATGGCCATTTAATTTTGACAGTTTTATGATTTACATTTAATGTATTTTATTTTAATTGGGAATAAAAATTGCATTTATTTATGGCATACAACATAGTGGGATGGATAAATCAAGCTATTTAACATATCTAGTCTCACCAGTTTTCTTTCAAGTATATAATATATTATTATTATTATTATTATTATTAGTAGTAGTAGTAGTATTTGGTCTTTTTGAGACAGGGTCTCCCTGTTGCCCCAATTGTCCTTTTTTTTTTTTTTTAGTCCCGGCTGGCCTGGAGCTTGCTATGTAGACCAGGCTGACCTTGAACTCACAGAGATCTGCCTGCCTCTGCTTCCTGAGTGCTAGGACTAAAGGTGTGTGCCACCACGCCCAGCTTAAAGACGGTTCTTCGGGTTCTTCGCACCGTGTTGGGGCTGGGAATTGAACCTGGGTCCTCTGCAAGAGCAGTTGGCTCTCTTAACTGCTGAGCCATTTTTCTAGCCCCTAACTCATACTTTTTAAAACAAATGTGCAAGTAATCCAGGTTGGCTTTGAACTTGCAGCAATCCTCCTGCATGCTGTGATTATAAGCACAGACCTATGTACCAAGCTAAGATCAAAGTTCTTTACTAAATTATTTAATCATTTAAAGTTTTCTTTATGAGTGTTTATTTATTTTATATGTAGGAATGTACTGTCTGCATGTAGGTTGGTGCACCCGTGTCATGCAGTGTTGCGGAGGGCAGAAGAGGGTGTCGGAGTCCCCTGGAACTTGAGTTAAAGATGTTCTCAGCTGCCATGTTCTCAGCTGCCATGTGGGTACTGGGGATCGAACCCGGGTCCTCTGCAAGAGCAGTTGGCGCTCTTAACTGCTAGGCCATCTCTCCAGCCCCTTATAGATTTTTTTTTTTTTTTTTTATCTTTTTTCGAGACAGGGTCTCCCTGTAGCCCCAGCTGTCCTGGAACTCACATTGTAGACCAGGCTGACCTTGAACTCACAAAGATCCGCCTGCCTCTGCCTCCCAAGTGCTAGGATTAAAGGCTGCCTTTTTTGATCTTTGTATAAATGGATCACAGAAGCTGCTTATTGATTTCTATTGGTTAGCACCTCCTTTTGTCATGACAGTCCAAAGCTTTTGTCATCTGACTTTTACTTCAAGTTCTTTATGAATACATACCCTTCCTTCAAATCATGCCAGGTTGCATGTAGCATGTCAACATGACAGACTTTTCCCTTCCAGTTCTTCTGCGTTTCATAATCTTTTGCCTTGATGACCCTGTTCCTTTTTTTTTTTTTAATTTTATTTATTTTTGTATGTGTATGAATGTACTGTCTACATGCAGGTTTGTGCACCCGTGTCGTGCAATGCTGTGGAGGTCAGAAGAGGGTCTCGGATTCCCCTGGAACTGGAGTTCTCCTGGAACTGGAGTTACAGATGGTTCTTAGCTGCTATGTGGGTGCTGGAGATTGAACCCGGGTCCTCTGCAAGAGCAGTCAGTGCTCTTAACCACTAGGCTATCTCTCCAGCCCCGACCCTGTACCTTTTCAAATTCATGCTGCAGCTCCTGCAGAATGGAGCCCTCCTCTGCCCGCCAGAGCAGGCTTAGTCAGTCGGTTGTTTGTTTACACATCCTTTTCCTTCATCCATTGCTTTCATGGATAATGGGTGATTCATAGCTCAAGGATGACAAGACATATCCACTATAATCATTTGGTGGAGGGGCTGGAGAGATGGCTGAGCTTTTGTAGAGGACCAGAATTCGAGTTCAATTCCCAGCACTCATTGCAGATGGTGGTTCACAACAGCCTGTAACTCTAGTTCTAATGGGATCTGACAATACTCTGGCTTTTGGGACCTGCACTCGGTTGTGACACACACACACATAGTAAAGAAGAAAAAACAGCTGGTTGAATTTTTTACTAGTAGTTCATGTTCTTTCTAGAAAAATTAGGAAATTAAAGAAAAAAATTTTGACAGAGTTAATCATTGCTTTTGCATATTTACCAAAAATATACATGAAGACTTTTTAAAAATTTTTATTTTTTATGTGTATGAATGTACTGTCTTCATGTAGGTTTGTGCACCTGTGTTGTGCAATGCCGCAAAGGTCAGAAGAGGGTGTCGGATTCTCCTGGAACTGGAGTTCTCCTGGAATTGGAGTTACAGATGGTTCTCAGCCACCATGTGGGTGCTGGGGATCAAACCTGGGGCCTCTGCCAGAGCAGTCGGAGCTCTTAACCACTAGGCTGTCTCTCCAGTCCCACATGAAGACATTTTTAAAGTGCCAAGTATTTATCTACATTATTTAATCTCCTGTTATTCGTGTGTGGTACCCCCCCACCCCCACCTGCTATAGGAGATACTGTTATGGTCCAGGACCTAGGTGAGGGTTGGGTGCTTGTCTAGAAACCCTAACACACACCCTTATGTCTATATATTTTAATTTCTGTCCCTCTATTATTTTGGGAGTGGGTTATGTGTCTGGAAATAAAATGGATAAATAAAAAAGATGTTTTAGGGCTGGAGAGATGGCCTAGCGGTTAAGAGCGCCGGCCGCTCTTACAGAGGACCCGGGTTCGATCCCCAGCACCCACATGGTGGTCGAGAACCATCTGAAACTCCAATTCCAGGAGAACTCCAGTTCCAGGGGAATCTGACACCCTCTTCTGACCTCCGCGGCATTGCACAACACGGGTGCATAAACTTGCATGCAGACAGTACATTGATACACATACATAAATAAATAAATGCCGGGCGTGGTGGCGCACGCCTTTAATCCTAGCACTTGGGAGGCAGAGGCACTCGGATCTCTGTGAGTTCGGGGCCAGCCTGGTCTACACAGAGAGAAGTTCCCAGGACCAGCTCCAGACGCTACGGGTTGAGACCCTGTCTCAAAAAGACCAAAAGAAAAAAAAAGATGTTTTAGATTTTTTTCTCCTTTTGGTTCTTTTGAGACAGGTCTCTTGTATTCCCAGGCTGGCCTGGAAAACTGCTATGTAGACTAGCCCTGGCCTGGAATCACAGAGATCTACCTGCCTCTGCCTCCTGAAGTGCTAAGATTGAAAGGTGTGTGCCACCATACCCAACACTTTCATGGTTTCTTGATATGTTTAGTTAACCAAACTGTTCTCTAGGAATCTTGACCGTGAGGATTTCTGCTGGGTGAATGAGCATGCTTGTGTTTCAGCCATTTTGCCAAAGTGAAAAATATGCAAATGACAAATATTTGTGAGTCCTAATTGTACAACTAGTATCACATTGCTGTTTTAATTTGTATTCTTGGGTCACTACTGAGAGAGTTTATTTAATGGTCCATTTAATTTTTGACAGTTTATGATTTACATTTATGTAGTTTTATTTTATTGGGAATAAAAATTGCATTTATTTTATGGCATACAACATAGTGGGATGGATAAATCCAGCTATTTAACATATCTAGTCTCACCAGTTTCTTTCAAGTAAAATATCTTATTATTATTATTATTATTTATTAGTAGTAGTAGTAGTATTTGGTCTTTTTGAGACAGGGTTCTCCTGTTGCCCCATTGTCCCTTCCTTTTTTTTTTTTTAGTCCCGGCTTGCCTGGAGCTTGCTATGTAGACCAGGTGACCTTGAACTCACAGAGGTCTGCCTTGCCTTGCTTCTGGAGTGCTAGGGACTAAAGGTGTGTGCCCAACCACGGCCAGCTTAAGCGGTTTCTTTCGGGTTTTTCGCACCGTGCTGTGGGGCTGGGAATTGAACCTGGGTCCTCTGCAGAGCAGTTGGTTCTCTTAACTGCTGAGCCATTTTTCTAGCCCCATTTAAACTCATACTTTTAAACCAAGACTGCAAGTAATCCCGGTTGGCTTTGAACTTGCAGCAATCTCCTGCATGCTGTGATTACTAAGCCAGACCTATGTACCAAGCTAAGATCAAAGTTCTTTACCAATTATTTAATCATTTAAAGTTTTTTTATGAGTGTTTATTTATTATTATGTAGAAAAGTCTGCAGGTCTGTTAGGTTGGTGCACCCGTGTGTCATGCAAGGTGTTGCGGAGGGGGCAGAAGAGGGTGTCGGAGTCCCCTGGAACTTGAGTTTAAAGATGTTCTCAGCTGCCATGTCTCTCAGCTGCCATGTGGGTACGTGGGATCGAACCGGGTCCTCTGCTAAGAGCAGTTGGCGCTCTTACTGCTAGGCCATCTCTCCAGCCCCCTTTATAGATTTTTTTTTTTAATTTTATTTATTTTTGTATGTGTATGAGTGTACTGCTCTGCATGTAGGTTTGTGCACCCGTGTCGTGCAATGCCCGGAGGTCAGAAAGAGGGGGTGTCGGATTCCCCTGGAACAACTGGAGTTCTCCTGGGGATGTGGAGTTTTCAGACTTCTTCTCGCCGCCCATGTGGGTGCTGGGGATCGAACCCGGGTCCCTCTGTAAGAGACGCGTCAGCGCATCTCAACCGCTAGCCATCTCTCCCAGCCCCCCTTATAATTTTGTAAATAAATGAGCATTTTGCCTGCATGTATATGTGTACCACATGTGTGCAGTACTCATGGAAGCCTGAAGAGGGAGTCAGATCCCCTGGAACTGGAGTAACAATTGTGAGCTGTCATGCAGGTGCTGGGAACTGAACTCAGGTCTTCTGGAGGAGCAGCAGAATGTGCTGTTAACTGTTGAGCCATCTCTCCAGCCTCTACTTCTTTAAAAATAGTTATTTATTATTAATTATTTATTAATTTATGTGCATATTTGTGAATGTCAGAGGACAACTGACATTTGGAGTCTCTTTCCACAATGTGGTTTTTGAGAATTGAACTCAGGTCAATTAGGCTTGGTGGCAGGCACCTTTATCTGATGAGCTATCTTGTCAGCCCTTGAAGTTCTTAAGAGACATTTCTTTTTTGGACTGGGGTTATGCCTGTATTCCTAGCACTAAGGAGGCAGAGCTCTGTGGATTGAGGTCAAACTGATCTACATAGCAAGGTCCATCCAAGCTAACTGGAGCTACAGGGACACCCTGTCTCACAAAACAAAATGAAACAAAACAAAAACAAAAACAAACAAAACAGCAAAACCACCCACCACAAAAAAAATAAAGAGACACTTTTTTTTTTTTTTTTTTGGTATTTTTGAGAACCGGTCTCCTTTTAGTCAGTGGGCTTGGAGCTCGCTATGTAGACGAGGCTGGATTTGAATTTACAGAGCTCCGCCTGCCTCTGTCTCCCAAGCACTGGGATTAAGGGTGTGCACTACCACACCCGGAAAGACTTTTCATTTACTCAAGGAGTCTATATATCTTGCTAAATAATTTAAAGTAAAATATTCCTCTGAGAGTGTTAGCTATCCATCTGGCTCTGCAAAATGGAGGAGATTTAGATCTGGAATTTCCCTACATTTTTCTTTTCTTTTTTCTTTCTTTTTAAGACTTTATTTTTATGCCGGGAATGGTGGTGCACATCCTTTAATCTCAGCATTCAGGAGGCAAAGGGAGGAGGATCTCTGTGAGTTCAAGGCCAACCTGGTCTACATAGTGAGTTCTAGGCCAGCTGGGGCTACAGGGAGACCCTGTCTCAAAAAGACAAATTTTTTTTTTAACTAAGTGTATGGTGTGTGCGTGTGTGTGTGTGTGTGTGTGTGTGTGTGTGTGTCTGCCTGCCTGCAGTGTGGGTATGCACATGTGAGTACAGGTGACTGTGGAGGCCAGGTCTGTCTGTCTGTCTGTCTGTCTGCCTGCCTACCTGCAGTGTGGGTATGTGCATGTGAATACAGGTGACTGTGGAGGCCAGGTCTGTCAGATCCCCTGGAGCTGGAGTCACAGGCAGTTGTGAACCACCTGACTCAGTGCTGGGACTGAACTCAGGTCCTCTGCAAGAGCAGAAACTGCAGAGTTACCTCTCTATCTTTTTCTTGTTTAATACTTGAAAACCTAAGAATGTCGTAGCGATGGTCTCTGGTTGTTTTTTTTCAGGAGTCACTGTCTTTTATATTTAGACTAAACCCTTCTATCATTTCTAGACAGTTTGTGCCTATTAAACTTTTTTTTTTTTAATTTTATTTTTTTTGTATGTGTATGAATGTACTGTCTGCATGCAAGGCTGTGCCACCCGTGTCGTGCAACGCCGCGGAGTTCAGAAGAGGGTCTTCGGATTCCCCTGGAAACTGGAGTTCTCCGGATTTGGGAGCTTTCAGCGTTCTCAGCCGCCTTTGGGGGTGCTGGGGATCGAACAAACCGTGTGTCCCTCTGCAAGAGCGGTCGGCGCTCTTAACCGCTAGGCCATCTCTCCAGCCCCCTATTAAACTTTTAATTATAGATATGAAGCCACTTGTTCAAAGACTTTCATGCGCAAGGCGGTCCTCAGAGCTGCATTCCTTTTCCTGTTTGTCATCCCTGCTTCTCTTTTAACCTGTTTCTTTCATTAAAAACATTATTTCCATGTGCTGTAACTTGCTCCGATTACCTCTTCTGCAGCATCATTTCTAATTTTATTACCCTCATTATCTTATTGATTATCCATAGTCCCAGTGTTACTGTGATTTCTTTTTCATTTCTGTAGCCCTGTTTCATCTCCTTGAGGATCAAATCAGCCATTCTGAAAATTGGTAGCAGATATTTATGGAGTGTTTACAATGAGGAAGGCACTCTGTTATAGAGATGAACTCGGCTCTTTCCAGAATAAGCATCATTATTTCTTAACTGCTTAGGCCTTTTTGGTATTGCATTTTCTGTGTTTACCATTGATTCTCCTTTCATAGTTTCTGTTTTATTTGCACTATATTAACTGAGATTTATGAGATGGCTTATGTATTATATATTACATATATAATATATTATATAATACATATAAAACATATTATACATGTACATATTGAGATCCTATGTCAGGTTCACTATAAAGGAATTTAGTATTTTTATTTTTGTGTTAGGGCTTATTTATTTATTTATTTATTTATTGACAGGGTCTCCCTAGTTCCAGCTCACCTAGAAGTCACTATGTGGACCAGGCTGGCCTCAATCTTACAAAGTTCCTCCAGCCTCTGCCTCCTGAGGAATGGGATTAAAAGCATGCACCACTAAACTTAGTGTCACTTTTATTTTGTATAAGACAGGGTCTCATGCAGCCCTTCTGCTGGGATTATAGGACCATGCTGACCTGTGATGAGGAATAGAGCTATTATAGGCATGAGTGACCATGCCGACCTGTGATGAGGAATAGAGCTACTATAGGCATGAGTGACCATGCCGACCTGTGATGAGGAATAGAGTTAAAGACCATCTAATTTCAGTAACTCTCCCTCCCCCATTTTGGGAAAAAAATTTGTATAAGGGAAATGAAATCCTGAATCTCATTTCATTCTTGCTAAGATTAGTTGGAGGAGTTGGAGAGATGGCTCAGCAGGTAAGAATGCTTGCTGCACAAGCTGAGGAACTGAGTTCACATCCCCAGCACTTGCTTTAAAAGCCATCTGTGGGCCGGAGAGATGGCCTAGCGGTTAGGAGCACTGATTGCTTTTGCAGAGGACCTGGGATCGATCTCCAGCACCCACTGGCGGCTAAGAACCATCTGTAACTCCAATTCCAGGAGAACTCCAGTTCCAGGGGAATCTGACACCCTCTTCTGACCTCCGCGGCATTGCACGACACGGGTGCACAAACCTACATGCAGACAGTACACTCATACAAATAAATAAATAAATAAATAAATAAATAAATAAATAAATAAATAAATTAAAAAACTAAAAAAAAAAAAAGCCATCTGTGACGATGCTAGCCTGTAGCACTAATACTGTGTGGAGCAGGGCAGGGACAGGAGGATTGCTTGGGCTGCACCCGCTAGCTTAGCTCTAGGTTCAATGAGAGACCCCGCCTCTAAGGAACGAGGCAGAGAGTGATAAACTAAGCCTCCCAGCATTCTCCTCTGCTCTCCATGTGCATACAGGGTGCAGCCCTGCATGTTGACGTGTACCAGACCCAGACACACGCGCACATACACACACATACACACACACACACACACACACACACACACACGCACACACTCTCGCTTACACAGGCACTGAAAAGATTAGCTTGAAGGGAGCACCCTCTCGCAGTGGGAGCTTGCTCTCTCCTAGGATGCTCCTTGCTTGTGGGAGCCGTATTATTTAGCTCTGTCTCTGGAGAGCTGGGCGGCTGGGGCTGCAGCCTCCAAGTAGAGAAGCTTTGGGAAATTGTTTCTGCAGTCCCAAGAGTGCTTAGCTAAAGTGAAACCCTAAGCTAGAGACTATGAAGGACCCATGAAGGCTCAGATGTGAGCCTATAGATATGCAAGAGCAGTAGACATTTGGGAGGATGTAGCTATGCATTGGAACTGTAAGCACTTGGGATCCTGCATTGTGAATGCATTGAGACCAGCTGTGGGACTAGGTGATGTGGACATAGACCTTGCCTCAAGAGGTATAAAATACCAACAATAAAGAGCTAAAGATGGAGGCTGGAGAAATGGCTCCGTGGTTAACAGCACTGGCTGCTTTTGCAGAGGACCCAGGTTCGATTCCCAACAACCACTTGGCTGCTAACAACTGCCTTTAGCTCCAGTTCCAAGGGAATCTGACACCCTCTTCTGACTTCCGCTGGCATTGGATGACATGGGTGCACTTACATATATGCAGGCAATACATTCATACACATAAAATAAAAATAATGAATAAAAATTAAAAAAAATCTAAAGATGGGAACCAAGATGTACATAGAGTCATGAGGAAACCAAGACCTTGAAGTATGCCTGTAATCAAAGCAATAAAGAACTGACTGTGACCACAGGGGTGTAAGGAGTCTGCATGGAGAACAAGAGGTAACATTCTGGCTTAGAGGTCAAGATGTGGAGGACTGGTAGCATTTGGCTTGATGAGAAGAAGGAAAAGGCGACTTTAGCTAGGAAGGCTATCTTGCGGCACAGAGCAGGAAGTGTTTTATAGGCATTTACATTTGTTTCTGCCTGTAGGTTCTACCTTACTTTCAACAGTGAGGACTGTAAGTCTCAAGAAATGATGCTCTGTCCAGAAGGCCTCTCAGGGTGCTGTTATTTCAGGGTCCAGGTTCAGTGTCCTGCGCTTGCCTCTGTCTAAGGACAGAGACATGACCTTCACATTAACACGGTGTGACAGATGAGGTCTCCCTCCCAACCTTGTCAACCAGCATCAGTGACTCCAAGAGCCCGACTTCGGCCCGACCCTGCTTAGCTTCTGAGATCAGACTAGATTGGGTGCTGTGGTGGTTTGAATGAGAGTGTCCCCCCATAGGCTTTAAGTATTCAGACATTTTGTCCCCAGTTGGTGGCACTGTTCTTGGAGGTGTTAGAAGGTGTGGTCGTGCTGGAGGAAGTACGTCATTGGGGGCAGGCTTGGTGAGTTTAACAAGCCTTGCTGTCTCCAGTCTCTCTCTCTCTCTCCTATTCTTTCTTTCTCTTCTCTCTTCTTTCGCCTCTCTCTCTCTCTCTCTGACTTCCTGTGCCCATTGGAGATGTGGGAAACCCACGGTTGCTGCTCCAGCCCCGGGCACCAGCTTCCCCCACAAATGGACTCTAATTTCCCTGGAACAACGTCATCGTAAGCTCAAATAAACTCTCCTTTTATAAATTCCTTAGTCATGGTGGTGCTTCTCACAGCAACAGAAAAGTGACTAATTACAGGTGCCTTCTGGTGGTATGGCCTTGGTGGTGCACGCCTTTACTATCCCAGCACATTTGTGATACGAGGCCATGGTGGATCTCTTTAGTTCAAGGGCCAAGGGCCATGGGTCTACAGAGTGCGCTCCAGCTGCTGACGGATAAAGGGGAACCCCTTTTGTCTCAAAAAATACTAAAAAAAAAAAAAAAAAAAAAAAAAACAAAAAAATAAAAAAAAAATAAAAAAAAAAAAAAAAAAAAAAACAAAAAAAAAATAAAACAAAACAAAAAAAAAAAAAAAAAAAAAAAAAAAACAAAAAAAAAAAAAAAAAAAAAAAAAAAAACAATGAACCAAAAAACAAAAAAAAAAAAAAAAAAAAAAAAAAAAAAAAAAAAAAAAAAAAAAAAAAAAAAAAAAAAAAAAAAAAAATTAAAAAAAAAAAATAAAAAAAAAAAAAAAAAAAATAAAAAAAATAACAATAAAAAAAAAAAAAAAAAAAAAGAAGAAACAAAAAAAAAAAAAAAAAAAAAAAAAAAAAAACCAAAAAAAAAAAAAAAAAAAAAAAAAAAAAAAAAAAAAAAAAAAAACAAAAAAAAAAAAAAAAAAAATAAACAAAAAAAAAAAAAAAAAAAAAAAAAAAAAAAAAAAAAAACAAAAAAAAAAAAAAAATAAAAAAAAAAAAAAAAAAAACAATAAAAAAAAAAAAAAAAAAAAACAAAATAAAAAAAAAAAAAAAAAAAAAAAAAGCACTTGCTGTTCTTCCAGAGGACCCAAGTTTGGTTCCCAGAACCCACATTGGGCAGCTCAAAACTGCCTGTAACTTCAGCTCTGGGAGATCTGAGGCATTCTTCTGGTATCTGGGGCACCCCACCCCTACAACATGGCATGTACTCATATAGACACCAACATACTCATAAAAATAAAAACAAATCTTAAAAAAAGGGGGGAGGGGGGCTGCAGAGATGGCCTAGCGGTTAACAGCGCCGACCGCTCTGGCAGAGGACCGGGTTCGATCCCCGGCACCCACATGGCGGCCGAGAACCGTCTGAAACTCCAATTCCAGGAGAACTCCAGTTCCAGGGGAATCCGACACCCTCTTCTGACCTCCGCGGCATTGCACGACACGGGTGCACAGACTTGCATGCAGACAGTACATTCATACACATACAGAAATAAATAAAAATTAAAAAAAAAAAAGGGGAGGGCAGGAACTTGCCCAAATAGACTGGAAGTCTTCAAACTGGAGGAATTTCCAGGGTTCTTGACTTTGTGTGTCTTCTTTTCAAAAGTTGATTTGTCTGAGAATGTGGTTGTGTCCACTGTGTTCCATCCCACCATTTACTCTTCTACTTTAAAAAGGAAGCTGTTGGGCATGACTTATCTTGGGTCTCACTCTGTTTGCCTGGTGTGTGAACGCCTTCAAGTTAATAAGCAAAGACATAATCAGAAATTATTAGGCAAGTGAATTACTTTTATTTCTTTTTATAGAGGGTCTCACTATGTAAGACATCCCAGCTGTTCTGGAACTCACTATGTAGACCAGGCTGGCCTTAAACTCACAGAGATCTGCCTACCTCTGCCTGCCAAGTGCTGGGATCAAAGATACACTCAGCAAAATTCTTTTCCAAGACTGATGGTTTATAATTCTTGCTTTCAACAAAATTTTGAGAATTGTCAGCTTTAGACAATTAAAAATCATTCAAAAATATTTTACTTTATGTGTCTGTGTGTACTACCTGTGTGTATTTAAGTGCACTGGTGCCCTGCAGTGCCCTCAGAGGTCAAAAGAGGGTGTCAGATCCCCTGGAACTCCAGTTATGAATGGTTGTTAGCCTCCATGTAGGTGCTGGGAATTGAACCTGGGTCCTCTGCAAGAGCAGATGATGTTACTTAACCACTGAGCCATCTCTCTAGCCACTAAAAATATATTTTTTTTATGATCAGTACCAATTTGTGATTTTGACATAACCCTGAATGAATACAAAGACTGATACTGCTATAGCAAAATTTCTTTTTATTACTGTTGAGTTACTTATGTGAACAAGGTTTCTTAGTCCTTGCAACTACTATAAAAATAATGCATTTCTGGTAAAAACTCTTTTATGTTTAGTAATACCAGTGTATTTATAATGTAATTATGTTTTTATCAATGTTTATAAAATGTTATAATAAAGGAAACAATCCAATTCAGAAGAAATAATGAAAAAACATTTTTTTTTTTGAGACAGGGTCTCTCTGTAACTCCAGGTGTCCTGGAACTCACTCTGTAGACCAGGCTGGCCTTAAACTCACAGAGATCCACCTGTCTCTGCCTCCCAAGTGCTAGGGTTAAAGATGTGTGCCACCAAGCCAGGATTTATTATTTTTTTGAGTCTTTTTTTATTTTATTTTTTATGTGTCTGAGTGTACTGTCTGCATGTAGGTTTGTGTACCCGTGTCATGCAATGCTGCGGAGGTCAGAAGAGGGTGTGGGATTCCCCTGGAACTGGAGTTAAAGACGGTTTTCAGCTGCCATGTGGGTGCTGGGGATCGAACCCAGGTCCTCTGCAAGAGCAGTCAGCTCTCTTAACTGCTAGGCTACCTCTCCAGCCCCTATTATTATTATTTTTTATGTGTATGAGTGTACTGTCTGCATGTAGGTTGGTGCACCTGTGTCGTGCAGTGCCACGGAGGTCAGAAGAGGGCGTCAGATTCCCCTGGAGCTGGAGTTAAAGACGGTTCTTAGCTATCATGTGGGTGCTGGGAATCGAACCCAGGTCTTCTACAAGAGTAGTCGGTGTTCTTAACCGCTGAGCCATCTCTCCAGCCTATAATATAACATTTTAAACAAACATTCAGAGGCTATGTTTATAGGAGAATTAAAATCTTTAATCCTATATGTATGTGTATTTATGAATAAAATATATTTCGTAGAGAAGTTTTATTGGTTGATCAAGAAAAAGTTTTGATGAATAAAGATTAGGTTAAATTGCCGGGCGTGGTGGCATACGCCTTTAATCCCAGCACTTGTGAGGCAGAAGCAGGTGGATCTCTGTGAGTTTAAGGCCAGCCTGGTCTACATAGTGAGTTCCAGGCCACCTAGAGATACATTGTGATATCTGGTTCAAAAAAAAGAAAAAAAAAAGATTCTTTAGAAGAAAATTCTGAAGATTGGCCTGGAGATGTAAGGAGGGCACGTACCTAATATGTGATTGGCCTGGAGATGTAGGGAGGGCACGTACCTAACGTGTGCAAAGTCTCAGGTTTAAACCCAATGTACCCCTCCCCCAAAGAACACAATTCTGAACAAGGAGATAAAAATTTAAGGAAAAAAATGAATGCTACAAAATTTATGTTTAAGTTTTGATGTGATACTCAGATTCCATTGGACCATTTAGTCAGACCACTACAAGAGCAATATAGTTGTTTACTTAGAGGCAAATATCTATAAATACAATACCCTTTTCTATTCACTTTTCAGAAAATATTATCATGTGTGTGTTCAACTTGGGGCGGGCTGGGGGACATGTATCACAGCTCTCGTGTGGAGGCCAGAGTGGAATTTTGTGTGTGTGTGTGCCTTTTTTGAGACAGGGGTCTCTCTGTAGCCCCAGCTGGAACTCACAGAGATCCTCCTGCGTGCTGGGATTAGAGGTGTATGCGACTATGCCTGGCTGTGGAGTTGGTTCTTACCTTCCACCTCTCTATGGGGTCTTGGGGATTGAATTTTGGTCACCAGGCTTGCATAGCAAATGCCTTTACTGCTGAGCTATCTCACCAGCTCCACTTCTTTTCCTTCCTTCCTTCCTTCCTTCCTTCCTTCCTTCCTTCCTTCCTTCCTTCCTTCCTTCCATCATTCCTGGGATATACATGTACTAAGCACCCACTTTGCCACTGAACACTGAATGAATCCCCAGCCCAGAATTCTAATATTTACAATATGCCAGAAAGTACATTCCTGCTAATTATGATGCAGACTTTAAATACTGACATATGACTGTGTGTGTTTATATGTGTTTATACATATGCATATATGTGTGTATCTGTAAATGTGTATATATGGAGGGTAATATATTTTGTAAAATCTTTTATGTGATAAACATTGTTTTGCTTTATTTTTTATTATTACTATTTTTTTGGTATTTTTGAGACAGGGTCTCCCTTTAGTCCCAGCTGGCCTGGAGCTCTCTATGTAGACCAGGCTGGCCTTGAACTCACAGAGATCTGGCTGCCTCTGCCTCCCAAGTTCTGGGATGAAAGGCATGTTCCACCACGCCCGGCTTTTGCTTTATTTTTACTTTATGTGTATTCGTGTGTTGTGTGCATGTATTCAAGTGCACCTGTGTTGTGCAATGCCTGCAGAGGACAGAAGAAGGGGTCAGATCCCCTGGAACTGGAATTACAGACAGTTGTTAGCAGCCATGTGGGTGCTGGGATTTGAACCCAGGTCTTCTGCAAGAAGAGCCAGTGCTCTTACCTGCTGAGCCATGTCTGTAGCCTCCTCGAGATGAACATTTATCGGACAGTATGGTATAGGGGCTTAACCAGAGGAGAGCGCAGCTGAGGAAGAGACGAGGAACAATCCCTAAGGTCAGGGAAAGTCCTCGGGGAGGAGCTGTGGGCGAACGTTGATGAACTATTGGAGTCAGCTAAGCAGTCTAGGGATGGAAAGAAATTCCCGAAAGAGAGAACGGTATCTGTGAAAGGCTTGGAGATCAAAAAAGGCAGAAAACCCGAGGGCAGTGGACTGACAGGGTCTTTGTGTGGCTTCGAAAGGAGAGGCGTTGTGCTGGAGGTCTTTGCAGAGAGCTCTTGCCAAGGACTGGGCGTGAGAAAGCGATAGCAGTCCATTGAGGGTGTTTCCTTCCCAGTGGCTGTTTTCCATATTAACATTCTTCTGGACGTTATTACAAATATAGGCATTTATGTTCAGCTAGGAGAGGGAAATGAGGGTGCCTAGTGAGTCTGTTCTTTTGTGGGTTTGTACCTAGGAGTTATTGGTAGACTGAGCTCAGTAAGGCAAGGGATCTCCTTCCGCTTGTCATTAAATGACAAGGGGCTGGAGAGATGGCTCAGTGGTTAAGAGCACTGGCTGCTCTTGCAAAGGACCTGGGTTCAGTTCCCAGAACCTACATGGCATCTTATAATCATGTAACTCCAGTTCCAGGGAATCTGACTCCCTCTTCTGGCTTGTGTGGGCACCAGGGACACACATGGTACATACATGGTACACACATGGAACACATACATACATTCAGGAAAAGTGCTCATACATGTAAAATATAAATGAAACCATCTTTAAAATAAAGAGCAATGACAACTTTGGAGTAAAATTTGGAGCCGGTAAAAGGTTTTCAGTCTCAGTTTGTGAATTCATCTACATGAGAAGTCTTCATAGGTTCTAAAAATTGAATCAAACTTAACATAAGGCATTTATAAAATCACTTTTATTGTTAAATAATTACACTCTGTAAGTTCTTTGTGGTCTCAGAACAAGTAGAGGGGGTTGCTCTTTGGCCCATCTGACCCTGAATTCCTTTGCTTTCATGATGGAGAAGTGCAGTGAAGCGGGATTGTTTGTAGTCCAGAGAAAATGGACGACACTTTGTTTTCCCCATAACATTTGCTCAGCACAGTGATCAGGCCCGATGCGGTGTTTGCTGAGAGCCGATGGGCCCCACTCCAGGAGGAAAGCTCCGAGGAGCTGATTCAGTCCCACACAGAAGCACGAGGCAAGTCTGATGAGCGCCTTTTCCACAGTTCATACTTTCCGGCATGACACTCCAAGCCGTTAGAGAACCCTGAGCCTGTAATGTCATTCTTCCAGACTATTGAGAGGGGGAAGAGGGGGGAATTTATACCACTAAATAGATGCCCTGGGCCTCTCTGAGAACCACAAACAGAACTGAAGGCGGCAATGGGACTGTGACCAGCAGGCAAGATAAAGGCCGCTGTGCCACTTTGATTTGTTGTGGGAAAGTGTTGTATTTGGTGGCACATTTTTCCAGCTCTGTTTTCAAAACAGTCTTCAAAAACCCACTAACATTGTGGGTGGGACAGGAAAGAATGCGGTCAAGTAAGTATTCAGTTAGCACAGGAGCCCTACTGTGTGCCCTACTGTGATGTGACAGTGTCTCTTTTCATTTTTGGGGGACAGGGTCTCATGTATCCCAGGGTGGCCTCCTGTCACACCTTCCCAGGTGCTGGGATTATAGGCCTGTGCTATAATATTTGTTTTATGTAGTGCTGGGGATGGAAATTAGGGCTTTGTGCATCTGGGCCAGCATTACTGAGCTATAGCCCCACCCCCAACCCATGTGCTTTCATTGATCTCATTAACTGTCTCAGAGAGATGGAGAAACTTGCCTCTGCTCAGTAGTTTTTGTCAACGTGACACAAATTAAAGTCGACTCGGGAAGATAGAACCCCAATTGAGGAATTTTCTCCATCAGACTGGCCTGTGGGCGTGTCAGTGAGCCATTTTCTTGCTTACTAATTGATTTGGAAGGGCTCAGCCCTCTGAGGGCAGTGCCATCCCTAGACAGGTGGGCATAGGCTACATAAGGAAGGTAGCTAAACAAGCCAGGGGAAGCGGAGGAACTGCTTCAGTTCCTGTCTCCAGGTTCCTGTCCTTGACTTCCTGCCTTGACTTCCCTCCATGACAGATGTGAAATGGAAGTGTACGACCAACAAACACGTTCTTCCCCGTGGTGCTTTTTGGTCCTGGTTGTTTATTATAGCAATAGAAACCAGACTAGGACACTGCCTAAGATCTGGAATTTGAACTTTGGTTCATTTGATGGCAAAGCCCTCCTCCCTCCTCCTCTGTGATGCCTCCTCTTAATGAAATCGAATGGAATGAATTGAAGGGTGCCCGGGCTACCAAGCTCTATTAGTTACTTTTATATCACTATGGCTAAAACACATGACAAGTTAAGTGAACGAAAGTTTATTTTATCTCGGAGGGTTTAGGCCGTCCCAGCTGGGAAGGCCAGGCAGACACCTTGGGTCACAGTAGGAGAAGCATGTGGTGGTGTCTGCTATAGCAACACAGACCTGGAAGCAGAGAGGGTGTGACAGGACCAGAGTAACCTTTAAAGGGAACATGGGTCTAGATTTGTTAAAAATAAATAAATAAATTTATGTGAAAAAAAAAAAAAGTTCATGTCTTAGGGGCTGGAGAGATGGCCTAGCGGTTAAGAGCGCTGACCGCTCTTACAGAGGACCCAGGTTCGATCCCCAGCACCCACATGGCGGCTGAGAACCGTCTGAAACTCCAATTCCAGGAGAGCTCCAGTTCCAGGGGAATCCGACACCCTCTTCTGACCTCCGCGGCATTGCATGACACGGGTGCACACACTTGCATGCAGGCAGTACATTCATACACATACAGAAATAAATAAAATTAATAAAAAAATTAAAAAAAGTTCATGTCTTAAAGGGAGACCCTAGAAAGAGAAAAAAAGAAAAAAAGAAAAAAAAAAGGAGACCCTGTCTCAAAAATACTCCCTCCCCCCAAAAAAAGCTCGTGTCCAGTGACCTGCTGCCTACTAAGCTTTACCTCTTGAAGCCTCTCAAAACAGCATCATTAGCTGGTGAATAAAAATGTAAAACATGGGCCTGTGGGGACTTTTGAGAATCAAAGCATGGTACCATGGAACTGTGCTGAGAAGCTCCTTTGACCTGGAACCGCTGGGGAGAAGACGATGATGGCTAGAGAGGAACCCACAGGAGGATTCCAGAGCTCCGGAGACTGCTCCCTGGTGAAGGAATTTAGGCATGGCATCTAGGTGGTGCTAGAGTCCTGAGTTCACCTGCTACTAGTTACCCCAGATGGAGGGTGGCACACTTCAGGGGTAAGGGATGCCATGAACAATTTCTGTTTGCTTGTTTCTTATTTGGGAACCAAATAAATTTCCTTTTAAATTTTTCTAAAAGTAGGCTGGGCATGGTGGCAAATGCCTTTAATCCCAGCACAAAGGCCCAGACAGGGCTTCCTCCTGCTTGTTGTTCATCACATTGGGGCTCAGGAGGGTAGAGCACAGCCTGTAGGCCTCTGCCCTAGGCCCTCTGGTGGGGCTGGATCTGCTGCTCTGCCTGCCTCTTTTCTTTGGAGTCTCTCTTATGTACACATAGTACAAATTTCATTTTTCTCCAGGCAGCAGCGCACCTGGGCCCCACCTTCCACTGAGTTTCTGAGCCCTTGAGTTGTGGTGAAAGCTGGGATGCCTTGGGAACAAGAAAAAGAGCCAGAAAGTACCTCGGGAATCCCCCAGGCTCCTAGGCCACCTTTGCTGTGGAAGGGAGCACCTGCCTTCTGCATTATCAGGGCGGTGCTGGGGGAAGTGTGTGTTTTGGCCTGTGTGGAGTAGGGCACATGAGCTTCCCGGGGCCTGTTTACGTTTGTTTGGTCCTTCTGCCGTGATTACAAACGAGGCCTTGGGTGGGGGATTTCCCTGCTCCCACAGAAGTCACTCCTTCCTTTTGTCTGCTCTCAGTTTTCCAGCCTGGGAAGAGCTGCCTTAACAAAACACAAAAGCAAGCAAGCAACAACAAAAAACCCACAAAACTTTCATTGACTTGTCTTCTTATAGAGAATCTATCAGTTCACAATCAAGAAGCAATTTATTTGCCTCCTATGGTTCCAATCCGATAGGTTCTGTCATGTTAGATTCTTTTGTTTGCTGGACACTGCTGTAGTCATCAGAACTCTCTCCTGACTCTGGCATAGTGGTGCACGCCTTTAATCCCAGCACTCAGGAGGCAGAGTTGGGTAGATCTCTGTGAGTTCAAGGCCAGCCTGCTTAACATAGTGAGTTCCAGGCCAGTCAGGGTGAGACCCTGTTTTAAAATTCTATTGTAGTTATGAGTGTGTGTGTGTTGTGCAGGCCTGCATGTGGAGATCAGATGACAACTTGCTGGAGTTTGTTCTCTCCTAGCATGTGGGTCCCAAGGATGAAATGTAGGTCACTGGGCTTCACTGGGGCAGGCGCCACTACTCTTTGAGCAACCTCACTAGCTTTTTAATGTGCGGGGTGGGGATCCAAACTCAGGTTCCCATATTTGTGTGGCAAGTTCTTCATCACGGAGCCATTTCTCCAGTCCCTTATGCAGGCCCTATCTGCGCGGCCTTCATGTCCCCAGCCTTCATACAGGAGGTCCATCTTGTTGCTTTTTCTCTATTTGGGTGCTTGTATGAAACACTTGCACACTTGTAGGGAACACTTGTATGAAGCCGCAGCAACAAAGCACCTCTCGCTCGTTTCTCTCAAAGCTGTTTATTATTCAGGCAGGCAGGTCTTGTCAGAACGGTTTATTTAAGCACATCTTTTCTCCTTCTCCAAGCCTCTTCCTCTAAGCCTTCTCCTTTCTCAGGCAAGCAAGCTTCTCTCTCAGACTAGAAAGGAGAGAGAGAGAGTATCCCTCTATCTAGAAAGTCCCTCTATTTATCCACCTTCCCAGCCCAGGTTGCGTGGCCTTAGTCTATTGGTATCATCTGGCCTGATCTTGTATACAGGGTGCACCTGCACAGCTCAAACGGTGAGCGTGGCTTTACTTTGAGGTAGGAGGGAATCAGGTGTTAATCATAAGACTCAGGTGTTAGTCATAAGCTAAAGTCTCGGGTGCCTTCTTAGAACTGTCACCACACCTGCTCTCCATAGGTGCTGGGACCTGAACTCTTATATTTTTGGTTGTTAGCCTGAGCCTTTAATGGCCGAGCTATCCCTCCAGCTTGAGTCCCTTGAGTCTCCTTCCCGTTTCATTAATGGTGCTCCGTGGAAGCGGTTCTCTGATTTCTCAGGCTCCTGCCTCATGCTGATGGAGTCCTGTCTGCTTTATCATGCCCAAGCTCTCTTCCAGCTCTGTTTCCTATGTATGCTGCTTATAAGTAGGGTGGCTTGGGCCTAAGAATGGTTGTTGCGTTTATGTTGTCCTGAAATTTTTAGGTATATAGCCTCTTTTTTTTTGCCAATTTTTTATTGAAGCTCTGTGCATTTCATACAAAATTACAAATCAAATCTAGACCCGTGTTCCCCTCCCTGTCCCCCCATCAGAGCTCATGCATTCTGCAAAACATGTTTTTCATCTTTTTCTCAGTCTCTCTCAAAACTTCTCGATGCAAAAGTTTACTGTTTCGAACAGTTCACTGTTTCAGTCAGTTCTTTGACCCAGTCTTTCTGTTGTTGTTATTCCTTCCAATATACATCAATCCAAAATATGCATATATGCATGCCACATATTTAGCATCTTCAGCTTATGATTTTTTTTCTTTATTAGGCTGAAAGATGTTATGTTTGAAGTCTCCTCCTTGGCAAGCCCAAGCCACCATCAGTTCTGCCCTTGTGTTCCACACTGGAGTTTTCCCTTCCCATGGTCACCAAATGAGGTCCAGTAAGCACCACATCTTGTCTTGATCTTCCTGTACTGGACTCCATGATACAGCCTGGGTAGTCCAACAATGACAGTCTATATTCTGAAGAGGCAGAAACCCCAGTAGTAGCTCAATCCACAAGTTGGATATCTCAGCAGTCCCCATTTGGCAATGAAGGTTTGGAGGATTCTTAGAGAGACATGAGTCTCCAGTCCATATTGGAAGGTTGAAAAGCTGTGTCTCATGTCTTTGAAGGATGGCAAAAGCAGTGGCAGCCACAGGGTAGCTGCACTTGCCAGTAAGACAGGCAAAACAACTGTGCTTTTTTTTACTTTTTGTCTTTTTACTAAGATCTCACATTTTATACCTGCAGTACAATTTCTCAGGACTTACTATTTATTTATTTCTGGTTATACTTTCCTTTTGGATGTTTAAGGCTACACAGCTCAGATTAACCAAAGTTTTTGTTTTCTTAAGGTCAGTTGAGGATCTGGTCCTCAAGGGTTACTCAGGTTTTTTTGCAGGGGAGGGAGCCCCTGGCTCCTTTTGGCTTTTCAATCACCAGTTCCATCCACTCGAGGACAAAGTCAGGTCTTGCTACACCAGGCTTCCCTTTTTGAAGCATGAGCAGACTTTCCTCTTTTTTGACTGGACACTGGCTGAAGTCCCATTAGTGGATCTCCAAGGCCTCCTTGCACAGGAAGACTGGTGATTCACATTTGCAGGATATTTCAAGAGATGCCCCCATGCATAGTCCCCTGGGACTTAGTTGACCTCTGAGGGCAAAGAACAAAGTTATCCCTTAAGAACCTCTTTTGTGGGGCTAGAGAGATGGCCTAGCGGTTAAGAGCACCGACCACTCTTACAGAGGACCCGGGTTCGATCCCCAGCACCCACATGGCGGCCAAGAACCGTCTGAAACTCCAATTCCAGGAGAACTCCAGTTCCAGGGAAATCCGACACCCTCTTCTGACCTCCGTGGCATTGCACGACACTGGTGTACAAACTTGCATGCAGACAGTACATTCACACACATACAGAAGTAAATAAAAATAAAAATAAAACTTTAAAAAAAAAAGAACCTCTTTTGTTTGTTTTAAGATAGGGTCTCCCTATAGCCTGTTGCCCTGGGACTCATCCTGTAGACCAGGCTAGCCTCAGTCTCATAGAGATCTGCCTATCTCATGAATGCTGGGATCAATTTGCCACAATACCTGGCTTTGTATATGTAGCCTTTTTTAAAAAAATCAATTTTTGTCTCTTAGGTAGAACTTGTTTATTTTATTTATTTATTTTTTATGTGTATGAGTGTAGTGTCTGCATGTAAGTTGGTGCACCTGTGTCATGCAATGCCACAGAGGTCAGAAGAGGGCATTGGATTTCCCTGGAACTGGAGTTAAAGACGGTTCTCAGCCACCATGTGGGTGCTGGGAATCAAACCCGGGTCCTCTGCAAGAGTAGTTGGTGCTCTTAACCACTGAGCCATCTCTCCAGCCCCTCGGGTCCTCTGCAAGAGCAGTTGGCGCTCTTAACCACTGAGCCATCTCTCCAGCCCCTCTTGGGTAGAACTTGTGTGCCCACTTTAATAATCCTCCCCCCATCCCAAGTTCCCAAAGACAATCCTGCTAAGTTTTCTTCTAAACTCTGTCTGTCTTAGATAGCAGTTTATTAACATTCACAGCCAGATCTAGAATCTGATTTTTAAAAACTAGCCACCTTGCTGGGCGTGGTAGAGCACGCCTTTAATCGCAGTACTCAGGAGGCAGAGGCTGGCAGATCTCTGTGAGTTCAAGGCCAGCATGGTCTACAGAGCAAATTCCAGGCCAGCTGGGGCTACAGGGAAACCTTGTCTCAAACACAGACACAGACACACACAGACACACACAGACACACACAGACACACACAGACACACACACACACACACACACACACACACAGACACACAAATTAGCCACCTTTCAAAAACCCTGACTTTTGTGAGTTCCAGGTTAGTGAAGGCTGCATAATAGAACCCTATCTCAAAAACAAAAACAAAAACAAAAAGAAAAACAAAAACTCCTGACTTTGCCCTGGCATGTCCTTGGTTTAACGTCACATGTCTTCAGTCCCCCTTCGGCTGGCCTGTGCAGCAGTGTTTGCTCCATTTCCTGCTGTGCTCCCCCTACCCCTCTCCCACAGGCTTCCCCTCTGGCGGAGGTCACAGAGGAAATATTTAGTTAGTCTCTGCCAAACATTCTGGCTGTGTTGTTTTGCTTAAAAAGACATGCACATAAACTGTTTTGCTTCTTGGTATTGATGCTCTAGCGCAGATGTTTCTCCTGTAACGGGAGGATCGTGCTCAGCTGGGAGGACTTATAGGCCAGGGTTTAGAGAATTGGATTCTGATCCTTGCTATTAATTTGTGGCATGATCTTGTGAAAGGCATTTTCTAGGTCTCAATTTCCTTTTGACAAAGTGTCCTTATTTCATGAGAAAGAGAATAAGACTATAGGTGTGAGATGGGAACCCAGAGAGCAAACCTGGGGATCCTGAAGTGAGTATAGGCAGAAGATGGACAGCCATTTCCAGGAGCACAGACCTGTTAGTGGAACTAACTAATAGCCGGGTGTGGTGGTGCACGCCTTTAATCCTAGCACTTGGGAGGCAGAGGCAGGCGGATCTTTGTGAGTTCAAGGCCAGCCTGGTCTACAGAGTGAGTTCCAGGACAGCTGGGGCTACAGGGAGACCCTGTCAATTGAGTAGTACTGCAAAAGAAACAAAAAAAAAAACCCACAAAAAAAAAAAAGAGATAAAAAAGCGTGATAAAATGATGGACATTCCCTGACAAGGACCACTTCAGGAGAAAACTACCTTGGCCACCCCTGGGTTTGCTCTGCACCCGAATCTGTTTACTGTCACCCTTGGGGTGTGGGAAGCTCGTTCTCCTGTGGGTTTGGTTCCAGAATTCCTCCTCCTACCTTCTGCCACCTTCACAGACTTGGGAATATTTGAAATTTAGTCCAGATCCTCACCTGGCTTTAATTTCCACACCATGTGGCGATAGGTCCTTGAAAGGTGGAACTTCAGGAAACCTTAAATGTTTGCTAACAAGTCCAACTTCTGCGTTCTTGATGGCTCCTTCTGTGCTGTACATGGCTCTGTTCCAAATCCTGGGCTCTGGAGGAGATAGGATTTGCCTCTCATAAGGAAAGGGAGAGTATCTGGGGATCCCATTACCAAGAGCTATGAAATAAGAGTAGACTGAAAAGACGAATGATGCCCCACAAGAACACCAAGGGGTCTTTGAAGAAGAGACAGAATAGTTTAGCTTCTTATATAAACCCGAGATTTCCTTCCCAGTGCACGCTGATATCAGAGCCACTGACAGAAGAAGAACTCTGTTTCTTCCTCAGCCCAGTTCCCTCCTGAAATGGGCTGTGATTTGATCAGATCTTGCCTCACTGAGACCCTTTTCCTTTCCTTTGAAGATGTGTCTTGGTTTCCTTCAGTGCAGCATGAACTGTGCAGTCTGAGGTCCTTCATGACCCCTTGGCTCTTTGTAAATGAGCATGGGGATGGATGCGTGACCCTGTGGGTTAGCAGTGACCACGGGATGTGTGACCCTGTGGGTTAGCAGTGAGCACGGGGATGCGTGTCTCTGTGGGTTAGCAGTGAGCACGGGGATGCGTGTCTCTGTGGGTTAGCAGTGACCACGGGGATGCGTGTCTCTGTGGGTTAGCAGTGACCACGGGGATGTGTGACCCTGTGGGTTAGCAATGAGCACGGGGATGCGTGTCTCTGTGGGTTAGCAGTGAGCACGGGGATGCGTGTCTCTGTGGGTTAGCAGTGAGCACGGGGATGCGTGTCTCTGTGGGTTAGCAGTGAGCACGGGGATGCGTGTCTCTGTGGGTTAGCAGTGAGCACGGGGATGCGTGTCTCTGTGGGTTAGCAGTGAGCACGGGGATGCGTGTCTCTGTGGGTTAGCAGTGAGCACGGGGATGCGTGTCTCTGTGGGTTAGCAGTGAGCACGGGGATGCGTGTCTCTGTGGGTTAGCAGTGAGCACGGGGATGCGTGTCTCTGTGGGTTAGCAGTGAGCACGGGGATGCGTGTCTCTGTGGGTTAGCAGTGAGCACGGGGATGCGTGTCTCTGTGGGTTAGCAGTGAGCACGGGGATGCGTGTCTCTGTGGGTTAGCAGTGAGCACGGGGATGCGTGTCTCTGTGGGTTAGCAGTGAGCACGGGGATGCGTGTCTCTGTGGGTTAGCAGTGAGCACGGGGATGCGTGTCTCTGTGGGTTAGCAGTGAGCACGGGGATGCGTGTCTCTGTGGGTTAGCAGTGAGCACGGGGATGCGTGTCTCTGTGGGTTAGCAGTGAGCACGGGGATGCGTGTCTCTGTGGGTTAGCAGTGAGCACGGGGATGCGTGTCTCTGTGGGTTAGCAGTGAGCACGGGGATGCGTGTCTCTGTGGGTTAGCAGTGAGCACGGGGATGCGTGTCTCTGTGGGTTAGCAGTGAGCACGGGGATGCGTGTCTCTGTGGGTTAGCAGTGAGCACGGGGATGCGTGTCTCTGTGGGTTAGCAGTGAGCACGGGGATGCGTGTCTCTGTGGGTTAGCAGTGAGCACGGGGATGCGTGTCTCTGTGGGTTAGCAGTGAGCACGGGGATGCGTGTCTCTGTGGGTTAGCAGTGAGCACGGGGATGCGTGTCTCTGTGGGTTAGCAGTGAGCACGGGGATGCGTGTCTCTGTGGGTTAGCAGTGAGCACGGGGATGCGTGTCTCTGTGGGTTAGCAGTGAGCACGGGGATGCGTGTCTCTGTGGGTTAGCAGTGAGCACGGGGATGCGTGTCTCTGTGGGTTAGCAGTGAGCACGGGGATGCGTGTCTCTGTGGGTTAGCAGTGAGCACGGGGATGCGTGTCTCTGTGGGTTAGCAGTGAGCACGGGGATGCGTGTCTCTGTGGGTTAGCAGTGAGCACGGGGATGCGTGTCTCTGTGGGTTAGCAGTGAGCACGGGGATGCGTGTCTCTGTGGGTTAGCAGTGAGCACGGGGATGCGTGTCTCTGTGGGTTAGCAGTGAGCACGGGGATGCGTGTCTCTGTGGGTTAGCAGTGAGCACGGGGATGCGTGTCTCTGTGGGTTAGCAGTGACCACGGGGATGCGTGTCTCTGTGGGTTAGCAGTGAGCACGGGGATGCGTGTCTCTGTGGGTTAGCAGTGAGCACGAGGATGCGTGTCTCTGTGGGTTAGCAGTGAGCACGGGGATGCGTGTCTCTGGGGTTAGCAGTGACCATGGGGATGCATGTCTCTGGGGTCAGCAAAGAGCATGGGGATGCGTGTCTCTGTGGGTTAGCAGTGAGCACGGGGATGCGTGTCTCTGTGGCGTTAGCAATGAGGCTGAGGCTATATGCTCACTGTCCTCACTCCCACATCCCTCAGAGGCTCTTAGGCTGCCAACCTTGCTAGAGAAAGCCAGAGAACTTGGCAGAATAGCTCTGGAGAGGAGTTACCTACTTGACTCTGTGCTTCTGAGCAGGCCCTCTCTGCTAGTCTGCAGCCTTTTGTTTATCTCTTAGTCTCAGTGCACATAAGCCCTGACTCCATCCTAACCCTACCTCACCCATGAGGGTGGCTTCTGTACCTGGAACCCTTAGGCCTAGGTGACAAAGATCCTTTTTCTTTAGAGAGTGGGCATCTAGCCAGACCCAGGAAACTAGGCAGTGAGCATTGCTGGAGGCTCGTAGACTTGTCATTGTGATCAACAGCATCTGGGTAAAATAAAGGTTTGATCTGGGGTTTGATAAGTGGCTGGGAGCCCGTCTGGTGTCCTCCCATTCCGTTTGGTCTTAAGTTGTTCTAGGCTAATCATCCCCAACTGGTGATTGTTATGTAATGGAAGATGTGTCACTGACAGTTGTGTTCTGGGTTCTTTTTCTTCTCTTTTCTTTTTCTTTTTGTGGTCTTTTTGAGATGAGGTCTCCCTTTAGCCCCATTGGGCCTGGAACTAGATATAGTAGACCAGGCTGGCCTGGAACTCACAGACATCCACCAGCCTCTGCTTCCTGAGTGCTGGGACTAAGAGTGAGTACCACCACTCCCCACCTGTGTTCTGGGTTCTTGTGAATTCTCTCTTTCTCTCTCTCTCTCTCTCTCTCTCTCTCTCTCTCTCTCTCTCTCTCTCTCTCTCTTTCTGTTTTCACATCCTACTCACATCATCTTTAACCCTGCTCTTTCCTTCCATTTTTCTCCTATCATTTTTCTCACTTTCCTCAGCAAACCCTCTGTGTCCCCTTTCCTCTCTGATTTTTGGGTAGAAGCTCTAATCTTGGTTGATAAACATTATACCAAGAACACTTCTGAAAAGGAAATCAGACCTTTGGACATGAAATTAGTGTGCAGCCATGAAGAAGAATGACATTCTGTCATTTGCTGGGAAACAAATACAACTGGAGATTGTCATATTAAGTGAAACAACCCAAACTCAAAAAGACAAAGACAAATACTGATTTTATTTCTCTCTCATTTGTGGACCCTAGTTTTTTTTTTTTTAATAATTTTTTTAAATTTTTATTTATTTCGGTATGTGTATGAATGTACTGTCTGCGTACAGGTGTGTGCACCTGTGTTGTGCAATGCCGCGGAGGTCAGAAGAGGGTCTCGGATTCCCCTGGAACTGGAGTTCTCCTGGAATTGGAGTTTCAGACGGTTCTCGGCCGCCATGTGGGTGCTGGGGATCGAACCCGGGTCCTCTGCAAGAGCGGTTGGCGCTCTTAACCGCTAGGCCATCTCTCCAGCCCCTAGTTTTTTTTTATAGATACATAAAATTATTTATGTATAAAGATGACATTGAAGTGGAAGAGAAAGTAGGAAAGGAGCAGGCTAGCAGGAAGGGAAGAGAAAGGGAAGGGGGGGAGGGTACATACAGTCAAATGTATGATATACTTAAAAGAAACAGACTGTGAAACCCAACACTGTGTCCAATAAATGCATATCAGGAAAGAAGAAATGATTAACATTAGATGGTGTGGGGCTGGGGAGATGGCTCAGTGTCTGAGCATGTGCTCTTATGGAAGACCCAAGTTCTGTTCCATCACCTGTGTTAGTGGCTCATAGCTACCTGTAACTCTAGCTCTAGGGGATCTGATGCCCTCTCTGGCCTCTGGGGCCAATTGCACTGACATGTGCACATAACTACATACAGGTAAACACACACATCACATAATTAAAAATAATACTAAACGGGGATGGAGAGATGGCTGAGTGGCAAAGAGTACTGGCTATTCTTGCAGAGGACCTGGGGTTGTTTCCCAGCACCCACACAGCAGCTAACAACTATCTGTAACTCCAGTTCCAGGAGAATCCAATGCCCTTTTCTGACTCCACGGGCATTATACAACACAGGTACACTTACATACATGCAGGCTATACATTCATACAAATAAAATAAAACTAATAAAAATAAACCTTAGAAATACTGAGGGAGGCTGGAGAGATGTCTCAGCAGTTAAGAACACTGGCTGCTCTTGCAGAAGATCCAGGTTTTGTTTCCAGCTGTCACATAGTGGCTGCAGTTCTTTGACTAGTTCTGGGGGATCCAGTGCCCTCTTCTGACCTCCATGGGTACTGAAACACATGGTGTACTTACATACATGCAGGGAAAACCTTTATACACATAAAAGTAAATAAATAAATTGATAATGTGAAATATCAGTGCCATAAGTATTGTCCTTGGGAATGCCCTTCAAAATCCCTTCAAATGCCTACTTTTATTACTTTATTTTAAAAATTGAAAATTATTTTTGAGTCTCATGCAGTCCAGGCTGGCCTTGAATTTGATATGTAGCTGAGGCTGACCTTGAACTTGGAATTCTCCTGCCTCCATCTTCTTGGTGCTGGGATTATAGATGTGTGCCACCATACCTGGCCCCATCTTCTTTTCATTTTATTTAAAAATTTATATTTATTCTTAGAGCTGGAGAGATGGCCTAGCATTTAAGAGCGCCGACTGCTCTTGCAGAGGACCCGGGTTCAATCCCCAGCACCCACATGATGGCTGAGAACTGTCTTTAACTCCAGTTCCAGGGGAATCTGATGCCCTCTTCTGACCTCCTTAGGATTGCATGAGACGGGTTTACCAACCTACATGCAGACAGTACCCTCATACACATTAAAAAAATTATTTTATGTGTATGAGTTTTGCCTACATGGATTTAAGTGCATCCATGTCATGCAGTACCCACAGAGGCCAGAAGAGGGCATGGCATCTTCTGGAACTGGAATTGTGAATGGTCCTTAACCATGTGGGTGCTGGAAACTTAACCTGGCTCCTCTGCAAGAGCAGCCAGAGCTCTTAACTGCAGAGTCATCTTCATCATATCTTTTTAAAAAAATATGGAATGCCTCATGATTTTGCTACGGCATGGTCATGTGAGGGTCATGCCAATCTCTGTATCATTCCAGTTTTAGTATTTGAGTTGCTTAAGGAGCAGTCAGCTTCATCTTTTAATTAACCTGTCCTTTTCAACTACAATTTGAGAGATATGTAAACATTATGTAATTACCTCTTTTCTTATGTTTTTATCTTATTGCTAGTATTTGCAGAGGTATTGTTTTGTATTTTTATCATATAAACCATATTTCAGCCATGCCGTTCAGTAATGAGCTTATCTGGGCATCCAACCGTCAGGTCTACAGTTCCTGTTGTCACTATAGAAATGACTAGCTGATATAGGAACGTTCTGTGAAAACAAATCATCCTCTGACTGCACTCCTACTCTACGGAGAAGAAGAAAAATTGCTTCCAAAGGATTCTGGGAGCAAGGTCAAGAAAGTGTGACTCTTCCTCTGAGCCAAAGTCTCTAGGCCAGAGGTGACGGAGTTTGCCACGCTTGACTTTCTTAAGCCCTGAGTGTCAGGTCAGGACGTGCTTTTGCTGAAAGCCCCATGCAGTTTCCTCCTCTTTGAAAGGCATGATCTAATCGAGGCAGATCACATTCTTCAAACATGTTTAGTGGAGATAATGGAATTATTCCCTCCTATTTCTGACTAGGAAATAATCAGATCTTAAATGCAAAACTCCTAGTTTGAGGCTGTATGTGTTTCCTTTAGGATGTACATGCTGCTAACTTGGGCAACACTAAAATGACTCAGCACCCTGTGTGTGACCTGTAGCCTTGTAGAAAGAAACTTCAGGAAAATAGAACTACTTCCCTTTTATTTTTGTTTTTTAAACACTATTCAGTTTTATTTTATATTTATTTATTTATTTTATTTTTTGGTATTTTTGAGACAGGTTCTTCCTTTAGTCCCAGCCAGCCTGGAGTTTGCTCTGTAGACCAGGGTGGCCTTGAACTCACAGAGATCTGCCTGCCTCTGCCTCCCAAGTGCACCACCATGCCCGGGACTAAAGATGGTTCTTAGCCACAACGTGGGTGCTGGGAATTGAACTCGGTTCCTCTGCAAGAGCAGTAGGCACTCCCAACTGCTGAGCCATCTCTCCAGCCCCTATTTAGTTTTATTTTATGTGTATGAGTGTTTTGTCTACTTGTATGTAAGTGCACCAGTGCAATGCCCCTGAGCCTAGAAGAGAACATCGGATCTTCTGGAACTGGAGTTACGGACGGTTGTTAGCCACCTTGTGGGTGCTAGGAACCAAACCCTGGTCCTCTGAAGAACAGCCAGTGCTCTAACCACTGAGCCATGTTTTCAGCCCAGCCCCCCCCCCCCCCCTTTTTTTTCCTTTTTGAGACAAAGTCTCCTAGTAGCCCAGCTGGCCTGGAACTTGCTATGTAGACCAGGCTGCCTTTGATCTCACAGAGATCCACCTGCCTCTTTGGGGTAGATCACTTTTTCAATAAGATTCCAAGTTGTACAAGGCTCCAGGTGACTGAAAATTGTTATGATGAGAAAGATTGTCTAGATGTTCTTGCCTGGGGGTCAACATGTGTCATATTCCTGAGAAACAGCACTGCTGATTTTATGTCTCTCCTTCCGTGGTACCCAGGATGCTCACCTAGAATTCATCTTTAGTTTTGTCTTTGAGGAAAAGCAGCATGTGTTTTGAACTAGGTTTGGGAGTAAAATAGGGGGCTATAGGCCTGCACAACGCTAATGGTTCTTCTCAGTCACAAACCCATCACCTCAGTTCCATTGGCCCTGGGCGGTAAGAAACTGCAGTAGCCAGCTGCAGATATTTATTGTGCAATTTTGAGGTGAGGATGGGCAAAATCCCAGGGCTTGAGAGGCAGACATGTGGCGACCAGAGAGATGACATCAGCTAGTTTGCTGGTGAGGTGCAGGAAGGGGAGATTCCAGGTGTTTACCCTCCTTCCTGCATGTGGGGGCATCTGAAGCCACTGCCAGTCCTGTCAGCAGATAAAGCCTCTGCCTGGGAAAAGCTTTAATTCTTGCCTCCTGTTGTCCCCATGGGGACCTGAAATCGGAATGTTAGCTGTGGGAGCAAATCTTTGAAGACTGGAGAGACTTCCACGACCCTGAATACAGTGGTGACACTAACAGCTGACTAAGGTTTGTAAACCTTATGAATATGAATTTACTTTATGGATATGCAGTGAGAAAAAGTTTTGTCTGGAATCTGTACTGGGAATTAACCTTTCCTTGGGAAAGAAAGCAGTCTTTGATTTGAATTAGAGTTGCATGTGCACACCCGTTTGGGGTGGGGGGGACTATACATGTGTGCACATGTGTGTCTGTGGAGGACAGAGGTTGACATCTGTGTCTTCTTCAGTTGTTCTCCACTGTATATTTTGAGACAGAGTGTCTGTGGGGTTCTAGAACTCACTGATTGGGGGACAGCTCTGGGATGATGGGTGTGTGCCACCGTGCCCTGCTTTTTACATGGGTGCTAGTGATCGGAACGCAGTGCTCAGACTTCAGTCCCCAGCATGCTGCCACCCGAGCCATCTTCCAGCCCTGATTGAAATCATTTTTAAATGATGCCTCAGTGTGGACACTCAGCATTCAAGAGGAGTGTATTTTTTTTTTTTTTTAATTAATTTTATTTATTTCTGTATGTGTACGAATGTACTGTCTGCATGCAAGTCTGTGCACCCGTGTCGTGCAATGCCGCGGAGGTCAGAAGTGGGCGTCGGATTCCCCTGGAGCTGGAGTCCTCCTGGAATTGGAGTTTCAGACGGCTCTCGGCCGCCATGTGAGTGCTGGGGATCGAACCCGGGTCCTCTGCAAGAGCGGTCGGCGCTCTTAACCGCTAGGCCATCTCTCCAGCCCCCGAGGAGTGTATTTTTAATGACTTCCTGTGTTCTGCCTTTGTGGTTTTTGTTGAACAAAACCTCTCGAGGCTGTATGCGGGGTGACAGATTGGAAAAGGCACGGCTGCAGGATGCTGTCTCTGCTCATCTGGCTCTGTGCAGGCTTCCGGGAACGTGGTGGGCTTCTTGGGAAGTCTGCAGTCAGCGGTAGGCTGGGAAGGCGCTCTGGAGCATGACAGGCTGGAGCACGGTTGGGCCAGTGGAGCCCGTCTCCTTGCCAGCCTTGTTTTCTTTGCAGATATTGAGCTCCCTCTGGTTCTATATACTTCCCTACAGATGTTAGAAAGGGAAGCCTGTTGCACAGAAGGCACATGGTGCTTTATACCAAAGATAGGAACTCCTGTCCCCTGGCCCGGGCCCGGATAGCTGTGGGTTTCTCCAAGATCCTTCATCACATTCAAGTGTGGTCACTGCTCCCTCCGAGGCCTCGGGGCTAGCTCAGTCATGTTCTGTTTGGGAGTCTTTTCATCTTGTCTCTTTGCTCTTTGCTAGGCCTTTCAGATTTGAGGCTCTTTCTAGCCTAGCCTCCGTGCTACTGAGATGCTTGTTCTAAACCCAGTGCCTCTCCTCCTGGGCCCAGGAAGGTGTTGGCAAGCTGTTGGTTTCCTTCTGCGTTGGGCACTTCTGGGAAGCTGTCTGCATTCCTTTCTGCCCAACTCTGCCTCAGGGGCTGTGTGGGGTGAGGTTGCTTCATGCTTCTGTGACGTGTGGTGTGGAATGTTAAATGGTTCTGTGGAGACTACTGAAGGTGGCCAGGGGTGTGTGAAGGTGGAGCGGCCTTTTCTTTCAGTCTGTGCTAGAAGCTAGCTTTATGGGTGGTCGGTCTGTCTGTCTGTCTGTCTGTCTCCCTGGATAGGGTCTCACTGGATATCCCAAGCCAGCCTCAAACTTGTGATCCTCCTGCATCAGCTGGCTTACAGTGCTGGGATTACGGGAGTGTGCCGCCATGCCTGGGCTCAACACGGCTTCCTTCCAAAACATTCACAACTTGCCTACCTTTTTCCCTGCTACTCTGGAGGGAGGGAGTGAAGAGCAGGGCAGTGCTCCGTTTCCTGTGACCGTCTTTGGGCTTTAGATGGCTCCAGCAGATGCCTGTTGTGAAGAAGGAGCTGAGAGGCAGGTACGGAGGTTAGATGGCCGTCTCGGAACTAATGTCTCCTCAGCCTGGCTGTGTTGGTGCTCTTCAAAGTGTCTGTAGGTGTCCCTTCCTCTGAAGGCAAGCGCCATCTTTCCCTAAGGCAAGCGCCATCTTTCCCTGGCTTAACAATCTGTGGGCAGCAGCCTTAGCTCCTGCAAAGTAGGAAGAGACCGAGAGGACACTAAGACCACCACCAAGTGGATGATGAGTCTGAGAAGATAGCCCTTGACCAGTGGTGTGCGTGGCACGGCCCTGGATGTAGAGAGTAGAGGTCAGCCCTTCTAGCAATCAGGAAAGGGTAGGAAATCTGGAGAGGGAGTGGAGGAGGCTGACAGGAGAGTGGGAAAGCTGGGGATGTGCCCCCAAGTGAACAGAGGCCGGAAGCTGGGGATGTGCCCCCAAGTGAACAGAGGCCGGAAGCTGGGGATGTGCCCCCAAGTGAACAGAGGCCGGAAGCTGGGGATGTGCCCCCAAGTGAACAGAGGCCGGAAGCTGGGGATGTGCCCCCAAGTGAACAGAGGCCGGTAGCTGGGGATGTGCCCCCAAGTGAACAGAGGCCGGAAGCTGGGGATGTGCCCCCAAGTGAACAGAGGCCGGAAGCAGTGGGGAGCTTGTGCCTGCTCTGCAAAGTACCTTGATTGTGATGGCCAGGAATGCCTTCCTCTGGGTACAGGGTTGGCCCTCTGACTGGCCTTCTTGCCCTGCACCCACAGTACACCTATGTGCTTCGGCTTGTCATAGAACCTTGGCATAGAGTATATATAGCTGGCTGGGTTGAGTCTTACCCTCTGTTTTTTATGGCTGCCTAATGGTGGATGTTTCTTGGTAGCTGCCAGTCCTTGCTGACGTAGCCTGTGGTGGTGTCTGTGTCTTGTAAGGGCAGAGCCCTTCTTGCAGGTGCTGTGTATCTTCAGGGTACAAAATGACAGAGCTACAGCCAGGCATGGGTGATGCATGCCTATAACTTGGAATTCTAGGTGTCAAGGCAGAAGGATTGTGCATTTGAGGCTAGCTTAGACTTCACAGCGAGTTACCAGGTTTGCCTAGGCTACATAGTGAGACCCTGTCTTAAGAAAATGTTAAGGGGCTGGAGAGATGGCTCATTGTTTGAGAGTGCTGACTGCTTTTGCAGAGGACCCGGGTTCGAGTCCCAGCACTCACATGGTGGCTAAGAACGGTCTTTAACTCCAGTTCCAGGGGAATCTGACACCCTCTTCTGACCTCCAAAGCATTGCATGACACGGGTGCACCTACCTACATGCAGGCAGTACACTCATACACATAAGAAGTAAAAAAAGGGGCTGGAGGGATGGCTCAGTGGTTAAGAGCACCGACTGCTCTTGTAGAGGACCCTGGTTCTATTCCCAGCACCCACATGGCGGCTAAGAACCATCTTTAACTCCAGTTCCAGGGGAATCTTCTGACCCTCTTCCGACCTCCGCAGATTGCACAATATGGGTGCACATACTTACATGCAGGCAGTACATTCATACACATAAAATAAAAAAATAAAAAATAAATAAAAAAAAGAAAATAATGTTTAAGATGGGATGGGGTGGGGTAAGGCTATGGCTCAGTTAGTAGGGGGCTTGCCTAGCATGCATGAGACCCTGGGTTGGATCCCTAATACTGCGTAAAGCAGGTGTGGTGGGTATATGCCTATAATCCCAACACTGGGGAAGAGGAGGGTCAGAAGTTCATGACCATCCTCAGCTACATATTGAATAGGAGGCCAGCCTAGTGCACATGAGACCCTGTTTCAAAAACAACTGGGGAAGGGGGCTTAATCTGAAATAAAACCAGTTCGGAGGCCTAAGTCTGAAATGTGTAGAAGACTTTACTCTTGGCTCTGAGTCTTGGCTCTTCTTCCTCCTGTCTCTTCCTTCCCGTTATCTCCCATCACGCTGTGAGTAGCAGCTGCCACTATCATGCAGGCTGATCAGGAAGTTAAGAGCGGAGCTAAATACAACTGTCTACACGGGGCTTGGAGTGTGTAGGCTCCTCCATAGAGATGCCGATGTGAACTTGGGATGGGTCCTTTCCTCCCTAGAGTAGCTGAGAGCAGGGAAGGGGGGGCCAAGTGCTTCAGGGGTCAGGAGACTGTTGATCCTGCGTTCCCTCTCCCTCCTGCACACTCATCACTGACAGTGCTGGCGAACTGGCAAGGGTGGTGTTCTAGTTTGTCTTCAATCGCAGTGACAAAACACAATGACCACTACCAACTTGGGGAGGAAAGGGTTGATTTGGCTCACATCTCCTGGGTCGCAGGTCATCACTTAGGGAGCCCAAGGTAGGAGCTCAGGGCAGGAACCTGGAGGCAGGAGCTGAAGCACAGGCCGTGGAGGAACGCTGCTTACTGGCTTGCTCCCCTGGCCCATGCCCAGCCTGCTTTCTTATACTGGACATAACCTGCCCAGGGGTGGCAGCACCTATAGTGGGCTGGGCCCTTCCACATTGCTCAACAATCAAGAAATACCCCACAGACGTGACCACAGGCCAATCCAATGGAGCCAATTCCCCAGTTGAGGTTCCCTCAACCCAGGTGTGTCAAGTTGACACTAAAGCTGTCCAGCACAGGTGGAAAGGGAAAATCAGGGCCTTGCTTTGCAGTCATCAGGCAGTGAACAAGCACTCACAGCCTTTTCCGGCTTAACCAACAGTATGATGCAGATATTACATAAAGCTTGCTTTTTGGCCAGAGTGAATTTCTAATTTATCCAGGCAGACAATATTTATTAAACAATTAAACTCCAAGCTCTTAACTGGGTTGGTTATTATAATCACAAATATATTTCCAGTTTGGAAACAAGAAAGTTGTGTCTTAAAGCCATAGGAAAGCGTTCTTGGAAGAGGCAGGATTTGTTTCTTCCTGGTCTTTGAAAGTTGGGTTGACTTTATAAGCAAAGGAGGGGTGGGGCATGTTCTGGATGTGGGGAACAGTGAGTTCCCCACATCCAGAGGGAGAGTGTAGCAGTTGAAGGTCATGGCGATGAGCTGCCTTTAAACAGTAGGGCCACAGAGCAGAGCCACAAATTTTAACTCTGTAAGGTTGGCACCGGTGCATGGGAGACTGGATCTGAGTATAAGTGGAATTTTATGGAAATATTAATTTAAAAAAGTTTTATTTATTTATTGGTCTTTTTGACCCAGCTGGCCTGGAACTCACTATGCAGACCAGGCTGGCCTTGATCTCACAGAGATCCACTTGCCTCTGCCTCCCAAGTGCTGGGACTAAAGGTATGCACCACTACACCTGGCTGAAATTTTTATTTTTATTTTTTAATATATGTCTTGGAGCTGGAGAGATGGCTCAGTGGTTGAGAGCACTGACTGTTCTTGCAGAGGACCCAGGTTCGATTCCCAGCACCCACATGGCTAAGAACCGTCTTTAACTGCAGTTCCAGGGGAATCCGACACCCTGTTCTGATCTCCAAAGCATTGCATGACACAGGTGCACCTACTTACATGCAGACAGTACACTCATACACATAAAAAAATAAATAAAATTTAAAAAATATGTGTCTCTCTGTGTGTATGTGCACATGTGTGTTCCCAAAGAGACCAGAAGAGGGCGCTGGATCTCCGGGAACTGGAGTTACAGGTGGTTGGGAGCTGCCTGATGTGGTAGATCCTCTGGAAGAGCAAGTGTTCTTCACAGCTGAGCCACCCTCGGCCCTTGGAAATCTTTCTTACTGACTTCATTTGGCTGTGGGGAGCAGGGAGCCAAGAAAGCCCAAGGACCATTCCCAGTGCATCCAGCTGGAAGGGGAGGAGAGGGATGACACTTCCTGCCCTCTCTCTCCTAGGGTGGTTTTAAGTTAGCAGCAGTGCGGGGAACAAACGAGGGGCCAGAAAAAAGCCCCACAGTGGGGTGACAGGAGGTGACTCCCAGTCTCTCTGAGCAACAGGAGGTCTACCCTCTGCATTCAGACCGCTATTAACTAGTCTACTGAGAAATGTTCTCTGGGAACTACAAACCAGGAAGATGAACTCCTTAGCGCCTTCTGGTTTGAAAGTCTTAAACACAGAGAAATTATATATATGAGAAGTATTTAATAGAAGTTCCCAAGAGACCATGGCTTCTCTCTTTCTAAGCGAATTTCAAGAGTAATTTGGCTCCACGTGATTATTTTCTTGTGTGGCCAAAGAAGCTTATTGTTGAGGATGCAGCCCTGGCTTGGTCAGCTGTGGCCGGTGATGGGCAGCACTCAAGGAGCCCTTGTGGTTCAGCGTGCAAGATACCTGGACACGCAGGTGCACATGCATGTATGCGGGTGTGCAGGTCCTCTCTACCTTCCCTTCTTTCTGTCTCCTTCCTGTTTTACTTTTTTCTTCCCTAATGCTTCTCTTGTTCCATGGCCCATCTTCCTGCACCCCTTCTCCTTCTCTCTTGTCTAGATAACTTCCTGTGTTGGCGGCCCCCCCTCCCCTGTCTTGTGCCTGGGTCAGAACCCGACTATAGCAAAGCACCTTGGACTAGTCTGTTTTGTCTGTGTTCTCTGATGTGGCTTTTAGTGATGCAAGCCAGCATCTTGGAGTCATCCTGGGCTCTCTTCACCTTCAAGTCCGGTCATCTTCCAACTTCTTTTTTTTTTAATCCAAAGAGCTCTGAGCTTCCACCCCATATATCAGGAGAGGGAACAGAAAGGAAAGTGAAGCAAATGAAGGGCCCCTCAGAGTCCTCCAAAGCATTTTGGGGAGGGTGCCCCTCATAAAGCTCTTGTGTTCTGGCAGACCCTTAGCTTCCGAACAGAGGCAGCTATACTAGAGAAGTGAAAGACAGACCGGGACGTGCTGCATCCTGGAACCTGAGAAACCCTGTTCTTTGCCTGGGGCCTAGCCCCTACCTGTTTAGTGCACACCTATAATTTTTATTTTATTTTATTTATTTTTGTATGTGTATGAGTGTACTTTCTGCATGTAGGTTGGTGCACGTGTGTCATGCAATGCCACGGAGGTCAGAAGAGGGGTGTCAGATTCCCCTGGAATTGGAGTTAAGGACGGTTCTCAGCTGCCATGTGGGTGCTGGGGATCGAACCCGGGTCCTCTACAAGAGCAGTAGGCGCTCTTAACCGCTAGGCCATCTCTCCAGCTCCATGCACACCTATAATTGTTAGGTCATATTGTTGAGGCTCTGTGAAGACAGCTCTGTGTCTAGGTTCTTTTAGAAGAGGAAACAAAAGTCACCAGGCTGAAGTGAGGTTGTGTGTGCTCCAGCTAGGTTCTCCGTGTCTGCCTGATGTGTCTTCCCTTTTAGTTTCTGACCCAGCCATATTGGTTGGAGCAGTAGCCTGCTCAAAGCCTCTCAAGGGGGTGAATTCACAGAGCCCTGTCTTTGGTATCTGTCCCCAGTTCTGCCCCTGCTATTGCGGTCCACGTCTTCTTTCTAGTCGTCTTTAGATTACACTGCTGTGGTCCATTTCAGTTTTTCTTTTTCCTCTTCTAGCTTGGTACCTTGTCTATGGGTTTAAGCATGTGTGGGGAGTGGGTAGATGGGCAATAGAGGAAGTTAGGTTTGTGGGCTGGTAGGTGATCTTATCTGGAAGATGTATTCTGTTTCTCCTGCTCTTCGGAGCAGCAGATGAAGGGAAGGGTACTTGAGTTGTCCCAAACCTTTGGGATAAACTGAACTAGGTAGCCCAAAGATTCAGACAGTCTCATCTATTAAAACAAAACCCCAAACTTCTTCAGGCCTACAAACACCAACTATAAACACACCCTTGCTTCTGACAACTTTTTCAGTTCTCTCTGGAGCTCTGTGCCTCTGGCTGATGGTGACTGCATTTCTAGTGACTGTTTGGAGAAGCTCAGAGTCTGGAAGCAAACATAATTCAATTAAAACAGTGGTCTCATGGTAACTGAGTCTGGGGAGCACACAGACTCAAGCCTCACCGTGACAGATTTTCCTGAGAACACTTTCTTGGCCTTTTCCTTGGAAGAGATGTATCACACTCTTCCTGACTGCAGATGTTATCTGTGTTAATGATGTTCAGCTAGTCTTTCATCACCTTTAGGACTGAAATGGTTGACTTCCTCTGTCTGGTGTGGTTTGAGAGGAGCCAGTTACTCCCAGGTGTAGCCTCGGCTTGGGTCAGGGGAGTCTTCTGTGGGCTCTGCTGTTTTGGGCGCAGTAGTCTTGGGACAGGGGAGTCTTCTGTGGGCTCTGCTGCTCTGGGCCCAGTAGTCCTTGGCCCTTCATTCTTGGCACTCTGCCTTCCTCCTCCTGGCTCTTAGCAGCGTCAGCCCACTAATTGCATGTGATGGAGGCAATCTGTTCCCAAGAAAAGGAACCTCAGAGGCTGAGGGAATAAAGGCATGTGAATTCCTTCTCCCTTCAGCAGGCTAAGTGGTACTCCAGTGTGCTCTGGGGCCTCCTTGGGAGTAATGCTCAGGAATTCCCCCAAAATTTGCCACTCCAACCGACAAACAAGTCTCTCCCTGTTTCTGTCCTCTGGAACTCGCTCCTCTCCCCTCTCCCTCTGCGTCCCTCTCATCTTCTCCCATTGTCTCACCTGTCCTCTACGTGCCTCTATGTTGATCTTTAAATGAACAGGTGTCTCCATAAGCATTCTTTTTTTAAAAATTTATTTATTTTTATTTATTTATTTTCGTATGTGTATGAATGTACTGTCTGCATGCAGGTTTGTGTACCCGTGTCATGCAATGCCACGGAGGTCAGAAGAGGGTGCCAGATTCCCCTGGAACTGGAGTTTCAGACGGTTCTCAGCCGCCATCTGGGTGCTGGGGATCGAACCCACATCCTCTGCAAGAGCAGTCAGAGCTCTTAACCATTAGGCCATCTCTCCAGCCCCATAAGCATTCTTTTTAGGGAAAAAGGCAAACCAGTGTCTGCATTGGTAAGAAAAGAGCTAATTATTGCTTAGATGAGACACTTCTAGGTTCCTAACCTTGTGTGGGGTGTAGGGGTAGGGGAGAATAGCTTTAAAAATGGCGTCTTCTACTACAGGACAGTGATGGTTAATTAGTATAGCACTCATCTGTAGACCAGGGCCATCTTCTGTGTTCCTAGGAAAAGAATTGGCTTTGGAGGGGCTGCTGGAACTTTCTCTTCCTGAATCCTTACAGGAGTGTACTCTCTGCTTCTGGGAGATAAGCTGGTTTGTACATATCCCAACAATGCCTGGGGGCTGCTTAAGCATTCCTACCGTCTAACGTTTCAGACACCACATTCAAACCCCAATCCTTGCTGCAGACAGCTATCAGATGACAGCTTAGGATAGAAGGTTGAAGATCCACAAGAATTCGCTCTGTAGTTAAAAATATCGCTTTGTGATTCTGACCATGGTAAACCATGGTTTCTGGAGACAGTAGAAAGAATTGTTTGGATTCTTGAGCTGTTCAATGTCCTTGCTAAAGCTGGGAAGGTCAGAGCCCCAAGTGGGAGGCACGGGAGTAGCTGGGGCGGGGGGGGGGGAGCAACAGGGCTTGGCTGTCCTGCTTTCTCAAAGTGTTCCTTATCTTTCTGTGCCATGTGTGTCCCCAGAGATGACTGCTCAGGGACAAAAGTGCTTCCCTACCACCGTGCTCTTCAGGAGGACTTGCAGACTCAGAACCAGACATGGCATCTTATTTCTCAGTGTAAGGGGCTCCACTGACTTGATTTTCTTGGAGTATACTTGTCTCATAGGTTGTTGGAGATTCCATTTATCCCTGGGACTAAAAATTGAGTGTTGCATAGAAATACTCTGTAAAAATTTCTATTTATGGGGGTGGAGAGATGGCTCAGCAGTTAAGGGCACCAGCTACTCTTGCAGGGAACTGGGGTTTGATTCCCAGCACCCACGTGGCAGCTAACAACCATCTGTAACTACAGTTCCAGGGGAATCTGATGCCTTCTTCTGACTCTGAGGGCATTGCAGGACACGGGTGCATTTATACACTCATACATATAAAAATAATAAATAAAACATAAGAATTTTATTTATGTAGTTATGTGTTTATTTATTTATTGTGCTGAACCTTTCCTCATCCTCAAATCCCATTACTTACACCATCTTCATTTTGTTGTCCTGTAAGTTAAAAAAATTTTTTTTTCTTTTGTTTTGTTTTTTGAGACAGTGTCTTATGTAGCCCAGGCCGAACTCAACTTTTAACAGGATGCTCTTGAACTTCCTATCTGTCTGCCATAGCTTCCTGAGTGCTGGGATTATAGATGTGTGCCACTGTGCCCAGGTACAAGTCTTAAAAAAGTTAAGGATTAAGCCCAGTGTAGTGGCATTCCCCTTTAATCCCAGCACTCAGGAAGCAGAGGCAGGTAGATCTCTGTGAGTTCAAGGCCAGTGTGGTCTACATGGTGAATTCCAGGCCAGCTGGAACTAAAGGGACACCCTGTCTCAAAACGGCAAAAAAAATTTAAGGATTAAAATGATATATGCCATACTTCTTCCTGTTACATTTAACCTCTGGTTACTGTGTAGAGGTGTTTTTCTGATTGTCTGGAGTATACTATCTCTCCCAGTTAATTTGTTGTATACCTCTTTGATAAGTGTCTCTTATCTAAAATGATTGATTTAAAATGATGAATGTCAGGCTGGAGAGATAGCCTAGTGGTTAAGAGCACCGACTGCTCTTGCAGAGGACCCGGGTTCCATCCCCAGCACCCACATGGCGGCTAAGAACCGTCTGTAACTCCAGTTCCAGGAGAACTCCAGTTCCAGGGGAATCCGAGACCTTCTTCTGACCTCCACAGCATTGCATGACACGGGTGCACAAACCTACATACAGATAGTACATTCATACACATACAGAAATAATAATAAAAAATTAAAAAAATAAATAAAATGATGAATGTGATGGGAGATAGAACAAATGAGAAAAGATTATTGCAAGCCAATATCCCTGGTGAACATAGATGCAAAAATCCTCGACAGAGTACTAACAAACCAGGGTTGGAGAGATGGCTCGGCAGTTAAGAGCACTGGCTGCTCTTGCAGAAGACTCAGGATCAGTTCCCAATGTCCTCATGGTGGCTAACAACTGTCCACAACTCCAGTTCCAGGGGCTCTGATTCCCTCTTCTGGCCTCCATAGGCATTGTATACCTGTGGTGCACTTTATATGCAGGCATAACACTGATACAATTTTTTTTAAGTACTAGCCAAACTGAATTCAGTAGCCCACAAAAAGGATCAGCCACTGTGATCAAATGGGGTTTATCACTGGGATGCAAGGACCTTTCAGGATGTACAGAGCAGTACCTGTGATAAAGCTGTTGGGAAGCGTTCAAACTCAAAGGAGTTTAGGCCTCCTCTTCTAGCTTGGTGTCCATTCCTTTGCAGCCCTGCCCAGGCCCAGCTGTCCCGAGTTACTGGCCCGTTGCCTGTGTACCTGCATGTCTCTGTTTTATTCACAAAATCAAGGGGTGATTTTTCTTTAGCAGGGCGTGGTGGTGTATGCCTTTAATCCCAGCACTTGGGAGTCAGATGCAGGCAGATTATCTGTGAGTTCAAGGCCAGCCTGGTCTACATAGCAAGTTCCAGACCAGCTGGGGCTACAGAGAGACCCTTTCTCAAACAAACAAACAAACAAACAAACAAACAACCAAAGTGAGTTTTCTCAAACATTTAAATTCTGTTTCTGGTGTTCTTTGGTCAAGTACATAGACAATTATATACCATTACATGCATATGTATTCATTTTTTATTTAATTTATTTTCTTTTTGAAATAGCGACTTAAAAAAGATTTATTTTGTGTGTGTGTGTGTGTGTGTGTGTGTGTGTGTGTGTGTGTGTGTAGGTTTGTGCATAGGTGCAGGTGCTTGGGAAGGCCAGAAGAGGGTGTCAGATCCACATGGAGCTGGAGTTATAGGCAGTTGTCAGCTGTCCAATATATGTACTGGAAACTAAACTTTGGTCCTCTGCCAGGGCAGTATGTGCTCTTAACCGCTGAGCCATCTCTCTAGCCCCCACTAGGGACTTTATTTTAGAGAACATGTTTATTTAGTACCCTGCAAAAAGAGCAGTGGGCTTGGGAGAGCAGAACTGTATGCCTGAGACAGGGTCTGGCTGTGTAGTCCAAGCTAGCCTCACTTCTACAATCTTCCTACCTCAGTCTCTCAAATGCTGGGGTGTAGGCACGCGCCACCATGCCCAGCCTTGCATATTACTTTTAAAAAGCACCAAACAGTTATTTATGGATTACTATTTATTGCTGAATGTTTTCTGTACATTGTCTCTATTCTCTATAATAATCTGTAATACATAATCCCATTAAATGCAAGTAATGCTGCTGTGCGGCCTGACTGGACTTAGTCCCTCGTGTTCAGTGCTTCCTTCTCTAAAGCCCTGCCACATTTTAGGGACATTGCTCTGGAATTCTGCCTATGGTATTGTTTACTTGATAAATTTTGAGGACTTGCAACATGCAAAGCAAGCAGAAATAGAGCACTTAAAGACGAGTCAGAGGTGGTCCTTTCAGAGAGCTTGTATGTAATTATGATGTGAAAGAGGGCTGGAGAGGTGGCTCAGCAGTTAAGAGCATGTACTGCTTTTGCAGAGGACCCAACTTTAATTCCCAGCACCTATATCAGGGGCTTTACAACTGCCCGTAACTCTTGTTCCAGCAGGCTCTGATGCCTCGGGCCTCTGTGGGCGCATGTACACATGTATGCATACCCATACGCAGACACACACGCACACACACACGCACATAATTAAAAATAATTAAAATACTGGGCTCAACAGTTAAGAATGCTTACTGTTTGCCCGGTGTGGTAGTGCACGCCTTTAATCCTAGCACTTGGGAGGCAGAGGCAGGCGGATCTTTGTGAGTTAAAGGCCAGCCTGGTCTACAGAGTGAGTTCCAGGACAGCTGGGGCTACAGGGAGACCCTGTCTTGAAAAGACCAAAAAAAAAAAAATGCTTACTGTTCTTGCAGAGGACCTGAGTTTGGTTCATATCAGACAGCTCACAAAACTACCTGTAACTCCCTAACCTTCCCTGTTCTAGGGGATCTGATGCTCTCCTCTATGGACGCTCGCACACATGTGATACACATAAACTCATGTGGGCATACACACATACACACAAAAATAAATGTGTATTATTATTTTATGTGTATGAATGTATTGCCTGCATGTACGTAAGTGCACCTGTGTCATGTAATGCCTACGGTGGTCAGAAGAAGGCTTTGGATCCCTTGGAACTGGAGTTAAGGATAGTTGTTAGCTGCCCTGTGGGTTCTGGGAATTGAACACAGGTCCTCTGCAAGACCAGCCAGTGTCCTTAACCACTGAGCCATCTCTCCAGTCCTTCTAAATAAATATTTTAAAAAACATGAAAGGAGGATCAATGGCTTGGTGGGAAGAGAGAAGAGAACAGAACCCAAAGACAGTTCTGGGTGTTTGTGGTGAATAAACTACAGTGAACCGTCCCGTCTGGCAAGCTCCAGCCGATGACGCTAGTGGACATCATGGCAGTCCAGTCCACACCCAGATCTCTTCACCAGCCTGGAGACTATGCAGTCCACTGACAGTTTTAAATTCTCCCCTGGCTCCTGGTTAAGAGTGTCTTCCAGCATTTCTGGTAAGGGAGGTAGGTAGCCAGCAAGCGGCCAGTACTTTTGAAATTAGGATCCAGAGTTAAGACATGGATCTGGTTCTGAAGAGGCTGGCGGGAAATTTAAAACAAGCCTCAGTGCACTGCCATGGAAAGTAGTGAGACACAGCTGACACTGATAGATTGCTGGTTCCAGGAACACTGAGCTGAGAACCCTAGGGAGTTTAGGGAGGTAGGATGGGGGGTGGGTGACACTGTGTGGGCTTCCACTTCCTCAGCCTCCCCCAGGTCTTAGTCTGAGGGGGACTTCTTGCCTAAGTTCAGGAGTTTTCTTGATTAAGCATGCAGTCCAGCCAGGCGCGGTGGCACACACCTTTAATCCCAGTACTCAGCAGGCAGAGGCAGGCTGATCTCTGTGAGTTCAAGGCCAGTCTGGTCTACATAGCAAGCTCCAGGCCAGCTGGGCCTAAAGGGAGACCCTGTCTCAAAAAGACCAAAAAAAAAAAAAAAAGCAGTCCAGAGGACTGGGGAGATGACTCAGTGGTAAAGTGCTTGCTCTGCAAGTGTGAGGAGCCAAGTTCAAATCTCCAGAACTCACAGAAAGCTGGGTGTGAAGGGTGGACACAGGGTCTTTAGAAGCTGGAGGGTGGGGGCAGCTAGCCTGGTGTATGCAGTAGCAAACAATAAAAAAGAGACCCTGCCGGGCATGGTGGTGCACACCTTTAATCCTAGCACTCTGGAGGCAGAGGCAGGCAGATCTTTGTGAGTTCAAGGCCAGCCTGGTCTACAGAGCGAATTCCGGGACAGCTAGGGCTACAGGGAAAAAAAAAAAAAAAAAAGCCACAAAAAAACCCTGTCTCAAACAAGGTAGAAGGTGGGGACCAACATCCGAGGTTGTCCTGTGACCTCATGCATGCCTGCCCTTACACATATGCCTGTACGTATAATCTCTCTTCTCTTCTCTCTCTCTCTCTCTCTCTCTCTCTCTCTCTCTCTCTCTCTCTCTCTCTCTCCCCAGTGTGGAAGGATGAAATACAGGATCTTGAGTATTATTTCCATGGTTCAGTCTTTCCTGACCCCGAGCCTGTATTTACCTGGCCTAGCGTTAAAATGCTCAGACTGAATACAGGGTGGGGGCAGGGATTTGGAGATTTGGGGACTGGAGAGTTTCCATCAGATCAGCTTGTATATGATCATTATGACAGTTACTCTAAGAGGCCACATCAAACCACTGTGCACCTTGTTCCCTGTGGATCTGAATCTTCAGCTTGATTCATAGTGAGGATTGTGAGCTGTGTAGGGGTGACCTGTGACTGCAGGGCTGGCATCCTGAAGCACAGTGGGCTTGACCCTGCATGAAGGTGTCTATAGCTGCTTCACTATAGTTGGGTCATTATAGGCTGAATGCCACACTCCTGTAGTTCAGAGCCTTTCAGTGGGGTAAAGTAGAATCGGTGGCTGGAGGACTAGGGTGGGAGAAGGACTAGGAGAATTCCCATTATTGCTCTGTTCTCCTAGGAAGGGTATGTAGGAAACTTCTCAGTACTGTACAGTCCTGCTAAGGGAGGGGAAACGGTGGCCACCTGTGGACACTGCTGGGGGACTGACCCCTCGACGCTGAGGTCAGTTGTTCACTTTCGTAATCTGACCTGAGAGGTACTTCCAACCCAGATCCTTAGCCTGGGAAGCAGAACCCTTCCCGTCTGGCTGTCCTATCCCACCTGACTAAAAACTGCTGGTCTCTGGACAGGAATTTCAGGCTGATGGCTGATGGCCGATATTCAGTCTACACCCACTCACAATCCACTCCACAGGCTGGTGACCTGATTAGTCTCCATCCATCCCCATGCTAGCTTACCAGGTCAGCGATCTGATAAATCCCCATCTAACCCACTAGCCATAGGCCTACTTTGGCCTGTATACGCACAAAATAACGGATCCCGGAGTTCTGTGATGATGGTAATGGAGAATTCAATTTATTGCATGCTACAAGTCACTTTTATAAGCAAAATGATGTCATCTCTCAGAGCGAATCACAGACCCCAGTCTTGCGCCCCTGTGTGCTGCTGCTCCACCTAGTGTCATGTGCCTGGGCCAGAAGTTGTTCCCTCTTGGGGTGGGGTCCGAAGAATCCCATGACTTCCGTGTTGTGCCCTGAGAGATGCTAGCTCAGAACTAGCCCTGATTCAAACTGGCTCTTCCCATTAGGGCGTACAAGCAAGGTGTGTGCAGCGGGGGCCACAGCAGTGCAGTTGAGCCACATGCGGCTTCCTGGCAGAAGAGGACTGGGATGGCCCCTCTGTGGGGAGTTCATTTTTGTTGATCTGAGGGTCCTGCTGTAGACAGATGGACTCCCGAGAGGACTTGGAGATACCAGCTCTCTGCTCTTGAAAGACAGCGTTGTTGAGAGTGATGACTGAGTTCTTTTCCTAATGTCTCCATTCTGCATTTGACACCTTCCTTCTCTCTCCAGCCGTCCTTAGGCAGGAAGTCCCAGTGTCCCGTCTTTTCCTCCAGGAAAGGTTGCCTTTTGTTGGTGACAGTCTTCTGTTTGGTCCCAGGCAGATGACTCCAGAGTTCCAGGCAAGTGGCCATGCTGGAAAGGTTGGGTGGAATCTGTTCTCCCTGAAAGTGAGAACCATGTCTGCTGCCTGGGCTTACTCAGAAAGTTTGAGGATGGGTGACTCCAGTAGACATTTAAACAGGAAGGATCTGTGGCTAGGGAGATGGCCTTCTCTGGAAAGGCCGATTCCTGGCATCCATGTAAAAGCTGGGCTTACAGACTGTATCTGTAATGCCAATGCTGGGAGGCAGAGACAGGCAGGTCCCTGGAGCTCGCTGGTCAGCCACCCTAAGGTGGGTCGTGGATGTGTCTACAATGCGACCTCTACACATAAGCCCCAGGAGCCAGAACAAGGTCCCAAGAAGGTGTTAATTACCTCTTAACTCTCCTTAAGGAAGCTCCACCGTGCAACCAGGAAGCCAGCAACTCAAAAGGGTATGAAAGGCCAAACTGTGGAGATGAGGAGTCTACAGAGTGTAGATCCATGGACAGGTCTCCTATATTCATTTTCACCCACCCAGGGCTCAGGGAACATTGTGGACAAGGGAGGAGGAAAGATTGTAAGAGCCAGGGAGGGGGTGCAAGAGCAAATGGAGATGAATCCGACAAGCTCCTGGGACCCGGTTCATATGAACCTACAGCATTGGTAGCAGCATGTACAGGACCCATGCAAGCTCTGCTGGACAGAAACCCAGCACAGAGCTGCAGAAATGGAGAGCAGAGCCCAGCCTTGGCTGAAGAATACTGGCAGCTGATTCTGGTTGTGTGAGGAAGAACTGGCCTTCTTTAGGAAAGGGACTCCCGATAGGCTGACTAGAGTTCACCAAGGGGCTGGCACTGAGGAGTGGGCAGGGAGAGTAGTTTGGCGCAATGGACTCTAGCACAAACAACAGAATATGTGAACTCGGGGGGGGTGCCAATGGAGAAGTGAGTATAAAGGTGATTAAGACTGATTGGAAAATTGTATATGAAACACGTAAAATTTTATAATAAAAAATAAGGTGGAGGCACTGGAGGGATGGCTCAGTGGTTATGAGAGCTGGCTGCTCTTGCAGAGGACCTGATGCTCTTGCTTGGTTCCCAGCACCCATAGGGTGTTAATAACTGTCTGTAACTCCAGTTCCAGGGGATGCAGCACCTTCTTCTGGCCTCCACGGGCATTGCACTTAGGCAATGCAAAACACTCATAAATATAAAACAAAACAAAAATAAGGTGGATCTGGACATAACAGCGTATACCTTTAATCTCAGCTCTCAAGAGGCTGTATCTCTGTGAGACTGAGGCCAACTTGGTTTGCATTGTGAGTTCTAGGCCAGGTGAGGCTACACAGAGACTCTGTCTCAAAACAGACAGACAGACAGACAAACAAACAAACAAACAAACAAAAAGACACCTGACTTTGACCTCCGACAGCCAGCCACATACATGCACACATGTTCACTCATGCACACACCCACATGAACACAAACAAAATAAATGAATGTTTAAAAAAAGTTTTAAAAAGAGAGGGATTGCTTCTCCAACTGGACTATGGGAACCTTGGGTTGTTCAAAATTTGGACATAGATACTTGCAAATTGGTTTTACATGAATGTTACTTACATTCATTGCTTAAGCTTAATAATTTGGCTCACTCAAAAAAAATGCACCAATTACTTAATTGTATGGCAAACTGAGTAACATCAATGTTATCTGAAAACAACTGTGCTATTATATTGTAGAATCCCTTAAAAAAATAAACAAGAGGAAAAAAAAAGAGAGAGGGATTGGCTGGGGATGGTGGTGCATGCCTTTAATCCCAGTGCTCAGGTTGTAGAGGCAGAAGCATCTCTGAGAGATTGAGGCTAACCTGATCTACCTAGTGAGTTCCAGGTCAGCTGGGGCTACAGGGAGACCCTGTCTCAAAAAGTTGAGAGAGAGAGAAAATAAATTTCTGTACTAATCTAGACCTGGATTGTCATATCCACACATAAAATATAAATGTAAATGTATTCTTTTTCTATGGCATAAGCCCATCTACCATTCCATTGCCCTGGAGAACAGCTACTTCTCTTTACCTGTCTGGGGAGTCTTTCAGTCTTCCGCTCATCCCACATATATTATTGGCCACAACGAGTGAGAGTCGAAAGTCCCTGTACCTGGAGGGACTCAGGCTTGTTGGGGGACAGGTGTGCAAGTCATGGAGATCGAGTGTTACATACAGCATCACAAAGGCATGTCTGAGCTGCTGCGGGCCAGCTGAAGAGCAGGTTCTTCCAGGAGATGGAGAAACACTTCACAGAGGAGATGGTAACTGAGATGGGCCTTCATGCAAGTCAGGGAAGGAGAGGGAGCCAGATGCGGGTGACAGCGTGAGCAGCAGAGTCGGTGAGAGGAAGATGCGGGCAGCATTCAAAGCGCCAGGCTATGTGCTATGGCATGCGAGTTTGTGCCTATGACGGGGTAATGGTGGCAGGGGAGATGTGGGGAGATGTGCGGATTCTTTTCTGTTGATTGTCCAGATAGTGTATTGGGTAAGAGAGAATGGTCAGGGGTGGGAGAGATGACGGCTCAGTGGTTAAGAGCACTCAGTGGTTAAGAGTGCAAGAGAGCTCTTGCAGAGGATCTGAGTTTAGTTCCCAGCAGCTAACAATTTTCTGTAAATCCTGTTCCAGGGGGACCTGATGTCCTCTTCTGGCCTCTGTGTAGGCATTGCATGACATGGGTGCCCTTACATACATGCAGGCAAACTACTCATACACATAAAATAATAAAACTGAAAAAAGATTGAATATTCCTAGTCACACGATTATTGCTTTTATTTAGACTTCATTATTTCCTCCATATAGTTTTCAGTGATTTTTTTTTTTTTTTGGTTATAACAGAACTCTGCTTCAAAGTCATTTTCCATCTGTCTTCAAACTGTAAAGTATATACGTATAGATATTTATACATACACACATATTTCTATTTTCAGATTGTCCAATCATTTGACATCATGACAGGACTTTGGGTGACCAAGTTCATGCTAAGGAACTGCACAACTGAAGTACAAAAATTTTCGTGGGGCTGGGGAGATGGTCAGCAGTTAAGAGCACTGGCTGTTCCTTTGGGGACCTGGCACCCACATGGCAGTTAACAACCTTCCATAATTCCAGTTCCAATGGAATCTGATGCCATCTTCTGACCTCCATGGGCATTGTATGACAGGTGCATTTACATACATGGAGGCAATATGCTCATATACATAAAATAAAAATTATAAATAAAGTATTTTTTTAATTTGTAAAAAAAAACACCTTCATAATATTTTAAGTGAGTTTGCAGTTTTGTGCTGGGCTGCATGTATTCACAGCTGCCCTTGACTGCGTATATGCAGATATTACAATTTTGTCAGCACATTGACCTGCGCTACCCAGTGTAGGGGAGACAGTGCTTTGTCCCTGGGTAGAGCTGACCCCAGAGAACCTTGGCATTGTGGGAGCTGGGCCATTCCTGTAGCCCGCTTGGTTGGCAATGTAGAGTGGTGGCAGGGGGCCTGTGAGTGGGCACTCTAGTGATGAGAGAGGCTGTAAATCCCTAGAGTGCATCCCCAGGAGAATGGGCTGTGAGTGGGCACTCCAGTGATGAGAGAGGCTGTAAAACTGTAGAGTGCGTCCCCAGGAGAATGGCCTTCCCAGGAAAGTTCTGGGAAACAAACCACAGGGAGTCTTTACAGGAATTTTTGGTTGAGCCCACAGGCAAGGCACATGGGGAAAAGAGAGGTAATTATAGTTTGTAAGTCTATGAAAAGACACAGTGAGCGACACGGAATAGCTGTTCTGAGTTTCTCCTTCCTGTAAGACAGGAAGAAATCGGTTTTATGTATTCATCCAGCAGGTATTTGGTGAGCGCCTGCTCCGCACTGGCCTGTCCATCAAGTGCACGGATGATGTTAGCAAGTTAGTCAAGGTTCCTGTTCCCAGGGAATTCATGAGGAAAGATTCATATTAAGCAAATAATTGCACAAAGGCATAATTGCAAATCCTGGTGAGTGTTCTGAAGGATAAATACAGGAGCTGTGTTTAAAGTTGGAGGATTCTAAGAGGAGAGAGTCACATTGGGTCAAGGTAAGAATTATCTGGCGCACGCCTTTAATCCTAACACTTGGGAGGCAGAGGCAGGCAGATCTTTGTGAGTTCAAGGCCAGCCTGGTCTACAGAGCGAATTCTAGGACAGCTGGGGTTATAGGGAGACCCTGTCTGGAAAAGACAAAAAAAAAAAAGAATTATCTGGGCAAAGATTGTTGGTTGAAGGGGGGGGCCTTCTCAGGCTGAGATAGATAGTCAGAGGGGAAAAATGTCATTTTTAGGGAACTAAAAAGTCTTGCATGCAGAGAGGGAAGGGCAGATAGTGTGTTCAGAGAAGGCGAGATGATCATGCCAAGTCCTTGTAGGTCCCAATAAGAATTTCGATTTTGGGCCGGGCGTGGTGGCACACGCCTTTAATCCCAGCACTTGGGAGGCAGAGGCAGGAGAATCTCTGTGAGTTCAAGGCCAGCTTGGTCTACGGAGTGAGTTCCAGGACAGCTGGGGCTACCGGGAGACCCTGTTTTAAAAATACCAAAAAAAAAAAAAAAAAAGAATTTTGATTTTGGGGACTGGAGAGATGGCTCAGTCATTAAGAACACTGGCTGTTATTGCAGAAGAGCAGGGTCCGAATCTCAGCACACACATGGTGGCTAACAACCATCTGTAACTCCAGTTTCAGGGAATCCAGTGCCCTCTTCTGTCCTCTGTGGGCGCTGTACAACACAGGTACACTTACATACATGCAGGCATGGCATTTATACACATAAAATTTTAAAAAGAATTTAAATTTTATCTTTTTTTAATCTTTTATTTTTTTAATTTTAAAAATTTATTTTTTATTTTTTATGTGTATGAGTGTACTGTCTGCATGTAGGTTTGTGCACCTGTGTCATGCGATGGCTCGGAGGTCAGAAGAGGGCATCAGATTCCCCTGGAACTGGAGTTAGAGATGGTTCTCAGCCACCATGTGGGCGCTGAGAATCAAACCCAGGTCCTCTGCAAGAGTCGGCGCTACCAACTACTGAGCCATCTCTCCAGCCCCTAGATTTTATCTTAAGTGCAGGAGGAAGCTATTGAAGTGGGCTAGGCAGAAAATCTGTGAGGGTGTGACGCTGTGGAACTCTTCAAATCCTTTGGAGTTTCCAAAGTGGGAGTCCTGGATGGCTTCTGGATGGGGGCTGCTTGCTAGGGGAGCTGTGTGTTTAGAGGATTATAACTTTTGGGCTCACCCCCTAACTCCTGGGGGGGAGATGGGCTGAAAGCTAAGTTAGTCATCAATGGCCAGTAATGTAATCAGTCACGCCTATATCCTGATGCTTCCATAGAAACCCAACGGACTGGATTCTGAGAGTTTTAGTGGAGCCAAGCACTTAGCATTCATAGAGAGGGGTGTGAGGCTGCATTTCTCCTCTCCACACTCTGCCTGATGTGTCTCTTCCATCTGATGGCTATAGCTATCCTCTGTGATATCATGTGTAATAAATATGTGTCTCCTGAGTTCTAAGGGCCAATCTGTTAATAGCAAATTAATTAAAGCCAACAAAGTAGTTGTGGAAACCTTGGTTTAGGTTGAGAGAAAACAACCTGAGACTAGCAACTGATATCTGAAGAGTCTTGGCGACTGAGCCTCATGGTCTCTGGTGCTGTCTCCAGGGAAACAGAATTGCATTGGAGGGTGCACAGTGGGTGTCTACTTTAAGACTGATGATCGCTTGATGTGTGGGAGAAGCCCCTAGCCTGTGGGCAGCAGAAAGCTTCCTGTTGATTGTTGAGTGAGCATGTGAAAGAAACTGAGGTTGTGTTTTCCTTATTTTCAGAGAGGGCAGAGTAGAGGCAGGGATAGCAGAGTAGAAGTGGGGATAGCAGAGTAGAGGTGGGGGTAGCAGAGTAGAGGAGGGGATAGCAGAGTAGAGGAGGGGATAGCAGAGTAGAGGAGGGGGTAGCAGAGTAGAGGAGGGGATAGCAGAGTAGAGGAGGGGGTAGCAGAGTAGAGGAGGGGGTAGCAGAGTAGAGGAGGGGGTAGGAGCACTGGCCATGGAGACAAACCAGTTTAAGCAGCATTCCTCCATGGCTGTGCTTCAGCTCCTGCCTCCAGGTTCCGCCCTGAGTTCCTACCTTGGGCATCCATTCAGTTGATGAACTGTGACCTGGGAGATGGTAAGATAATAAACCCTTTCCTCCCCATGTTGAGTTTTGGTCAAGTGTCTTTTCACAGCAATGGAAAGCAAACTAAGAACAGGGTGCCTTCCAGGTTTCTAGGTTAAGTATGTCTATGAACTTGGTAGGTTTTTGTTTTGTTTTGATTTTGGGGTCTTTTTTATTTTTCTTTTTATCTGCAATACTAGGAATTGTACTTGGGGTTTTTGTATGTCAGGTAAGTGGTATGCCACTGAGAAATCTCCCTTGCTCTTTATTTACTTATCTATTTTAGGTTTTTTTGTTTTGTTTTGGTTTTTTTTTTTTGTCTTTCCAACAGGGTCTCCCTGTAGCCCCAGCTGTCCTGGAACTCACTTGTAGACCAGGCTGGTCTTGAACTCACAAAGATTCCGCCTGCCTCTGCCTCCCAAGTGCTAGGATTAAAGGATGCGCTACCACACCCGGCTCTTATTTTATTTTTTTAAAAAAATTATCACATGCTGTTCATCAGGTACATGCCTTTAATCCCAGCACTAGGGAAGGCAGAGCAGGCAGATCTCTGGTGAGTTCAAGGCCCAGCCTGGTNATAGAAGAGTAGAGGCGGGGGTAGCAGAGTAGAGGAGGGGGTAGCAGAGTAGAGGAGGGGGTAGCAGAGTGGAGGCCGGGGTAGCAGAGTAGAGGAGGGGGTAGCAGAGTAGAGGAGGGGGTAGCAGAGTAGAGGAGGGGGATAGTAGAGTAGAGGCGGGGGTAGCAGAGTGGAGGCCAGGGTAGCAGAGTAGAGGAGGAGGTAGCAGAGTAGAGGAGGGGAATGACAGAGTAGAGGAGGGGAATGACAGAGTAGAGGAGGGGGTAGCCGAGTAGAGGAGGGGACGGTAGCAGATATGGAGCGCCGGTAGCAGGAGTAGAGGCCGGTAGTAGAGTTAGAGGAGGGTAGCATAGTAGAGGAGGGACGGTTAGCAAGAAGCTAGAGGAGGTTAGGCAGAATAAGGAGGGGGTAGCCAGAGTAGAGAGGGGGTAGCTATAGTAGAGGAGGGAGCAAGTGGGAGGGGGTAGCAGAATAGAGGAGGGGGTAGCAGAGTAGAGGAGGTGGTACAGAGCAGTAGAGGAGGGAGATAGCCTCTAGAGTAGAGGCCGGCTGTCGCCTTGGTAGCAGAGTGGGAGGTGGTTGGTAGCAGGTAAGGAGGGTAGCAGAGTAGGAGGGAAGCCCAGACGTTAGAGGAGGGGATAGCAAGTAGAGGTGGGATTTTTTCCCCAAAGTATCTCTGTGATAGTCCTAGTAGTAAGGAGGGCAAAATTACCTAGTAGCTACTTGAGGCAGCGGGAATCGAACCCAGGAGTTAGAGGCCACATACATACCCGCATAATCCCTCGCCCTTTGTGCCCTTCACACTGCCCCTTTCGCGTGTGGCACCAAATGAGGTGTGCAGAGTTAAGGAGGAGGGCCCAACAAGCATGGGTATAGCGCCAGCTGTCTATGTAGAGTACTGTGCGTGCACTGCCTATATCTCAGTGACCACCTTGGGTACCGCAGTCTATATATGTTAAGAACAACGGGCGAGGATATGCAACTTAACGAGGTACCCTGAAACCCAGCTGAGGGACCCGAGTAGGATAGGCCGCATGTTCAGATGGCACGAGGGCACACGTGCATATCCATAGTCTTCCTATTTTGCGATATGACGAGCAGTAGTGAGGTTTGGGAAGGGGTATCATGAGTAGTGAGAAGTGGAATACAAATTTCGAGCGAGTCAGAGTTTATATTTAGTAGGTTCCGGAATATCAATTCTCAGACGTTCTACTCCCGCAGCCCGCTAGGTAGCAGAATTAGGGAGTCGTGTGCTGGTGAGTAGAGGAGGGTGATAAGAGTAGTAGGAGGATGGTGGGGTAGCAGAGTAGAGGAGGGGTTAGCAGAGTAGAGGAGGGGGGTAGCAGAGTAGAGGAGGGGATTAGCAGAGTAGAGGTGGGTGCAGAGGGGGGCGGGGGATAGGCAGGAGTTGAGGAGGGGAGTGCACAGAGATAAGATTGGGGTAGCAGAGTAGAGGCAGGGGATAGCTAGAGTTTAGAGAGGGGGTTTAGCAGAGTAGAGTGAGGGATAGTAGAGTAGAGGTGGGGGTAGCAGAGTAGAGGGGGGGGTAGCAGAGTGGAGGCCAGGGTAGCAGAGTAGAGGCAGGGGTTAGCAGAGTAGAGAGTGGGGATAGCAGAGTAGAGGAGGGGAGTAGCAGAGTAGAGGAGGGGATAGCAGAGTAGAGGAGGGGGATAGCAGAGTAGAGGTGGGGGTAGCAGAGTAGAGGAGGGGATAGCAGAGAGAGGAGGGGGATAGCAGAGATAGAGGAGGGGGGTAGCAGAGTAGAGGAGGGGATAGCAGAGTAGAGGAGGGGGATGACAGAGTAGAGGTGGGGGTAGCAGAGTAGAGGAGGGGGATAGCAGAGTAGAGGAGGGGGTAGCAGAGTAGAGGAGGGGGATAGAGAGTAGAGGTGGGGGTAGCAGAGTAGAGGAGGGGGATAGAGAGTAGAGGGGGGATAGAGAGTTAGGAGGTAGCAGAAGAGAGAGGGGATAGCAGAGTAGGGGGGGAGGTAGCAGAGTGGAGGCGGGGTAGCAGAGTAGAGGAGGGGATAGCAGAGAGAGGAGGGGGTAGCAGAGTAGGGGGGTAGCAGAGTAGAGGAGGAGGTAGCAGAGTAGAGGAGGGGAATGACAGAGTAGAGGTCGGGGTAGCAGAGTAGAGGAGGGGGTAGCAGAGTAGAGGAGGGGTAGCAGAGTAGAGGAGGGGTAGCAGAGAGAGGAGGAGTAGCAGAGTAGAGGAGGGGTGTAGCAGAGTAGAGGAGGGGGATAGACAGAGTAGAGGGGGGGTAGCAGAGTAGAGGAGGAGGTAGCAGAGTAGAGGAGGGGTAGCAGAGTAGAGGAGGGGTAGCAGAGTAGAGGAGGGGATAGCAAGAGAGGAGGGGGTAGCAGAGTAGAGGGATAGCGATGGAGGGATAGCGGTAGGGAGAGGTAGAGGAGGGGGTAGCAGAGTAGAGGGGGGTAGCAGAGTAGAGGAGGGGATAGCAGAGTAGAGGAGGGGATAGCAGAGTAGAGGTGGGGTAGCAGAGTAGAGGAGGAGGTAGCAGAGTAGAGGAGGGGATAGCAGAGTAGAGGAGGGAGTTAGCAGAGTAGAGGAGGGAGCGAGTAGCACCGAGGGGATGCAGAGAGGTGGGGTAGTAGAGAGGTTTCCGCAGTGGTTGATGTGATAGCAATGGGGGGGGGGTGACAGGTATTAAATACACTTTTCAAGTAGAATTATTTGGAATTGGTAAATGGATTGCATGCGGGCATGGGCAGGGGGTGTGTACTGGATAGCGTTAGTGTCAACTTGACACACCTGGGTTGAGGGAGCTACAGTGGGGAATGCCTCCATTGGACTGGCCTGGGGCCAAGTCTTTGGGGGTATTTTCTTGATTGCTCAGTCATGGGAAGACCGATGTGGGCAGTGCCAACCCTGGCAGGTTGTTATGTACAATATAAGAAAACAGGCAGAGCATGGGCCAGTGGAGAAAACCAGTTAAGCAGCATTCCTCCATGGCTGTGCTTTCAGTCCTGCCTCCAGGTTCCGCCCTGAGTTCCTACCTTGGGCATCCATTCAGTGATGAACTGTGACCTGGGAGATGTAAGATAATAAACCCTTTCCTCCCCATGTTAGATTTTGCGTCAAGTGTCTTGTTCACAGCAATGGAAAGCAAACTAAACAGGGTGCCTTCCAGGTTTCTAGGTTAAGTATGTCTATGAACTTGGTAGGTTTTTGTTTGTTTGTTTTGGGTCTTTTTTTTTCTTTTTATCTGCAATACTAGGAATTTTACTTGTTTTGTATGTCAGGTAAGTGGTATGCCACTGAGAAATCTCCCTTTTTTATTTACTTATCTATTTTAGGTTTTTTGTTTTGTTTTGGTTTTTTTTTTTTTTTGTTTTCAACAGGGTCTCCCTGTAGCCCCAGCTGTTCCTGGAACTCACTTGTAGACCAGGCTGGTCTTGAACTCACAAAAGACTTCCTGCCTCTGCCTCCCAAGTGCTAGGATTAAAGAGCGCTACCACACCCGGCTCTATTTTAGTTTTTAAAAAAAATATCACATGCTGCTGCATCATGGTTTACATAGAGAGTTCCAGCCAGCTGGGGCTACAGGGAGACCCTGTCTCAAAAAGCCCACCCCTCCAATTATCACATTTAGGGGATGGAGGAATGGCTCAGCAGTTAAAAACATTGACTGCTCTTGGCAGAGGATCTGGGATAGGTTCCTAGAGGGTGACTCACGATCATCTGTCCCTGGAGTTCCGGGGGATCTGATGCCCTCTTCTGGCCTCTCTGGACCTTACACAACATGGGTGCACTTACACACATGGAGGCAAAATACAGACATAAAGTAAAAATCGATCAATTAAAAAATTTTTACATTTATTTATTTGTGTGTGTGTACATGTGCCTGTAGGTGTACCCGGATGCTCTGGCAAGCACGTGGCAGTCAGAACGGCTTGTAGGAGGCAGTTCTTTCTTTCTACTGTGTGTGCCAGGGATTGAACTTGGGCTGCAGGTTTGGTGGGAAGTGCCTTTACCCGCTGAGCCATCTTGCTGGCATTTCTTTTTTCTTATTTCTTTTTCTTTTCTTTTTTTTTTTTTGAGACAGGGTCTCCCTATAACCCCAGATGGCCTGGAACTCACTATGTAGACCAGGCTGGCCTTGAACTCACAAACATCTGCTTGCTTCTGCCTCCGGAGTGCTAGGATTAAAGGCGTGCGCCACCACGGCTGGCGCATTTATTTTTCATTTGAGACAAGGTTTCACTAGGTTGCCAAGGCTGGCCTTGAACTTGCTCTGTAGCTCAGGGAGGTCTTGAACTTGCTGCCTTCCTCCTGCAGCTTCTTGAGTAGCTAATATTACAAGCCTGAACTACCAGGCCTGGCTCCCTGGGGACTTCTGGGTCTGTAAAACCTTCAGAAAAAGTCAAGCAGTACCGATCTGGTACAGCCTTGCAGATGCAGCAGAGGGAGGTGGCTGGCCTCTATTTCTGCACAGTTTCAAGAGCTCACACACAATCCCATCACCCAAGCAAGTTTTCTAATGGGTCCTTTACTTTGTTCTTTTCTTCCAAGGAACCTCTGTAACTCCAGTGAGCCGCTAGGGGGAGCATGGCCTGCATTCTGTGCCCTGTGTTTGGTTTTCAGGGTTCTTTAAATTCAGATTAGAGACTATCATCTTTAGTAGTCTGACCCCTGGCTCCTCATACTTTTAAAAGTGTGCCTAGTATATGGTATGGTCTCAAGAAATGCTAATTGGTATTGCTTTTTTGTTTGTTCGTTTTTTTGAGACCCGGTCTCCCTGTAACTCCAGCTGTCCTGGAACTCACTATGTAGACCAAGCTAGCCTTGAACTCAGAGATCTGCCTGCCAGGCTTGGTATTGCTATTATACTGTGAATTTTATGTTATTGGAGAAAGAGGTGGGCTTATTTCTTCTGTTTAGAGACTGGGCAAGCGTGTACTTTCAGGATTCAGAAGAGCAGAGAGATTCTTGTCTGGTGTAAGAGGAGAGAAACATTTGGGGATTTAACTGTATTTCACTTCCTCTTCCATCATGTCTGCCTTTGTTGCCTTGGGACTCTAGGGCCTATGAGGGGTTCCTGGACTGGGGCTTGGGTGAGATTGGGTTTTAGTGGGTGACTGAGTGTGCACACTTTGAAGATTTGATTGCCTCACTAAAACAATAGTGTCCACCACTTAGGAACTATGGGAGCCTGTCCTTTCTTGTTGGGTTTTGTGACATTTCTCTTACCTTAGCTTCTAGCATATATTTATTTTTAAAATTCAAGTCAATTAAAATCTGATCATGAGAAATTTTCAGTGTATTGAAAGTTAATCAAAATCGCAAGGAATTCTTCAAGGGGTGAACATTAAAGGTTCCATCAGGAACTCTCTAGAATTATTTTGGGGAGCAACATTGGAAAATGTCTTTCTTGAGTCTCACTATGTTCATCTGGTTGGGGGGGTGATACCAATTATTCCTGGGTTTTTGGTTTCTGTGAGTTGTTGCTCTGGTGAGTGGAACTCAAACTTGAGGTCCTTCGACAGACAGCATCTTGGTGTTCTTCCCTGCTCTGGAAATCAGCTGGGTGGTAAGATACATAGGTGGAAACTGTGAGGTAAGGCATCATGCCCAGTGGCAGATAGCCAGTTGGTTATGAGGTCAGGCACTGCCAAGGTCTTGTGATTCTTGTTCTGCTTAACATATGGTGGAGAATTGAAAGACTTGGGTATTATTTTTGAATCTGTAGTTTCCTGGTTCTGTGAGTTGGAGGAAGTAATTTTACCTTTGTTTTAGATATTTTATTTATTTTTATTATGTGCATGAGTGTTTTGCCTGCATGTATGTAAGTGCACCCATGACTAATGCTTGGAGAAGCCAGAAGAAGCTGTCAGTTCCCCTGGAAGAGCAGCCAGTGCTTTTAACTGCTGAGCCATCTCTCCAGCCATGGTTTTAGATTTTTTTTTTTAAAGAAATGTATATTGCCAGGCGTGGTGGCACACACCTTTAATCCTAGCATTCGGGAGGCGGAGGCAGGTGGATCTTTGTGAGTTCAAGGCCAGCCTGGTCTACAGAGTGAGTTCCAGGACAGCTGGGGCTACAGAGAGACCCTGTCTCAAAAAGACCAAAAAA